>JAEIGQ010000231.1:0-462820 GCA_018904275.1 Lordiphosa clarofinis | reverse complement strand
ATGTGCATTGTGAGAAAGTGGAGCAAAGTTTAATGCAGAATAAGCATTTAAGCACTTGGGGAACTTTATCTGGGTTATTTTAATGGCCATTTAATTTAATAGTATTTATTGCCGTTGATAGCATTTAATTGTGAGTACAAAACTATCAGGTCTTAAGTGCTTTTTGTTGAATAATAACGCGCAACCCACGCTTCACTAGCGTTCAAATACATCTCTGGGGCTCTCGATCAATAATCATAAAAAGTAATATATGCAAACTATGTGCCAGCTCGATTAAAAGCCCACACTACCCACATTTGAAGTGTAATTTGCCTCGCTAGGAATACTGTTTTGTGAACATATTTTTGCAAATTGCTTTACCTAACCAATTGACAAGTTGTGCAATTTACTACATCAGATTTAAATATTGTTGATGTGTGGATGACTGCGCTCTCTGGTCACACCTCTTGGTACCCTAAAAGAATCGCTTCAATGATTCTTTTCGAGGACAAAACTATGCAGTTAAGTGCATGTTCTATAATAGCTGGACGACAGGCATTCGACTGGAAAATTAAAAATAAAAAAATAAATGTATATAAAAAGCATATGTAGAAAGGGAGTGGAATATGGTGGCGGGGGCGTGACACGCTTAGAATTTTTGCCAACGAGCCCTTAACGAGGAAGAAACGTGCTTCGCAGGAATATTTGTAAACATTTACATTCCAAAGCCAATTTTAAGTGCAACAAATTTGTGTTGACAATTCCTGTTGCAAACTATCGATATCAAACACTTTCCTACCCCAAACTTACTAAGAAGAGAAGAGTTTTAGAAAATGTCTTTACACTCACCCATGGCCTCATCATGGAATCTTAACTCGCCACGACATCGACCGTTCAAAAATATAGTTTTTGTGTAATTTTATTTTTTGTAAGCCTTTAAAAATTACACCGAAAGGTAAATGCCCTTAAATTTCTAAAACCATTGACTATATATAATACTTGTCTCGTCGCTATCAGAGTTATCCGAAATCAGATAGTCCATTCGCGAGTTATTTCAAGTTAAGTGAGCAAAATGAGCAATTAACGGTTTTCGGGACATGTCTTAAGATTTTGGAAGTCCCAGGCTTCAAAAGCTTCAAAATATGTAAGCAATATTGTTTTACGTTGGTTTGTTTGTTCTTGGCAGAGGCATACATACACCTACCTCTTGCTTGTATTAATTCTTCTTAAGATGCCGGCGGAAATCTCAACGTTGCAAATGCTTGAACTGTGCCTTAAAGCGAGGGTTGTCGAAAATATTATCGAGGAAAAAATAAGGAATATCATTATCACATATTATATTTTTCCGAGGCGATATACAGGGTTTGTCCGAAAAGTAATAGGACAGATTTTCTTCCTCCGCGACTGTTCTTCGCAGCGTGCGGGCACCGACTGGATCCGGTAGAGGGCGTTCCTAGCCAACGAACGAAAGGGCTGGTCAGTTGTCTCCGAGTACCTGGAGAGTCAGGACAGACATTTTCGCGCGCCTCTTTGTCTCGGGTCATACTCAAAGATCCGTGACTCGTCACTGTGATTACGTTATTAAATTTACCTTAAATTTCTTAAGGACTCGAAGAAAATTTTATAAGAAAATAATTTGGCCGTGTTACAAACATCGATTGTAAAAAAATCATCGATGTCTTCAGCTTAGATAAAAACATTGATGCGTCGATCTAGTAACTGTAGGTATATTTGCCTCTATTCCGACGACTGAAGTATTTACGTGTACACGAAAGTTCAGTCGACGTACGAAACAGGACCAAATGTAAATCAAAAAACAAAAACTCCCGCGAGCCGAAAGTTTGCAAAAAATTTATAGGCTTACAGATAAATTAAAAGTTTCGTTCTATTATCGGGATCAAAGGACCCAATAAATTTGAATAAAACCGGTTCTACAGGATTTGGATCTGTACCGGTTTGCAACCATGTTTTCTAGTCAAGAAATCTTCTTGTTCACTAAAAATCATTTTTATATAAAGAATGACTTGAATATTAATTAAAAACTTATTTCTCTGGTAATTTTAGGTATTGTTTTTACAAGTTCTTACACTCTGTAGTATATTGAGTTGGTGCACAAAAATGTAACAGGAAAAAGAAATTATTTTCGACACTATAAAGTATATAAATTCGATCAGCATCAACAGCCGAGTCGATAAAGCCATATCCGTCCGTCTGCATAAAACCCGCGTGACTCTTTGGACAAGACTGGTACAGAGTATACTATAGTTGGGCTTGATCTATTTTCTTACTTGTTTTAGTTATTAGTGTTCTTTAGTCAGTTTCAATATTCTAAGCCTGTTCATTATTCCAATATTTTTTCAAAATCATAGCCCAGTCACGCACTCATCCTTAGTGTAAATTGTTGTTGTCTAAAGCTGTCAGTTTTGATATACGAGATTCCACAAAACATTCTCCTTAATGAGCCAGCGTAGTGTATTATGTTGTGTGTGTGTATCAGGCCCTTTTAATAGACTAATTAGGCACAAATGGGTTTTTATACTCACGAATATGCCCAAAGGGCATGCAAAAACTTAGCGTTTTGGAACGTTTAACTCACCTGCAAAGAAACCAAAGAAAAACAGAAGCAAATTGGTTAATAATTACATAATTAATAAATACCTGCAATTTATAAAAATAAACTGACATAAATTTTGTAAATGAAAAAGCTTTAATTTTGTTTAGATTTTGAGCACATTGTCGAAATACAGGTTCTATGAATCATGTACAAATATATTTAACCATCAATCTTTATATTCAAATTCCAATTTAAAAGACGGTAAAAAAAATCCCACAAAAACAGAATCGAAATTCGCAGAAAGAGCGCAACAAATTGTCTTTTGGTTTTGTTTTGAGGGTCTGTTCTGGGTTCTCTGGCTGATGTTTTATTCAGAAACCTCTGCTTGATTTGCATAGAAAATTGCTAGTAAGATTTGTTAAGATTTTTGTTTGTGGTTTATTCAGGTTAAAAACTTTCGCTTGGAGTTCAGGAGAAATTCAACTGAATAAAAGTATTTAAATAATGAAATTAAACTTTGACATTTATAAGGCAAATGGAAAACTCATCGAAGGCGTTGAAGTTAACCCACACGCAAACAAAAGCGACTGTAAAGCAAACTACACTGATCAAATAAATGGAACTCAATTTTTATTTTAAAATCAAAATATTGTCTTGCCCCGATAAACTCATAAATTTTTGAAATGTTATGATAATTTAATAATTGGTTGTGTCGTCCCCCGCCCAGAGGCTAAGGTCTAAATTGGTTGAAACCCAAATTATTGTAAACTGCTTCGATTTCACCTTCAGAATAATATAACCAACAGTGTACCATTTCTCAGGCTCACAAAAGGCAACTTATTAACTACGATTTATTAGCATTTTGAAATGGAAATTGGAAATCTTTAAGCGACAATCTAGATAAACTCAAAACTGGAACTGGAAATGAAACTCAACAAAAGCTGAATGCGAGTTTCATTCACAGTTGCATGGTCTAGCTTAAAATTTACTAGCAGTTACATGCGTTGAGAGTGGAGTTGCATTTTGTTATTGGCCACAAAAATGTGGACACAACAAGTGACGGCAAATGTTTTGTGGCCAAAAGACTTGTTTGCTTACGAAATGCAGTAGACGAAACCAAGTTAGTGGCACACACATACACATAAGACACTGCGCTTTGAAGTAGCAAATACAAATTTTAATTAGGAAATGAATGGTTGAAGTATTTGTAGTTGCATATTCGTATCTTTAAGATAAATCGTTGTCGCACCCAGCGAAAATTCCTTGCGATTGATTCATCAATGTGGAAACCAGTTTCTACTGCAGAAATGATTTGCATGCTTTTTTTAACTACTCAACGATTTGACGGTGGGCATACGATTCTGTTCACATTAAATCAAGTGGAACCATCTATAGACACACAGACACACACACACACATTCCATGCATAATCAACTCACACCTGATGAGAGTTTTGTGGTTTTGGCATTCACTTAATTGTGCCCTTTGTTGGAGTTTAAATATGATTCATTCGTGGAATCAAATGTAGGTCTTCTTTCGCTCATTTCTTTTGTTTGGTTTTCAAATTAAACTTTTTCATTCATGTGCTGCATTTTGAGTGAATAAATATTTATTTTTGCACTGGACTTTTTTAATTGTTTATTTGTGAAAGGCTGTTGAAAGGATTGTCAGCAACAAGACTGAAGAAAATAGGTTTTTGTGCATTGTTTTTTATGATAAGTAAAGGCATTCAATTGATAATTCAGTTCCGGCGAAAATTTCAAGGGATGCAAAATCAGATGCATGGTTTTTAAATAAAAAGAGTATATTAAATGGTCAGTTTATGAGTAAGATTCATAGTTTTTGACGTTTAAATTGGGCGTTGTTGACCAAAATTGTTTTAAAATTTTTTAATTATTTAAAAATCATATTTAAAAACATTTTTAATTTAATTTCTCAAAACATTTAAATAACTTTTAAATCACATGTTTTGTTTGTTATGATCTAGCATATTATAATCGATTGATAAGCTTTTGCAATACAAATATCAAAATATTGAATTAGAATACATTTCGCCGTTGAAATTATACAAAACGACAGACCGAGCCGCTGAACCGCCACAAATTTATGGGTTACACACAAAAGTAAAAAAAAACGAGAGCATAAGTTAAAGTCGGCTCTAACCGACTTCGATATACCCGTTACTCATAAAAAACATGTTTAACAGTGTTTCTGTGTTCCTTAGGGTAACCATCAGAAAAGTATGCAACATTTTTTTAGGGTGGGTAGCGGGCGGGCTCGGTTCACTTTTTTGCTTATAACTTGAGAACCGTTCATCCGATTTTCATCATTTCTTTGGCAAATCGATTCATTTTGCTAATTACTAACTATCTCTAGAAGAAACAAATCGTCTATCTTTAAAAATGTAGAAGATATAACGTTTTTTCCAAATTGCGGGGGCGGGAGGGGGCGTGGCCAAAATTTGAAACAAACTTGATCTACGTGCAGAAAAAAGAAGCATTTGTCCCATACATGTCAAACCTCTATCTCTTACCATCTCTGAGATCTAGGTGTTCATACAGACAGACGGACAGACGGACAGACGGACGGACGGACAGACGGACATAGCTATATCGACTCGGCTGTTGATGCTGATCAAGAATATATATACTTTATATGGTCGGAAATGATTCCTTCTGCCTGTTACATACATTTGCACGACTTTAGTATACCCTTTTTATACTCTGTACCGAAGGTACATAGAGTATATTAAGTTTGTGCAAAAGTATGTAACGGGAGAAGGAATGATATATTCTTGATCAGCAGTACCAGGTCTGTCCGTCCGTCCGTCCGTAGAACAAACAGATCTCGGAGATGGTAAGAGAGAGGTTTGACATGTGGAAGTTTCTTATAGCTGCAGGAAAGTTTTTTATTTTTGCCACGCCCCCTCCCGCCCCATGGAAAACGTTATATCTCCTACAGTTTTAAAGATAGACGTTTCGTACCTAGGATAGTTAGTGATTAGCAATATGTATCGTTTGCCGAAGGAATGATAAAGATCGGATCAGCGGTTCTCAAGTTATGAGCAAAAAGTACATCGCCTGTCTCACCCCCTCCCACCCTTCAACTAACCCACACAATCTTAGAAGAGAGAGAGAGCAAGGAGAGATTAAGAGAGAGACTTTGAGATGAGCGCAGCACCAGCTTGCATTCAGCTTCTACTCCAGGTACAGTATGTTATAGTCGGGCTTGACCGATTTCTCACTTGTTACTCTACGAGTAACGGGTTAAAACAATACTTGCGAAATGTTTTAATACGACAGAATTTACGAACGTCAGCATTAAAACAACCCATTTTTCTGATAAAACCCACTTTTTGACCGATAGTTTATATGGCAGATATAAGATATAGTCATCCGATTTTGACCAAAACTTCCACATCTGTGTAAAAGCGTATTAAACTAATAATTGCTGAAGCGGAAGGCGTTTACATTAAAAACAAAAAAGTTTTCTCACAAAAACCCACTTTTCGACCGATAGTTCCTATGGCAGCTATAATATATAGTTATCCGATCCGGTCGGTTCCGACATATTAGCAGTGTGCAGCAAAAAGAAGACTCTGTGCAAAGTTTCAGCTCGATAGCTTTAAAACTGAGAGACTAGTTTGCGTAGAAACAGACAGACGGACAGACAGACGGACGGACAAAGCTCAATCGACTCAGCTCGTCGCCCTGATCAAGAATATATATACTTTATGTGGTCGGAGATGATTCCTTCTATGCGTTGCAAACTTCTGGGCAAAATTATAATACCCTTTGGAAGGGTATAAAAAATTGTAAGTCCAATATTTTTGGATCAGCAGAGGTCTTCGACGGAAGCCGCACCACACTATGGGGGAATCGTCACGCCCAACAGTCAGAAAAAACTTTAACGAATTCGGTCCTGAACATATCAAAAAACAGTTCACAGCTAGTTTAGAATTATATACTTTTGAATTTAAAACACGGATTTTCTATATTGCCGCAGAGATTTTCGTTTCGTGAAAATTATTACTAAACCGTCAACATACGGTTTCTATTAAATTAAAAGTCATATTAAGTCAATAAATGAGCTTAAGGCATTAAAAAATGTGGCTACCAAGTACAAGGAAATATCATAAACAAATTGTAACACAAAGCCTACCCCTATAAACAATCACAACTTAATTGCTGGAAATGAAAATCTAAACTGCCATCAAAATGCGGACACCAGAAAAAGCAATTTAAGCGCTCACGTGACTAACACAATACAGAAGCTAATTTAACCATTTTACAGCTCAATCGACCAATGCGCCCACAACGATCCAAAAAGGGGGCAGGCAGAGGGTGTCCAAACAATTATAAAGCTTAACATGGCAACCAGGCGTGTATCGTGGATTGAGTAAAGGTAATTGCCTCCCAACATGGGAAGGGCCCCCAGACACAAACACTCAATTGTTTGATCGTTGCAGTTCATGGCCTCTCCTCCTATTGTCAGATAACTTTCAACTCTCAAAAAGCCAAGTCAAACCAGCAGCTGCAAAATAATGGCGTTAAATTACCAATATAAATCAATGTGTTAAACCTAAGAATCGAACCAGCCAACACCCGCATCACTCAATCAGATAGAGAGCAAAAAAGCAAAGGAGACCGAGAGAGAGAGAGAGCGAGCGGTATGCCAGCAAGTCTCCAAGGGGGAACACATCTCAAAAGAGCCAAAAGGGCGATCCGGGGCCGGTTTGTGTGTTTGGAAAACCAGTTGAACAACTTGACTTGATTCTAAAGACTTTTTCTTTCTTTCAAAGCGAGTTTTATTTTTATCTCCTTCGAGTGCAATTGGCCCTTTTCCACTCAAGTTTGGAGTGGTTTCTACTTAGGGCCACATTAAGGCACACACAATTCGTGTTTTTGTGTTATTTATTTTTTATTTTTCGAGATTAATCGAAACCAGTTTTCTACTTGATGTGTAGAGATTCCTGATGGTTTATTTGGGCTTTGTTTTCTACGGAAATCGGTTAGAAGGATTTGCAGAAATTCCTTTCTAATTTAATTAAATGTGATTACCATTTCTACATTATTATCTTAATTCCCATGTGTGAACAATAAAAATCGGAACGCATGTGATATTTGTGGTTGTTGGTCATTAGGCAGAGAATTTATGTTTAATCAATTTATTAATTGTAGCAATGATTTATTTAAAATGCTATATAACGAGAGAAGAAAAAACTAAAAGTGAATGCCTGGCTGCTCACTTCAATCAAGCACAGCCAAGTTTAGTCAAGCAATGTCAAGTTTCTATGCTTCAGATATCGGGGGAGAGCGGGTTTAGAAAAACGAGATTTATGTATATAACCGTGCAGTGCAAACAGCATGTGAAGGTGAGGAATTGTTAATGCAGAAGCCAAAGGCCATCGATATACAATTAGAAAATAATGCCATCCTAAAATAAAATGTTACCGTGATTTAGATTGATTTTGATGATTTTTCTGGATTTACCAATGAGTTAATCTTAAACTAAAAAATATAGAGGCAAACTAACTTCGGCTCGACCGAAGTTTATATCCCTTGGAGCTTGATATGTGTCTGACAGTTTGTATGGCAGCTATGCTATATAGTGGTCCGATTTCGACAAATCTTGTTGAAATTATGTAAAATCATTGAAAACTTATAAATACGAGCGTTGGGAGCGATAACATTGAAAACAAAAAAGTTTTTCTCGCTAAGACTTTTTTTCAGACCTAACTTTTGTATGGCAGCTATACTATATAGTTGTCCGATTTCGACAAGTTTTGGTGAAATTATGTGAAATAATTAAAAACTTATAAATACGAGCGTTGGGAGCGATAGCACTAACAACAAAAAAGTTTTTCTCACTAAAACTAGTTTTTCAACCCATCGTTCCTATGGCGGCTATATGCTATGGTCATCCTATCCGGCCGGTTCCGACAAATGTGCAGCGTATTGTACCAAAAAGGACTTCGTGCAAAGTTTGGTTAAGAAGTAGCTTTAAAACTGACGGAGGAGATAGCATAGAAACAGACGGACTTTTTTAGACGGACAAGGACGGACGCTATATCGACTCGGCTCGTGATGCTGATCAAGAATATATATACTTTATATGGTCGGAGATGCTTCCTTCTATGCGTTACAAACTTCCGGACCATTTTAATATACCCTCTCCGAGAAGGGGTATAAAAAAAAAGGGGTCTAGAGTTTAATAGAACGTTTTTTTCAGACCTACTTTGTATGGGAGCTAAACTAGTTGTCCGATTTCGACAAGTCTTGGTGATTAGTGAAATCATTAAAAACTTATAATTGGGCGGAGCTAATTAAAAAATAAAGATGTTTTTCGTAGGAGTAAGAGTAGTCATCCGATCTGGTCGGCTCCGACATATTAGCAGTGTGCAGAAAAAAAGACTATGTGCAAAGTTTCAGCTTGATAGCTTTAGAACTGAAAGACTAGTTTCTATGCGTTGCAAACTTCTGGGCCATATTATAATAAACTTTGCAAGGGAATAAAACGTGTTTAGGACGTATTTGAATTAATATTGAGCGTACATGGAAAGACATTGATCATGTAAGTACGGCGATAAGCAGGTAACAATTGATTTCCAAAGAACTAGTCCTATCAACTCAGATTTGTTAACCAAAATGATGGAAAACAAGTGAGGAACTCGGTCAAGCCCGACTATAACATACTTTGTACCTGTAGTAGAAGCTGAATGCAATGCTGGTGCTGCGCTCATCTCTAAGTCTCTCTCTCTCTTTCTCTCTAAGATTGTGCGGTGTTAGTTGTAAAAGGGTGGGATGGGGTGGGGGAGGGTGATTTACTTTTTTGTTCATAACTTAGGAACCGCTCATCCGATCTTTATCATATCTTCGGCAAATCGATACATTTTGCTAATTTTGGGCGTGGCCAAAATTGAAAATAAACTTGATCTGCCTGCAGGTATAAGAATCATTTGTTCCATACATGTCAAACCTCCATCTCTTACCATCTCTGAGATCTGTTTGTTCATACGGACGGACGGACGGACAGACGGACGGACAGACGGACATGGCTATATCGACTCGGCTGTTGATGCTGATCAAGAATATGTATACTTTATATCAGAGTGGCGCGTCGCGCGTCCCGGGGGGTTGTTGGGCCCCGGCCGACTGACAAAATCACACGAACACTATAACTTGACGTACTTTATTCTTGTGCTTGTTCGTGTGAAGACGAGATGTGTCTGCTCCGCTTCGGAAATGATTCCATCTCTCTGTTACATACTTTTGCACAAACTTAATATACTCTATGTACCTTCGGTACAGAGTATAAAAATCTAATTTTAATATTCAAAATCTAAAATTATCTTCATATCATAAATTTTTTACTTTTAGTCATAAATCTGCATATCTAAAATATACCAACCTATGTATCTCACTAGCGTTAACCATTTTCAAAAAAAAAAAAAAAACACAAAATAATAACACGTCAACGCCGCAAAGTTTCACTTTCAAAACATAATTAATTTTATGGGTAACAAGTTTGGGTCTTGGTTTTTCTGTTTATGTTTTCTTTTTTGTTAACCTACTCGTATTTTGCTCAACTTGATTACTCAGAGGCAGGTCCTCAGTTGGTAATGCTGATTTTAATGACAGTGCCCGGGAGTCCAGTTGCAATTTTTAGCTTGATTTTTGTTTCATATGCTTGCCTGGCAAAAAAAAAAAAAAAATTATACTCTTCATGTTAATTGCCAAAACAGGCTGAAGTTACGCTTTTTTTTTCATTTTTGCTATTTTACGATGTTATCAATGAAATTGTGATTGATGCTTTTGACTGGACCAGAGTATACATTGTATGTCAGCTATCAAACTGCTCACATCAACGGTCTCTGAGTTTTATTACTTGCTTAATTGTTGGTAATCAATTGGTAATATCTACCAACTGCATATTTGTTAAATTTCTTTCTCTTCAAAATGTTTATGGTGGCATTTGCCATAAAAGTGTCTTCTCTTTTCTCTAAATGCATTTTCACTTAAGGCAAATACGAAAGAAAATGCTACTCAAAGAGTTTTTCTTCTTTTGTTGCTGTTGTAAGAAACATTTGTTCATGAGGTGAGAGTTGTTGCAATTAAAATTGTAAATATTTGTTAATTAAGGAGAAGAAGAAGTGTTGTCTGTTTGTCTGTGTGTTAATTAAGAAAAGCAAAGTTGTTCGCTTGATTGAATGAATATTCATAGTTTTTCATATTAAATATATTATAATTAAAAGCAAATTCCATATACAAGTGAAGAAAACAATTTAATAATCGAGTCTAGGAAGAAAATATGTGGAGCACTTAAAATATGACGAAACTGTAAAAAAGGAAACTTTAAAAGAAACATTTAGCAAAACTAAATAAAATAAGGCCTAGAAGATCTGGAGAAAAGTGTTTGAGAATCATTTTAAGATCAAGGTCAATGACATAATTAAACAACCCAAAAGATTGTTAAAATAACTAGTTTTAATAATCTTCATCATAAAATAGTTCTTCTTTTTCTTGCATTTTATATTTTAACAGTCTCGTTTTTTTCTGGAAAAAGAGTTCAAGAATGATGCATACTTTATTGAAGAATACACGAAATTTATATATATATTTAAGAGTTTTAAGTTACAAATTTTTCATATACTAGAAGAAACCCAACTGCGACTGTTCATATCATAAAAAATAATGTGAATTAATGGATATGCCAGGAAAAAG
The DNA here is from genome assembly GCA_018904275.1 of Lordiphosa clarofinis. Classification (NCBI taxonomy): domain Eukaryota; kingdom Metazoa; phylum Arthropoda; class Insecta; order Diptera; family Drosophilidae; genus Lordiphosa; species Lordiphosa clarofinis. The sequence continues at coordinate 451,564 of JAEIGQ010000231.1, read as the reverse complement.
CCAGTAGCTATAGGTGATTTTGTTTGTGCTAATGATGATAGCCATTATTTTCACCACAGCCGCAAATTATGCAAATAACCATAACCAAGGGGCAAACAACTTTGAGAAGTAGGTACAAATCTTTGAAAAAAGAACATCAATTATAGAAATTTTTACATAACAACTAACAGGGCATATAGAATAGCATAAAGCATATTATGCAGCATTTGTGAATTTTTTATCGTTTTGACGGGTAAGGTTTCTGTATAGAGCTAGCTTTGCCCCATAGTTGTACTTATAATTTTGCCCAGAAGTTTGCAGCGCACAGAAGGAATTATCTTCGACCACATCTCCATTTCACAAAGTATACATATTCTTGATCAGCATGACGAGCTGAGTTGAGTTGCTATCAAGCTGAAATTTTTCACAGAGTCTTCTTTTGACTGCTAATATGTCGGAACCGATCGGATCGGATGACGACTTCTTGTAGCTTTCATAGAAATGATCGATTATAAAATTGGTTTTAGTAAGAATAACTTTTCAATATTAGCGCTCTTAAACTCGGCAATGGTTAATATTAATTTCTGTGTGGGTGTTTGGGGTAAATACTATATAGTTGTAATTAAATATTCGAAAGGTTACCAAGGACAATGAAAAGAGGCTTTCCTATTCTTTCAGTACAATGAAGCTGGTTTAAAATAGGTTTCAGAAATATACACAGCTTTGTAGTTTTCCAACATCTACACGGAATTGGAAAATTCAATGGGTCTCGATTGATAACATTACATAAAATCCATATATCCTGTTCAAGAAATAATTTTTGTGCTTCGGCACTTACTTACTTTTGCATTGCTTTAAAATATCGATAGTTTGCCAGCTCTACTTGTTCATAAATCAGTTCTTTAAAGTACCTAGCTTGTGACGATGATTCTAATCTGCTCTTGCAAAACTTTTATTACATTTTCCAAATTAAAAAGGATATATCAATAAATTGCTATTTTGTAAGCCCTTCTTAAAACATTGAAAAGATTTTAAAGGAGTAATCATTGGTAAAGCCTGTTCTAAACGATCCAATCTGAGCTCAGCTTGTCATGCTGATCGAAAGACAGGAGATGCTTTCTTCTATAAGTTACAATCATCTGAAAAATTTAATTATACCTTCTCCAAGGGTAGAAAAATATCGATTATAGATCGCCGCAAGAAGTTTAATGTCAGAATATCGCATTTAATCGAAAATAAATATTGATTTATCTAATTATCGATTGAAATGTTTAGAGGTTTATGTGCGCAAAATGTCACGGTAGGTCTCCTGGTTTTATTTCTTCATCGAGATGTCGTAAATTTATGTTAGAGTTTCGAATAAAAGGTGACCCAATGCTACTTCTGCCACATACAGATCATAACCTAGTTAATTTTAATATTTAAAAAATAATGTACTTCCACCTTATCAAACCCCCTTAAAATATCCTAAATAATTTATGTCAATTTTTTAACCCCTAATTATCACTTTAGTGTTTACCTGTTGCAGCAATGATTCATGACGAAAATGATTATTTGGCAGAACGTGTTGATTGCCCGTGCCAGAGCCGACTATATCCATGTTTAATGTTAAATGTGACAGCCAGGTAAAATTGTTGTTGGTTTCAAAATGTGAGAGGTTGTGTTGGTTGTTGTTGTAAATCAGTATGGCAAATTAACGGTGTGTCGTAGCTGCAACATGTTGCGCAGGCGCATTGAGAAAAAATTTCCGTTTTGCTGAACAAAATGTAAATGAAAGATTTTCTCTTTTTTACTTTTCCATCTACTCTTTAACAAGTTTGACAACTTTTGTTAAACTTTGATTAAAAGGGCACTTTGTATCACATTTGAATTGCACTTTTATGACTAAACAAAAAACTCACGGCACGTTCCCTCAAAAGTACAGGCGCCCCCAACTAACCGAACGAACGAGCGAAAATCAAAGCGCACGATATGGCAGCGGGAACAACCAAAAATTCATCCGTTAATCGCGTCCATTCGCCACAAAACGTTGTCGACTTTTGAAATGGACGCCGCACGCTCAAGAAAGCAAAAGCCGACGGCGACGTACGTGGAAAACGTTAAAAATATGCTCAAAATAAAATGCCCAACGCACACACACACACTCAGACATGTGCCAACACAGGTAGACCTCAGGTAGATGACAATATAAAACGTAAGTAAACTTGTTGCTGGCAACATGAGCAAAAATGTTGCCGGGCAACTTTTCGGTTAGCGACACGAGAGCGCGACCTGAGACCGGAGACCCGTTTTGGTACTAAAGGCACAGCCTTCCTTTTCAATGTGGTGTGGAGAGTTAGTTTTCAGTGAGTCGCGGGCAGCTACAAAGCCACAAAATGGGCAGCATTGGCAACGGGTTTTGGCCCAGGCTCCTTTCATCTTAACGATGATGATTTTGTTGATGTACAAATGCAACCAAAAACTGGGTACACTACATATTTTTTTTCTCTTCATTTAAAGAGCATCTGTAGGAGTGTCCTGTGTGTGTTGTGGGTTCGTTCAAGTTTGCAATCAAAGATAATAAATAAAGAAAAGAAAAACTCTGCCAACATTGTTCAGGCAGTGTGTGAAGTGGTATTTATAGGAATGTGGCTCGCATTGTTGTTGTTGTTGGAGCTGCCGATGTGAATTCGCAATGAAGTGCACTGTGCAAAAATTCCGTCAAGAATTGAGTCATCAAGTTGGAAGAATGTTGCCTGCAGCCTACGCCTTGGGAATGCTGATGCTAAAATGAGTTTCCCATTGAAAAGTTGGATAGTTTTTAGCGTAACTTTACTCAAATCATTTTATTCAATTTGCAGTGCGTACAGTATTAAGACCACGACAGGGATTTAGCTCTTAAGACACGATGCAGCTAATCACACACGAACACGCACGAGACTAATTTCTTTCGATAAAGTCGGTGAGAGGTCGGATTTGCATGCGGCGTGAAACTGTAGGTCCATATGAAGGATTAAGCTCGGCTTGGCCCCTGGGGTAGATTGATATATTTTTTTTCTATTCCAATCATTCTATGTTTTGATTTATTGTAGTTTTTTGTTTTTATTGTGTAAGGTCTTTTAAAGATGCAAACAAATCTAATGAAATCCATTTTCGAGAGCTGCTTTCCAATCGAAGTCAAAACTTTACACTTTGCTTTGCCAAACAATTTGGTACGTGCACAGGCACGAAATAGCACGTCTCACTTCCATGTAATATCTCGTGAGATAGCGCCCTTAATTCATGTTGCAGAATGAAATTAGACCTCGCGGTCTTCATCATTTTGTGATCGCGGTCTTCATTAATATTGAAAAATTAAAATATGCCGAGCGGTCTTATTAAATTTTTTGGTCGCGGCCCTTAGTATTTGACACATTCATAAAGAAAGGACCGCGGCCTTAATTCGTGCGGTCTAATTTCACAGCCCATCGGAATGTCAGTACTTTAAGGAGCATTTGAATTCATTCAGTACTTTGAAGGAGCATCTATAACATTCAAGGCTGCAAACCGGTCCGGAACCGAACCCCTAACATTTTTGTCTTCTCGAACCCGGACCGGACCACTTTTTGGAAAAATTGGGTTCGGTTCACAAAATTAAGTAGTTTTTCAACGAAACACACAGCGAAATATTGAAAATATCTAGAGATTTTAGTATAAACGATTGCGTTTTGAACTAAGCTTGGATGATTTTTTATTGCAAAGAAGTTTATGAAAGCAATATAAAGCAATAAACAAATATCAAATATGTTACAGATTCATTTGAAAGTTGTTCAAGACAACATCCTATACATCGAGAAGTGTTTTAAGATTTAAAAAAAAAATGACTTGATGTTCCAACAACTCAGGTATCAGTTGAACGATCCTTTTGAACACTTTAGTTTGTTCATTCTGATCTAAGAGCTAGTATAGATGAACAGCTTCTAGAAGACATAATGCTTATTAACTTAAACCAGAATTAGGCACGGTTTTATTTACTGTGCATACAGCGCCGATCACAACATGTGCTACATGAGCGCGCTCTCGAGTGGCTCAACACACACACGCGACGCAAAATTAGCTGATAAATTTTACAATTTAAATTACATTATATAGGCTATTTCCACAAAAGAAATTAAGAAAATTATATCATTTCTTTCATACGATTTGGCATTCCCCACGAAGGAGTTTGGAATTTTTTAAAAAAGTACTCTCTACTCTCTGGATGCAGAAATTGCCATCAGAAATAATTTGTTAATCAATGGAAGCGGTAAACTTTTAACAAAATTAAAATAATAGGAAATTAAGTAATAAGGGGCTAATATATATGAAGAATATTATTTTGAAAAATAAGTGTTAATAAATCGGAACTATTCTTCTATGTTCAAGCGAACCGAGGTTCGAAACAAAACCTTCGGTTCAAGGCTCTTAGAAACCGGTCCAGGTTCGAACCCCGGACCGAACCTTCCGAAAATTTTAGAGGTTTGAAGCCTTGATAGTATTACACCTGGAAAATATATTGGTCGGGCCCATGACCGGTTAGCATGAATAGTAATTTTTCCGAAAGGCATTCTAAAGACAGTCACTTTTATTCAACAGAAAACGATAATAATAATCGCAGGGTTCTTTTGAAAAATGCCAATAAGATTTATTCATTCATATACTAGATGCTAGTAAATCTCAGGGAGCTTTGATTTTTGTTTTATTTTCTCTCTCGATTTCAGCAAAAGCTGTCAGTACTCGATAAACGCTGAGTGCCATACCAGTTGTATCATGGAATAAAACTTTATAAGGAACTTCGAAAGGACTCTTCGAGTTCAATTTTAAAATTAAATTAAAAATATAAAATAAATTAACAAATTAATTAACTGGGCAGAGACAACGCTTGAGTAAAAAATACCCTTGAAAAGTTGTAAAACACTGCAGAACTAGAACTTAAAGGGAACTACTAGAAGGCAAGTGAGAAAATTCTTGCTGGGGATCGGGACGGGAACGATTTTTTTCCCAGGACTATCTCTAGTGAAAACTTTTACAATCATATTTGATTTTACAATGCCACTTTTCTTTTAAAATCCATTAATATGCCCTTTCATTTGTCTAAAAACATATTTAAAGATGAATTTTCAGTTGCCCCTTTTAAAATAATCACACAATTTATTAAAAATTCTCTGGCAAAGTCAACTCTGCTAACTCTCACACACAACGAATAAATTCACCGTCATTGGAGGAAAAACCGCATGTTATGCCGTGACATGGACATGGCCTAGCCCAAAGAGACATTGCTTAAGACATAGACATTCAGTTAGCCTTCTCAAGTGCATGAGTAGACAAAAACCGAAGTGAGCGAGAAATGAAATGAGGTAAATACCTTTGTCTTGAACAGCCCTAGGGGTGGTTCAATGAATTCTGGCTGAGCCTAGGTTAGTTCAGCTACCACCCTAACACACCCGCAATAGATTTTTAATTAAAAAAGTTTAGAGATCAATGGCTTAATCTCTGCATTGGGAAGTTCCTTCTTCAAATTCAATTAAATAGTAAAGCATTGGCTTCCATGCGATTCTTATCTGGCCAGTTAATGACCTGGCTTACCTCTGCTGCACACAAACCAAAAAGGCACCAATGCCATAAGCTTTTGTTTTCTGTGATTGCTCATAACACTGAGCACGTGCAGCATTTTCAACTGTCGGCGTGTCTGTTTAAACTTTTTTTTTGACACAATTATTGTTCCAGTGGGGCTTGCGACAACAGCGACGCCACCTGGCTGCTGGTCATTACAAATTAGAGTTTTTTTTTTTTTTGGTTTTGGACTGGGGTTGGGTAATTTGATTTGGACACGAGAGCGCAGTTGCATGCATAAAACTTTATGGGGCATAATTGTTGGCCCCAGGAATTTAGACATTAACGAGCGCGAGACCTAAGAGAATTTAGATTGAGTCATCTAAAAAAACTAAAAGGTGAAAGGGATAAGTATATCTAGTTGGGAATAAAAATAAAAAAAACGTATTTCAAATATCAATTAAACCAAAAAATAATTAAAAAAAATAGAGGCAAGCTAACTTCGGCTCGACCGAAGTTTATATACCCTTGGAGCTTGATATGTGTTTGACAGTTTGTATGACTGCTATACTATATAGTGGTCCGATTTCGAAAAAAACTTGTTGAAATTAAGTAAAATCATTGAAAACTTATAAATACGGGCGTTGGGAGCGATAACATTAAAAACAAAAAAGTTTTTCTCACTAAGACTTTTTTTCAGACCTAACTTTTGTATGGCAGCTATACTATATAGTTGTCCGATTTTGACAAGGCTTGGTGAAATTATGTGAAATCATTAAAAACTTATAAATACGAGCGATGGGAGCGATAGTATTCAAAACAAAAAAGTTTTTCTTACTAAAACTAGTTTTTCAACCGATCGTTTCTATGGCAGCTATATGCTATAGTCATCCGATCCGGCCGGTTCCGACAAATGTGCAGCGTATTTGTACCAAAAGACTTCGTGCAAAGTTTGGTTAAGATAGCTTTAAAACTGACGGAGGAGATAGCATAGAAACAGACGGACAGACGGACAGACGGACGGACAGACGGACGGACGGACAGACGGACATGGCTATATCAACTCAGCTCGTCATGCTGATCAAGAATATATATACTTTATGTGGTCGGAGATGCTTCCTTCTGTGCGTTACAAACATCCGGACAATTTCAATATACCCTCTCCAAGGGTATAAAAACCCAAATATATCACCTTTTTAAACAAATACATGGAATTGGAACTTTTTGAAAAAAAAAGACGCCAATATGTACAGATATTTTGGCGTTAAGATATTTGAAGACTGAGACGATGGTCACATTGACGACGAAGACAGATTTGGTAGAAGGAATGGACAAAAAGCCCCGAATTGACCTTGTAAATAGTAAACCGTGAGAAAATGGAAACCCGTGTGACGTGTGTAAATAAAAAAGTCCCAGAAAAAAACAAACAATGTTGTAAAACCTCAGTTTAATCATCAGCTTAGACTAGAACCCCAATTTTAAATTCAATTTCTTTCTGTTCACGGTTTGAAATTTTAGTGTTTGAAAATCCATTTGTATCTGAATTATTATTATTATTATAATGCTTAATAAACATTTTTTTGATAGCGTGATTGTTTTAGAGACCTTTTTGATTATGCGTGTTTTGTTTTAGAAAAGTTATGCATAAAATCATAACTTAATGATGTAGAGCCTGATAAAAAGTTCGACGGTTTTTTTTTATAAAGCTGTTGTAGTTAAATAAGACTCAATAACCGAAAAATATTTGGGATGATGAATTGATCTACTTGCTAAGAGTACGTCCGTCCACAAATTTTAAGTATATCCGATTTGAATGATATCTTGAAAAATTTTAAGGAAGCGTCAAATTAATAACTATTAGCTCAGAAGAAGACGCCATGCAAAATTCCACCTCAAGTAAACAGAGCTTGCAAATAACCAATATAGCAAATGTTCCCTCAGCTCTACACTCATCAAAGACCAACAGATTCAGCAGAAGCTGAACAGAATTGTCCGCTGCTATTGCAAAAAGCACTGATCTGCCGGACTCTACATATGTTAGTCGATCGCTCAAGTTTGTGATATTCAAGAGCAAAATGGAGGGACAGGAAACCGAATGTGTTCTTTAGTCTAGCGAGAGCGGAGAGATTTAGTACCATGCAATTGGTACACAGAGGGAAAAAAACCGAGAATTTTTCCGAATATTGTTCCGTTTTCTAGAACATTTTTAACTCAGGTAGGAAAACAAGTGAGAAAGTTGGTCAAGCCCGACTATAATATACTCTGTACCTAGAGCAGAAGCTGAATGCAATGATGGTGCTGCGCTCATCTCTCAGTCTCTCTCTGTCTTTCTCTCTTTCACTCTCACTCTCTCTCTCTCTCTGTCTTACATTTTTGCTCATAGCTTGAGAACCGCTCATCCGATCTTTATCATTTTTTAGCAAATCGATCGATCGATCGATCGATAGCAAATTTATAATTACTAACTATCTCTTGAAAGTACGAATCGTCTATTTTCAAAACTGTAGGAGATATAACGTTTTTTCCTAATTGTGGGGGCGAGAGGGGGCGTGGCAAAAATTGAAAATAAACTTGATCTGCCTGCAAGTATAAGAAGCATTTGTCCCATACATGTCAAACCTCTATCTCTTACCATCTCTGAGACGGACGGACGGAAGGACAGACGGACGGACAGACCGACGGACGGACGGACGGACAGACAGAGATGGCTATATCGACTCGGCTGTTGATGCTAATCAAGAATATTTATACTTTATATAGTCGGAAATGATTCCTTCTCCCTGTTGTATACTTTTGCACAAACTTAATATACTCTATGTACCTTTGGTCCAGAGTATAAAAATTAAATTGAGGGTGTAAGCGGATTCCTCTCATTTGGAAAGAAAAGGGAACGAGAACATTGCTCTTTGATTGGAATTGGAGAGCATTAAGGCTGGATAAGCGCGGTCCAGCTTCTCTCTCCACCCCCCATTTATTCTATAGGAATCAGAAACATCGCATCAACGGACTCGTTTTATTTAAGTTGTTCAGAAAAACACAGAAAACATTTTTTCGGGATTGACTGGGAATTGAATCCGGTACCCTACCTACATTCAGCCATTCCATACTTTCACTCGCTCTCTCTCTTGTTTTTTTCTCCGTTCAAAACCGGAATTGTTGTTGCTTAAAGCAAATATTATCCGATTGAAACCAACATTACTTATTCTAGGAACATTCGGAACATTTGTTCTGAAGAATTCTGACACCATCTTGTTCTTATTTTAATTTGAAGGCGACTTATTTTCTAATCAGGTTTTTTCCTTCTGTGTAGATTGGGATCGCATTACTACAGCCGATTTACTTTCTTTTATGTGCTGATCGATTCAGACAGTCGGCTGACGAGTAAGCACATTATTCTTCCCCCTATATGAAAAGTAAGTAAAAGCGTTGCAGTCGAGGGGCCCGACATCAAAATACCCTATACAAATGAGAAAAAATAGGCACAGTGTTCCCCCCGCTCTCACAAGCAAAATTATTTCGTGGACAACTGTATTGTTTTTACTCGGATCTTATTGTGCTTTTTAGAATGGATAGATTCAAGGCCCAAGATAATATATATTAGGCGACGATGTGGTAACTTTAACATTGTGGCTCTGAAAGTTTTTTGCGGTTTAAGGGGAGAGGGGGAAAATTTCGTCAATCTAAAACAAACTTGATTTGCTTACGATATATATGCAAAAATTTGTATCTCTATCTCTTATAATCTCTGAGATCGACGCGTTCATAAGAGACAGACGGACATGGCTAAATCGACTCGGCTGTTTCCTTCTTCCAGTTACATGATGCCCTTTTACGCATTTTAAATGGGTACAGGGTATAAAAAGATAAAACAAAAATAGAGGCAAGCTAACTTCGGCTCGACCGAAGTTTATATACCCTTGGAGCTTCATATATGCCTGACAGTATGTATGGCACCTATACTATATAAAAGTCCGATTTCGACAAATCTTGTTGAAATTATGAAAAATCATTAAAAACTTATTAATACGAGCGTTAGGAGCGATAACATTGAAAACAAGCAAGTTTTTCTCACCAAGACTTTTTTTCAGACCAAATTTTTGTATGTCAGCTATACTATATAGTTGTCCGATTTTGACAAGGCTTGGTGAAATTTTGTTAAATCATTAAAAACTTATAAATACGAGCGTTGGGAGCGATAGCATTGAAAATAAAAAAGTTTTTCTCACCAAGACTTTTTTTCAGACCTAACTTTTGTATGGCAGCTATACTATATAGTTGTCCGATTTTGACAAGGCTTGGTGAAATTTTGTTAAATCATTAAAAACTTATGAATACGAGCGTTGGGAGCGATAGCGTTGAAAACAAAAAAGTTTTTCTCATTAAAACTAGTTTTTCAACCGATCGTTCCTGTGGCAGCTATATGCTATAGTCATCCGATCCGGCCGGTTCCGACAAATGTGCAGCGTATTTGTACCAAAAGACTTCGTGCAAAGTTTGGTTACGATAGCTTTAAAACTGACGGAGGAGATAGCATAGAAACAGACGGACGGACGGACAGACGGACCGACGGACAGACGGACAGACGGACATGGCTATATCAACTCAGCTCGTCATGCTGATCAAGAATATATATACTTTGTGTGGTCGGAGATGCTTCCTTCTATGCGTTACAAACATCCGGACAATTTTAATATACCCTCTCCAAAGGTATAAAAATAGAGGCAAGCTAACTTCGGCTCGACCGAAGTTTATATACCCTTGCCTGACAGTATGTATGGCACCTATACTATATAGTGGTCCGATTTCCATAAATCTTGTTGATATTATGTAAAATCATTGAAAACTTATAAATACGAGCGTTGGGAGCGATAACATTGAAAACAAACAAGTTTTTCTCACTAAACTAGTTTTTCAACCGATCGTTCCTATGGCAGCTATATGCTATAGTCATCCGATCCGGTCGGTTCCGACAAATGTGCAGCGTATTTATACCAAAAGACTTCGTGCAAAGTTTGGTTAAGATAGCTTTAAAACTGACGGAGGAGATAGCATAGAAACAGACGGACGGACAGACGGACGGACAGACGGACAGACGGACATGGCTATATCAACTCAGCTCGTCATGCTGATCAAGAATATATATACTTTATGTGGTCGGAGATGCTTCCTTCAATGCGTTACAAACATCCGAACAATTTTAATATACCCTCTCCAAGGGTTTAAAAAACGGTTGTGACAAAAGAGAATCAGAACCATCAGTTGAAGTGGATTTGTCTCACTCTATTCAATGTATTGAGCAGACAACACGAAACGGTTCAGCGATTGTTGCGTTCTCTGCAAACAACACTATTGCAAATACACCAAAGAATTCTTTAAATTATTATTTATCGGGTGTGTTCCAGAAATCTCTAGCGGTTTTCGTATAAACGTTAGCAGTTCATATAAAAGCTGTTTGAATTTATATGTTAAGGCGCTCAAAAATGCCAGGCTACTAGATTAGATGTCAAAAGTTGAACGATTTGAAACCGCCTAGTCAAAGTCAAGCAGATTTGAAGCGTACAGTTTTCCTGCCACATAATCTAGTAGGCGGTCTGCTTCTCGGCACTTCGCAAATAAAGTAGTTTCAGTTTAGTTTGAAGTGCAATCGTTTATACGGAAATCTCTAGAGATTTCTAGAACACCCCTGTATATGTCACTTTTTACGATGCCTCTAAAACAAAGTCAAACGATAGCGACAAGTCTTTGAATTCGAATATAAAACGAATTGGAATAGAAAGTGCAATGAAGCTCGGCTTTGCTATCTACTTCCAACTTTAAAAAATTCATGCTTCGTTTCCCATTTGCTAAATCCAATTTTGTTATCCAATTATTTTTGACCAATACTGCATTTTCCATTTTTGATTGATCCCGAAAAAAAACAAACTAAAATCCTGTCATGCATTTTCTGTAAGCTGCCGCAATTCCTTCACAGGATGAAAAATAAATCTTGCACATTTTTTTGCCGGCACGTGACTTTGCTTTCAACAACAATATGAAAGACAAACAAGTGCACAAATTTTTGTTAACAAGTTACTTTTGCTCAACTTTCTTCTTTCCCTTGGCCGGGTGTTTTCATGCGAAACCCTTACAAAATGCCATAACAAATGCCAACGCCTGGAAGCTTTGTGCTTATTCAATTTACGAGCAACTGCAGCAAAAACGGGGTGGGGAAATGCATGGCCATTTTAGTTTGCATATGCTGTGGACACAGCTGCTTCCCATCCTCCTTCTCAGACGTTGCGTGCGGCCAAGAAATTTATTTCATCGTGTTGACTGGAATTCCTGTACATTGCACGTATTTCAGGGTCGGGTTAACTCTTGTTTTTAGATAGAACTTAAAGAGTTAGCTATGCAAATTCGTGTATGTTTCGGTCTTTATTGAAGTTGAAGCGAGCAAAAGTTCTACAGGAAATTCTATACGACAAAAGTTAAGTCAAAGTTGTGGCATGAGATTTTTGATGTGGCTACAGCGAGAATTTTGTCTTTAAGGATGCTGGGAATTGCTATCCAGAGGTTAAAATCATAAAAGGTGTAGAATATATTTTTATAAATTTAGCTCACTCCTTACTCATTTTACATTTTCTCATTGATTGCAAAATTATTTGCCCTCAAACTCAGAGTCAGAAACAGAAGCGCATAAATTGTGCCCTGAGCATAAATGAAGGCAAGAAAATACGAAAAAAACGTAAACTAAAATCCACTAATGATTGTACTACGTAGAACAAAGAAGGAAACCAAGAACGAACGTCATGGAACCTGGGCAGGCATTTTAAAATGCATAAAATAAATTTACAAAGGCAAAACAAAAACACAGAGATTTTTTGGTAAAACAACACACAAAAGGGACCACAGCAAAGAGTTAAAATATCTTCAAAAGGAGTGACTTGGAGCTTTTGCAAAATTGAAAAGTTAAATAGGCTCTGGGCAGGTGTGTTCTGTTTCTCTGCTATAAGCCAAATTAGCAGCTACTGTCTGAAAGCCCTCTTCTACCCATTTGCTGTCTGCCCTTTCTGTGATCTGCCTTCATTTCCATTTACACTCAGAGGCCGCAAGCAAAATTTTGAACATCATTAATTTTAATTTTTTGCGCAGACGCACCCCTGGGGGAACCAAAATCAAGTGAGTGCGGCTTCAGTGCGTTCTGGACATTGCCGATGAGTGATGGCCATGGTTATGGGCTGGTGATGTTGATGGTGGCGGCGGTGGCGTAAATTGTGTGAGCAATTGAAATACCGTTTCGTTGCCTCAACATTTGTCAGAAAACGTAATTAAGGTGAGCTAAAGTGGCAAATGGAAATTGAAAATGTTGCAATTGCAACGACATATGTTTTGTGTGGACAAATGCTCAATGATTGATCATCGGAAAATTTAAATGGGATTTAAATTGCGAAATATGAGGGTTGAGAGAATAATAAAAGATGTCTAGAGATGAAAATGTGTTAAAAGTTCTTAAAGGGCTTAAAATCAGCATTTGTCGCCCAGCTAAATATTGTTTCGGGTAAGCTACTTTTAAGCAAGCTACAACTATAAATTAGCAGCTTACAAAATACGGGGTTTATCCGCAACACGAGTTCAGCAGAAGGATCAGTGCAAATTTATACTTGATCAGAAAGCAAGTTTTTCTATTGAACAAGGCCATTGCTATATCTGTGGCAATAAAGAAAGCAATTATTAACTTTAAATGATTCTGTGAAAAAAAGTGTTTCGGAAAGTGAAAATTTCATACAGATTGGAAGGGTTATTGTTTTAAGTATATAAGGGGGTGCCACAGAAACCTCTTCCAACAAAATTCCAATTGAGTTCCAATTCGTAGGTGACACAGAAATTTGTTTTGGTTGGTTTCAAACCTCCCGTGTTTTGTTAGGATTTTCACTACACAAACAACTTTGGACATGAAAACAACATAATTTTTCCGGAATTTGTTTAAACATTGAAATTTTTGTCTCAATAATTAATCGTTAAAACAACCAAAGCCTTTCCATGTTAAACAAAGCCCACCATCTCAGTGGCTCCCTCTATCAATGGTGTCCAGGCGACAGCCAGCGGATTAAGGGCTGAATCATCGAATTTCGCTCCATCTATTTTACTCCTTGTCGTTATCCACTATTGTTCACTTGCTTCGACTATTTTAAAATTAATAATAAAATATTTGTTAAAAAAAATATGTAGCTACTCCATAGAACATCTTGACAAACTCGATATTAAAGCGTAGCACTTAAAAAAATATGTTTTTTTATGACACGTTGAATAAGGCAAAGCAGATATAAAATGTTAGGGAAAATGTTGGCCATTTGTCATCTATCTGCACTACCTGAAACCAAGACCCACTAAAAATTGAAGTCACAGTTCCAGTGATTTAAATTTTTAAACAGGAAAAAAAATCTCGTAATAATTATTAACATATTACTTGTTTTAAATCTGCATAAACACATGCACCAAAAATAATCTTGAATATCTAAAAATGAGACCACTAGTAATTCTCAAGTTCGAATTCAGTTACGTTACTGAAGTAGCAGTAACTTACTAAAAAAAAGTAAGAAAGTCGGTCAAGCCCGACTATAACATACTCTGTAACTGGAGTAGGAGCTGAATGCAGTGCTGCTGCTGTGTCTCTCTCTATCTCTATCTCAGTCTCTTTCTCTCTCTCTTTCGCTCTCTCTCTCTCTCTCTAAGATTGTGCGGTGTTGATTGTAAAAGGCTGGGAGGGGGGGTGGCGGGGGGAGCTTGGTTCACTTTTTTGCTTTTTACTTGAGAACCGCTCATCCGATCTTTATCATTTCTTCAGCAAATCGATACGTTTTGACAATTACTAACTATTTCTAGAAACCATCTATCTACAAAACTGTGGAAGATATGACGTTTTTTCCAAATTGCGGGGGCGGTAGGGGGCGTGGCAAAAATTGAAAATAAACTTGATCTGCCTGCAGCTATAAGAAACATTTGTCCCATACATGTCAAACCTCTATCTCTTACCATCTCCGAGATCTGTTTGTTCATACGAACGGACGGACAGACGGACATGACTATATCGACTCGGCTGTTGATGTTGATCAAGAGTATATATACTTTATAGGGTCGGAAATGATTTCTTCTCTCTGTTACATACTTTTGCACAAACTTAGAGTAACCTTCGTTATATTTTCTACAGTTTTGAAGATAGACGATTTGTTCCTTCTAGAGATAGTTATTATTTAGCAAAATGTATCGATTTGCTAAAGATATGATAAAGATTGGATGAGCGGTTCTCAAGTTATGAGCAATTAAGTGAACCACCCCCGCCACACACCCTCCCAACCTTTCACAACCAACACCGCACAATCTTAGAGAGAGGGAGAGAGAGAGAGAGAGACAGAGAAAGAGAGAGAGATGATTACAGCAGCAACACTGCATTCAGCTTCTACTCCAGGTACATAGTATGTTATAGTCGGGCTTGACCGACTTTCTCACTTGTTTAATATGAGTATTTAAGACATAATGTCTTATTTTTAAGTCAGCGCCCTCAATTGATGTACTTTTTTGTGACTTGCATAATAATAAAAACTCTATAGAACTTAGTGCAAGGATGTCAAACATAATAAATTAAATAAAATTAACGTGCGTTTCGTTTAAAAGCGGGTTGCATCTCCCAAAACTATTAAAACAAGCGGCGCATCTAGCAGAACAGCTTCATCAATATTAAATTTTTATAATATTTTCATTGCATACTTTTCGACCAAAATTAAACGAACGAGCGAATTTTCTAACACTTATATTTACACGTCTCCTAAAAGTATGCCAAGTATGGCTGCCATTTGAAAGGATGATCTGTGGTCACAATGATTTTCAGTTGCACACCCCATGACAGAGTTTTGGCCTTTGGTCCAGAATCTCATAAAGTCTTACTTTTTACCAAAAATTGTCTCACTTAAGGCAACGGTTATTTTTCTTCCAAGTCAATTTTCATGGTGACGAAATTCCTTTTATAAAAACTTCATTCAAATGAATCCTTTCTCCCAAGACATTGCTGCCTTATTTGAAACAGATTTTCCCAGAAATGTCCATTGTTTTCACTGTTCCTTTTGCCCTGACAGGTAGCAAAAACACTGCCTAAAGAATGATAGGCGTATTCGGGAAATGGATCGCTAATATAGCATTATTTCAAAATTTTTCTATAATATCCTTGGTAGACCATTTTTTAGAGAGCACTTGTCTCATCAGATTAAAGTCGTAAAAAAAGAGCACATTCGAACTCATTAAACCAATATCTTATGTAGTTATATAATAAAAATTATATAAATTCGATAAAAAACCAAACACTTTAATCAATCACAGCAGACCATTTTAAGGTTAACTTCTTGTTCACGTGAACTCCCTTACACCTTCTCTTATATCACCATACTCCTCTTACCTTTTTGAAGCGTCGCCTTTGCGTGGACGAATGCGTCGAGGCAGTTTCAAATTGATTATTGTCCACATTTCCATCACGCTTGCCCATTGCCTGCAGTAGATCATCAACATTCCGTATGTAGGGACGATCTCTGGGCTCGCCACCCATGCAGCTGGTAATGCTTTTATTACCCACACTATTGCTACGCGAACGGGAACGTGAACGTTGCTTTCCTAGCCAATAGACTTGATTGGCCAAATTGATTTCAGCTGCCGCTTTACGGGCTCCTCCACGTCTACCCAAAGAACCGTTCTGCTCTGGGCCCTGCTGAAGTGGCTGCTGCTGTCCATTGGCCAAATACTCTCCGGCTATGTGCACCTTGGGTGTGCTGACCAGTTGTAGACCCGTGGCTCCAAATTGCTGGGGAAACTCATGCAACTCTAGTGGAAATCTGGGATCCATGGGCTGGCCAGGTTGACGGGGATACATGTACCCATCGCGTAGAAACATCTTACTTGTGGTATAGACACGGTCATTGATCTGATATAGACCCTGAGCGCCGGGACCCTCACCGCCGCCGATAATGCCATTGCGAACATAGGCAGCGGGACGATATCGAACGAGGGGATTGTACAGATTCGATTTGGTGGTTTGTGGTTTGGTTTTAAAACTGCGACGCCGTGTGGACGGCTTCATTTTTGCGACGCACACAAGTAGGCAAGGGTTTTTGCTAAAGTTACGACAAAATGCACAGCACAAAAGTAGGCAAGGCTTTTTGGAGACTTCAGCCTAACAAATGCCACAAAAATAAAATTGTCGATTGATTCCCGCACACGTTCAGCACTCGACACGTTCGTTTTTCCACTGCAATCGTTTGATTTTATTGCAACAACCTTTTTTTTGCTTTTTCTGGAAAGGCACGCATCTAATCCAATTAGCTTGAACCGTTCGCCTTCTACACTTTTCACCTTTGTGGAAGGTAAAAAAGTACTGACCCACTTTCTATGCCACTTGTTTTGTTAGACAGTTTCGTCTTCCTGCCTGTCATATGACGGTATGGGCTGATTCTACGCTAATCCGACAACTTTGAGTTGGTTAATTAAAGCTTGATTTGCAAAATTAGTCGTAAGGCTTAGTGTTTGGCCTGAATACAATTCCAAAGCCAATTCCCATTGTTGAAATTGAATACCCCAAACCAAGAGCAAATTGGTGAAGATTATTGAACTGCATGGAGAGATAATTGAATTGACGCCCCCTTTTGATGTTTAATGTGGATCAACGTGTAGAGAATATGGCTCAATTGGATTTTGTGTTAAGGTTAGTTTGAAAATGACACATTCGATTCTTTAAAATCCATTTTTTGGCTAGTACTCAGGGGCTTTAAAATTCTGTCTTGCTTAGACTTGAGATATCAAATTGGTTTCTAATAGTTTATTTTCACTCTCTCTTAGTTTAACAAACTATTTTTCAATTTTTCTAAACAAAACGCTAAAACTGTTAGTTGCTTAGTATTTTATACCCTTTTCCAAATTCACTTATTTATTTTTTTATCAATTTAACTTTTGATGTTCGTTTAATCTTTCCAAAAAAAAAAGAAGTTTTATTTGCTTACACTTCCGCCCACGCAACGTAATCAATTTTTTTTTTGTATGAATCGCGACGAGCAACAAATGTGCACTAAACATTCATCTGAATGGTTCAATCGGCGGACAAATGAATTTTCAATGGAGGAAAAAAAAGAACAAAACGAAATTGTGATAGCAAATTAAAATGTTTGTGTATGTGTGGGCAGAGCTTAACCAATGGAAGCTTAACAAATACACCCCCTATTTGGAAAACAATGGAAACTACTAGGGAAAGAGTACCATAGATAAAACGAAGAGCTTTTGTTCTACCATAGCATGTGGGTATACAAAAATCAAAAAGGGGGTATTTTAAGTATCTACATAAATGAATGTAAAACTAAAGTGACTTTTTCAAAGAATTTACAAAGTACAAAGTTTTATACACTTGAAAAGTGTATTATAATTTTGCCCAGAAGTTTGCAGTAAGTATATATATTCTTGATCAGCGTGACAAGCTGAGTCGATTAAGCTTTGTCCGTCCGTCTGTCCGTCTGTCTGCTTTTACGCGAACTAGTCCCTCAGTTTTGAAGCTAGCGAGCTGAAATTTTGCACAGAGTCTTCTTTTGTCTGCACGCTGCTAATATGTCGGAACCGACCGGATCGGATGGCTACTTCTTGTAGCTGCCATACAAATGATCGGTCGAAAAATGGATTTTAATGAGAAAAACTGGTTTTTTCTCAATATTACCGCTCTCAATCATGGTCATGGGTAATATTAAATGTTTTTAAGCTGATCTGTGAAGTTTGGTCGAAGTCGCTAACCTTTGAGACAAGCGATTTCAAGTGTATAAAAACTTCGGCACGGACGAAGTTAGCCTTGCCTTTCTCGTTATTCTTTAAGCTGATCTTTCGTAATTTATATGAGATACTATTTTGTATTGACAACCCTGTTGTATACTAGTTTGAATTTTGAAAAAATAAATTTAAAATCCGAAAATGTTAGGCTGGAATGACACTTTCAATTTTTAGGAACAATTCTAGTCACAATTTTTCATCTATGGGCAAAAGTCGTTGTAGTAAGCGAGTCAGATTATGCTTGAATTATCCGCAGAATGCTTTAGAAGAGGCTGTAATGATACACAACAGCAAATTTGACCTATTAACAAAAAATTGCGACAATAATTGTCTCTAAAAATTGAAAGTGTCATTCCAGCCTTATTGTCATAATTATAACAAGTTTGCCCTTTGTTGCTTTCTGCTGCTTTCGGACTTTTGCATTGTTTTGGTGGACGATATTTTAGAATTATTTTTTATTATTTAAGACCCAACAAAAATTCAATAATATTATTGCAATTAGATCAGTTAAGCATTCAAGTTTTGTTCATTATTATTTTCGAATCAAACCTCTTTATTAGCAAAACATAGGCCCCACAAAATTTGACATATTTGAAAACAACCAAAAAAGGCTTCAGAAACACTGACAATTGCTTTTGGGTTGCATTTGGGTTCTTAGAGGTTTGTAGAACACGGCCTTGTATTCCTTAGCATCTCATGTCTATACTTATGAATCTGTAGTCCCGACTAACTGACGTATTATTAACCCACAGCCAAAACTGCTTATCCTAGAGATCTAAGATTTGGAATAGACCTTTATAGGCGCGTACCAAGAAAGAAAATTTTAAAAATGCCAAAGAAAAGTTTGAATGGGAAACGTTATATCTCCTACTGTTTTGAAGATAGAGGAGGGGGGTTGGGGGGTGCTTGGTTCACTTTTTTGCTCATAACTTGAGAACCACTCATCCGATCTTTATCATTTCTTCGGCAAATCGATACATTTAGCTAATTACTAACTATCTCCAGAAGGTACGAATCGTCTGTCTTCAAAACTGTAGGAGATATAACGTTTTTTCCAAATTGCGGGGGCGGGAGGGAGCGTGGCAAAAATTGAAAATAAACTTGATCTGCCTGCAAGTGCTTCTTTGTCCCATACATGTCAAACCTCTAACTCTTACACTGAGAAAAAAATCAATCTAAAATCAAGATTATAATAGTGAATCAAAGAGAAACGGTGTCAGAATTCGACTAAGACCAGATAATCTTAACCCAACGTTATATTCTCAATTTTAATCTTAATTCACTAATCTTGGATAAAGATCGTTTATACTCGACTTTAAGATAAAACAATCTCATTTTTTAATATGAAAAAACAGACAAAAAAAATTATATTAAGCACTTCTTATGTTTTTTTTCTATATTTTTTGTTGTGTTTGCTTTAGTTATTAACAATTTGTTGTTTCTGAAAAACTTATATAAATGTTAATTATTAATTCGCTGGTACTGGGACTTGAACTGAGTACCTCGGAGTGATTGAGCATCGCCACTCAGACCGCTCGGCTGCTTGGCATCATTTGTTAGGCGCCACCAGTCGCAGTATAATAACTCATGACGACAATGCTTTCTGCTAGCTGAGCTCTTATACTGCAACTGTCTGCGAAAAAAAATTTTCATAAACAGCCGTGATAGTTAAGTCGATGGCAAAAGCTTCATTGGAGCGGAAAGGTTGTGGTTCGAGTCCCAGGAGGGGCGAGTTGTTTTTTTTTTATTTTTTCTTTTATTTTTTTTTAACAAAATAAATCTCGTTACGTATATCATAATGTTTTTTTTACTGAAGCTTTACAGAAAACTGTAGATGGTTGATAAGTTGCAAGATGATAAATCTTGTTTTTAAGATTTTAAATCTTATTTCAAGGTTTTTCAATCTTGTTTTTATAAGATTGCAAGTGTCTCGAAAAGGAAATTTTCAATCTAGATTTTAGATTAATTTTTTTTCTCAGTGAACCTGCTCTGAGATCTGTATGTTTATAAGGACGGACGGACAGACAGACGGACATGGCTATATCGATTCGGTTGTTGATGCTGATCAAGAATATATAAACTTTATATGGTCGGAAATGATTCCTTCTGCCTGTTACATACATTTGCACGACTTTAGTATACCCTTTTTAGAAGTCTTTTAGAAAAGCATATCGAACGCAACTCTGTTTCGGTTTTGTTTCTGTGTTCTCAATTACGAGTGAAATTGCTTTCTTTTTACTTTTTTCAATAAACTGGATCAAGCGAGGATGGCACTAGATCAGTGGTGCTCAAAATGCCAAAAGCCTATCCCATGGGATAGGAACTCATAATTCTGCCGGCGTAGCAGCCGACACACACACAGAGAGAGAGAATAAGTGTGTTCTATAAATAGCACACTCGGCGGCTTGCTCTCTCACGACGACTGCTTTTGTCTTTTTTCTCTCACGATGCATTCGTTCGTTTGCTTGTTGCTCATGTTTCAAATTTACCTTATTGTCATTAAGCAACTGTAAGAGGGCGTAATTTCGAAATTACTTTGTATTCCACCGACTAAATAGTATTACTTTTCAAAACGAAAAACTTTCGTTTTGGTGATGCAAGAACATGAATCAATTCGACTTTCGAAAGGTTGTAAAGTATTCTTACTTTTCAAACCAAACAAGCTTCCTTATAAACCTTTGGTTTGCACTATGGGGAATTTTGCCAAATATTAGGCATAAACCCCTTTTCCAAAAGTGCTCAAAACTTAAATTTTTTTGTCTCATTAGACCACAAATACATCAGTCTTGAATGTTACCAGAGAGAACAAAATACCAAGAGATGAATTCGCTCTCTCAAATTTAGTCCGAAAAAAATCACGTAGCTCATTCAGCTTTCGGACATGAACGCCCTGAGCAATGCCTTTACCCCTGCTTATTTGATTTTATTTTTGATTGCTCGGCCTACTGCGTTCGTTAGTTAGCTAGCTTACTAACATCAGAGAGAACAAAATACCAAGAGATGAACTCGCTCTCACTGTTAAGTTAACAGCAAGAAAACGGCGTAGCTCATTCAGCTTTCGGAGTCCGTAGACAAACAGCTACGCTGTCTGCTTAGCAGGCGTGTGCTGTTTTGTTTTGCCTACATATGCCTTAGAGAAAAGCACCGGAGCGAAAGGGAGGACATTTATATCGGGCTCTGTCATTTCGTTCTGTGGGTATATCTCATATATGTATGTGCTTATGTTCATAGTACGTGCCCAAACTGTTTGCGTAGAAATGTGTATTGTTGGCATTGTTGCCAGTTTTCACTGAGCTCAGTAACTTCTGAATTTCTTGCCTAAGCAAAGGGCAACGAAAGGGAAGAATAATTGCCTGAAAACACGAATTTTAAACTTTTAAATGAGTGGCTCACAACCCCCCACAAATTTTCAAAATGTCAAAAAATCACTTGTTTTTCAATATGTAATAAAAAAAACCCCAAAAATTTATTTTTTAAAACTAATGATGAGGAAAGTTTTGTGCATCTTTGTTGCCTGTTGAATGACACCTGTTAGCGATTTCGCTCATAACATACCGTCATACTTGTACAATTTCTTATTATGTTTTTATTTTATTTAAGATTTTTTTACTATATTTATTTTATTTTATCTGGACACGCACAATGAAAGAAAAATTGGAAAACTTTTTCCAGAAGTGGGTTAAAATGCCTGTTGCCTAAATGAAAAAAAAACTAAAGGAATTAACAATTAATTAATACACTAGTTTGCAAATATAAAAAATTTAATAACTCATTTCTACTAAAATTATTTTTTTGTGCAAAATCGTTTCTAAAAATTTGTTCATGTCAACGTTTTTTAATATGATTTTTTTTAAGGTATACAGAAAATAATATAACACAAAAAAAACAACAATTTATAACACATAATACAAAAAATCCCAAATAGGTTTACAGAAAATTAAATTACACAAAAACTATAAATGAAATTAAGAGGCGGTTTTATTCATTCGATTGGTAATCGGTTAAATAAAATTTAGTATTAATTGTTGTTGTTGTTGTACCTGCGGTTGTTGTTGTATTTCTGTTTAAAGTAACCAAAAATTTAATAGGCCCATGCTTGCAAAATTTTTTGAGAACGGATGATCAGAACTCAAAACTGAAGACAGAATTTTGTTAAGGAATTGATGTAATTTTGGTGTGAACTAGGATATTTTGCATCGGTCAATAAACAGAGGAGCTATGGGGTTTTAAAGTCAAATTTCGAAAATCTGCTTTTTTCCCATTGTATTGGTCCTAGCTCCCTCATATGTTGACCGATCAAAAATATCCGAGTTCACTCCAGAATGGTGGGTATTATGAGTAGTTTACAAAAAAAAAATTGAAAATCGGTCAACAGATACTCTTTAAATTTTTGCAACCATTTTGGAAAAAGTGGTTCCGACATAATCGCATTTAAAGTCCGACATCTTTTTTCGATGAAGTAAAAATTATTATAATTTTATTATTATTATTTAATATACAAAAAATTATCAAAATCAGGGACCGAAAATAACTGTTATGATATTAAACTTTAACCAAAAAAATCACGGTGAAGGGAGTGAGCTACAAATACGAAAAATGTACCATTTTTCAAGTCTTTACAAGCACTATGAAATTAGGACATTAACTTTTATTCATAACTTTAAAAATAAAAACTTTTTTTAACTGTTATTTTATAATTTTTATATAAAAGTTTGTAAATAACAGTTATTTTTAACTTTTATTCAAAAAAGTTGATTTTAATTGTTATTTGTCAACGTTTATTTTAAAAGTCAAAAATAACTGTTATTTTGCAACGTTTATTTTAAAAGTTGAAAATAAACGTTGATTTGCAATATTGGCCAAGTTATTTAAGCTATCGGGACATAAAGTTGCATAGGCACTTACCTTAAGTCCTTCTACCACCATGCTAACTTTGGTTCAGATCGGACTACTGTAGCATATGTCTGTAGTTCAAATCTGCAAGAGTGATTCCGGCTTCGTATGATTACCGGTAAAAATAATCATTTTTATGATGCCACGTTACTTGTTCATTCTCATGTGTAAAATTGTAATGGTTTTGGTGCCCAGTATTAATCTGCATTGTGTGGATCGTACGATTATTTTCGTAGCACCAGTAAATATATGAAATAATTAAATAATATTGGGAATGAATACTTTTAGGGGCATCGAAGTTAACTAACAAGTATTTTATGAATTTCGGGGGACCCATACAAAGTTAAAGTGTGCAAAAGTGGAGTACGCGACTTTCTTTACAGCCCTGTGTAAGTTTTGTTTTTCTTTTGTAAGATTTTAAATTAAGAAAATAAAGGAAAATCAAGTATGAAATCGCTGAAGCCCGTCAGTAATATTACTCTGTACGTGCAGTAGCAGCTTAAACCAGCCCTGCTGCCTTGCTGCCGTAGCGCACATTCCTTGGCTCATAACTTGATTATGGTTTTGTCGATATTAAGGTTACTGTGTAGTATAGTGAACAGCGATAAATACCATGGATGACCAATGAGCACATATCAAAGGAAGTATATAAGTATATCAGAAAGTGTCTGAATTTGCGTCACCCATAGTAAATGACGTTTGCAAATATTATTGAATAAGGCTTATGGACAACATATGCCATGCTCTTGCGCTAAATTACCCGCATAAATGGTAGAACTGAGACATTCTTCATGCTTTATCTATGTTCTTCACCACTGGTCATCCATGGTTAGGGTTTTTTTATTGTCAAAATCATGGATATGTAGTCATTTGTGGTGTTGAAAACCAGGGTCTTAAATATTTAGCGGTGTTATTACCATGGAGATCCCCCAGCTGCGAAATGCGCTTTTCCATTGATTTTGGCATGATTTTCCACATTTGATTGTGAGCAAAGTTTGATTGACATTATTATATTTCTTGATCCTCTTTGGTATTTTTCCGCTATTTAACGATTTGTGAGGCACGGAAAGTTTTTTGAAACATTCTTTATAATCTTCACTAAGTTATTTACTATTGGTCATCCATGGTAATTATGGCGGTACATTAATTGATTGTCATAACAACCGCGGTCCAAGTTGATCCCCAAATCTTTATATTGCTGCTTAAGCAAACCATTTTCTTTAAATTATGTAGTGTCCGTTCTTAAAATAAAGGGAAATTTTCTAAATGGGAAACTTTTCAAACCACCCCCGCTTAAGCTACAATTGCACTGACCAATGCGGTCAAGCCACGTAGGCTAGCGATCAGACCATTGTCCAGTTACATCAAGAGGAAGAAGGCCAAAGCTTTACTCTGGTCGACGTATACCCACGCTGTTGGTACACGTGAAATTATTCGAGAAAGTATTTTACAAGGAAGCAGACGTATTTATGGTGGTGGAATTAAAATACTGTTAAAGGTTAACTAACCTAGTCCAGTTAAAGTATCCAATAATTAAAAAGCGAGTTAAAAGTCTCTATTTCGGCACCTAACCGTCTAAAAAAAAAAGTGCTAGTGATTTGTTGTGTGATCAAAGGTAAAAGAAAGAATGAGTGAATTGTTCGATTCTAATGTAGCTCTTTATTAGAATCCTCATCTGGGTCCTGCGGGACGAGGAGAGCATTTCAATCCTCTTGTGGTGGCTGCAACACGGCTACGTTGGTCAGGTGGCGATACTGCCTTTTATGAAAACGCCCTAATATCACTCGGCTTAAGCTCTAGTGCACGTGGAATTGCTTGTGTACAAACTGGACAGACGAGCCTTCTAGAAGACATCATTCACCACCGAGGCAGTCAAGATCCACATGCTTCTAACTACCTTGGACGAATCTAACCTGCACCGTCTTCTAAGTGATCAGAATATCGTTGCGTAACTACTCTGTCGCCACGAGGCGATCATTACCTCACTCATACATGCGGCTATATTTTATTGAACTGGCGCCACTGTAAATGATCTGAGTATCAAGCCCGCCTAATGCACACGCACCTTATCATTGCAGTTTTCGGAGATTTGTTTTGATTTAAAATTTTCAAGTTCAAGATCAAGATAATGAAGTTCTCAGCTGTTGCAAAGCTCATTATTCATTTATTCTCTTTGTAAAGTAATATTCTTGCTGCTGATGTTAATATTCAACAACCGTGGTTGAAAATCTATTAAAAGTTTTGTTAATATATAAGTCTGAAATGTATGAGTTTGGTAGCCAATGGAATTTCGAGTCGGTATATATATTTATGAATTCTTAATTTGATTAACAGCCTTTACACTTGTCATCTTTATCTTGGGCCCAACGATACGACGATGAGTAATTATTATGAAGGTATTGTGAGTACATGCTAACTGTTTTAAAACCTCAGTAATTTGAGTTTATTTATACGTATATATATATAATATTCGACTTATTACCAATTTATCATTTTATACAATGGCTACCTTACTGATCTTAAATTGAAACTTTATTTTGTATAATTATTGTACTTATCTACTTAGTTCCTATTATCTGTCTTAAGAAATGAAGCCTTGGATCAATATGAATTGGAAATGAATATATTAGTTGTGAAATGAATACCTAAACCTTTTGTGTCTGTCAAGTACTCATGCTGAAATCTTATAGGAAAATGTGGTGAAGAGTTTTGAATCTTTGCAATGGGACGATACCAAGAATCATAGTATTGTCATGGAAGGGTGGGTAAAGAAGAGGGACGACTAACATCTGAGTTCCCTCGGTGAATAGAATTTCAGTGGATTTAAATAGGCGTGTCGGCGCCCAGTTAATGGTTTTCAAAACATCCTTTATATTTCCTTTTTAACTTCGATTTAGGTATAGTAACCGCGCACTTATTAATGTGTTAGTGTGCAACCGTACAGTTCAGGCGAGTAAGAACCCCGACAATCCGGCGAGCTAGAACTGAGCATAGCGAGTGCGCTACTCCTCCTGACTGTACACCGGTTTCCTGATTCAGTATATTTCCACCAATTGAAAGGAGACCAAACTCTTTCCTTGAAAGAGCCAGAGTAATTCGACTGCACACCGGTACACTACAATTAATCAAAATTAAGAAGGCGAGTTCTTAGGTACCATCGAAGGACAATTTAACTCCTTAGATGACCCTTGATGTACTAATAATACTAGAACTTGAATACGATCTAGAGAATTCAACACTGAAGTAAGATTACTAATGAGCACCGAAAACATTACAATTTTACACATGAGTATAAACCATTATCGTAGCATTATAAAAATTGTTATATCAATCAAATGCTGCTGGTTTCTGTACTTAGTTGCAAGCGAAAATAGTGAACCTGATGATATCTTTGCATCTTTACTAATTTGGTTCCGTTTTGGTATTTTCTATTCGCAAATAAATAAAACATTCTGTATGCTCTGGGCCATTCTCTTCGCCCTTGCGCTATTTTAAAGTGGTTCGTTAAGATGAAAATCATAGTAATGCAGTTATTTGTGGTATTTAAAAGCAGTTTCTTAAGGAATTTCCATCTTAATTGGCATTTAAGTTTGGTGTAATACTTCTATTAATCTTCATTATGCCAGACGGACATGGCTCCGTCCGATCTGCGAAGGAATGAAAAAAGATCGACTAAACCATAATCAAGTTATGAGCCAAGGAATGTGCGCTACGGCAGCAAGGCAGCAGGGCTGGTTTAAGCTGCTACTGCACGTACAGAGTAATATTACTGACGGGCTTCAGCGATTTCATACTTGATTTTCCTTTATTTTCTTAATTTAAAATCTTACAAAAGAAAAACAAAACTTACACGGGGCTGTAAAGAAAGTCGCGTACTCCACTTTTTGCACACTTTAACTTTGTATGGGTCCCCCGAAATTCATAAAATACTTGTTAGTTAACTTCGATGCCCCTAAAAGTATTCATTCCCAATATTATTTAATTATTTCATATATTTACTGGTGCTACGAAAATAATCGTACGATCCACACAATGCAGATTAATACTGGGCACCAAAACCATTACAATTTTACACATGAGAATGAACAAGTAACGTGGCATCATAAAAATGATTATTTTTACCGGTAATCATACAAAGCCGGAATCACTCTTGCAGATTTGAACTACAGACATATGCTACAGTAGTCCGATCTGAACCAAAGTTAGCATGGTGGTAGAAGGACTTAAGGTAAGTGCCTATGCAACTTTATGTCCCGATAGCTTAAATAACTTGGCCAATATTGCAAATCAACGTTTATTTTCAACTTTTAAAATAAACGTTGCAAAATAACAGTTATTTTTGACTTTTAAAATAAACGTTGACAAATAACAATTAAAATCAACTTTTTTGAATAAAAGTTAAAAATAACTGTTATTTACAAACTTTTATATAAAAATTATAAAATAACAGTTAAAAAAAGTTTTTATTTTTAAAGTTATGAAATAACTGTTAAGTCTCAATTTTTATTATAAAACTTATAACAGTTACGGTCCCTGATCAAAATCGGTTAAACAGTTCTCCAGAAATTTGGGTCAAATTGCGTCAAGCCAATATCTCCAAAAACTTCCAAGTAAAATATGTTTTTTTATATTTCGAACATATTATAAATATTTATAAGTATTTTGACCAAAAAATGAAAATACCTATAATTTCTAAAAATACGAGGGTCGATGAAATCAATTTTCACATAAAAGGGTCGGAAAAAATTATTTTTTTGTTTATTTCTGTAAAACTGAGTTTCGGATCTGCTTAAAAGTTTTGCAGGATGTTTATAAGATCCTAATAGAACGTTTAAGCAAATTAAAAAAACATTTTCTGAAGGTATGCAGTACCCTTAAATCGATTTATGAGATCACCATTCCAAACTACACTAAAAAATTGTTTAGTAGGGTCTTTTTGGCTGTAAACTAGTGTAATTTCTCAAGGGGCCGGAAAAGACTGTTTAGGAAGATATTTTCATCCGATTATATTAAAACTCTTTAAGTGTGGATATAGAGGACTACAAAATAATATGATAAGTTTTAGAAAACCACGTCAGTGTGGAAATCTTTATTTTCAATCCGATATTGGAAAATTCACACCGAAAGCATTTTCATGCCATGTTTCAACGCCAAACGTTATTTTAATTCTTGTTATATAAAATTCGATTTGCAAGCACGATGCGCTTAAAAAATGCAAAACAAACCCAGCAAACCCAACCGCAGTGCGCTCATAAAACCTATTGCATGGTAAATTTGCGGCGTTGACGATTTTCACGTTTTCGGCCTGAATCGGAGACGGTAAAAAACAAAATCACATTTTGACAGGGCATAAGTAAGTAAATGCATATGTAAGTGTGTGTGTGTGTAGCCACAGGCCGAAGTTTAGCGACGAGCCAACACCGCTGCCGTTGATGTTAGCAGAGAGAACAAAATACCAAGAGATGAATTCGCTCTCTCAAATTTAGTCCGAAAAAAATCACGTAGCTCATTCAGCTTTCGGACATGAACGCCCTGAGCAATGCCTTTACCCCTGCTTATTTGATTTTATTTTTGATTGCTCGGCCTACTGCGTTCGTTAGTTAGCTAGCTTACTAACATCAACGGCAGCGGTGTTGGCTCGTCGCTAAACTTCGGCCTGTGGCTACACACACACACACTTACATATGCATTTACTTACTTATGCCCTGTCAAAATGTGATTTTGTTTTTTACCGTCTCCGATTCAGGCCGAAAACGTGAAAATCGTCAACGCCGCAAATTTACCATGCAATAGGTTTTATGAGCGCACTGCGGTTGGGTTTGCTGGGTTTGTTTTGCATTTTTTAAGCGCATCGTGCTTGCAAATCGAATTTTATATAACAAGAATTAAAATAACGTTTGGCGTTGAAACATGGCATGAAAATGCTTTCGGTGTGAATTTTCCAATATCGGATTGAAAATAAAGATTTCCACACTGACGTGGTTTTCTAAAACTTATCATATTATTTTGTAGTCCTCTATATCCACACTTAAAGAGTTTTAATATAATCGGATGAAAATATCTTCCTAAACAGTCTTTTCCGGCCCCTTGAGAAATTACACTAGTTTACAGCCAAAAAGACCCTACTAAACAATTTTTAGTGTAGTTTGGAATGGTGATCTCATAAATCGATTTAAGGGTACTGCATACCTTCAGAAAATGTTTTTTTAATTTGCTTAAACGTTCTATTAGGATCTTATAAACATCCTGCAAAACTTTTAAGCAGATCCGAAACTCAGTTTTACAGAAATAAACAAAAAAATAATTTTTTCCGACCCTTTTATGTGAAAATTGATTTCATCGACCCTCGTATTTTTAGAAATTATAGGTATTTTCATTTTTTTGGTCAAAATACTTATAAATATTTATAATATGTTCGAAATATAAAAAAACATATTTTACTTGGAAGTTTTTGGAGATATTGGCTTGACGCAATTTGACCCAAATTTCTGGAGAACTGTTTAACCGATTTTGATCAGGGACCGTAACTGTTATAAGTTTTATAATAAAAATTGAGACTTAACAGTTATTTCATAACTTTAAAAAATAAAAACTTTTTTTAACTGTTATTTTATAATTTTTATATAAAAGTTTGTAAATAACAGTTATTTTTAACTTTTATTCAAAAAAGTTGATTTTAATTGTTATTTGTCAACGTTTATTTTAAAAGTCAAAAATAACTGTTATTTTGCAACGTTTATTTTAAAAGTTGAAAATAAACGTTGATTTGCAATATTGGCCAAGTTATTTAAGCTATCGGGACATAAAGTTGCATAGGCACTTACCTTAAGTCCTTCTACCACCATGCTAACTTTGGTTCAGATCGGACTACTGTAGCATATGTCTGTAGTTCAAATCTGCAAGAGTGATTCCGGCTTTGTATGATTACCGGTAAAAATAATCATTTTTATGATGCCACGTTACTTGTTCATTCTCATGTGTAAAATTGTAATGGTTTTGGTGCCCAGTATTAATCTGCATTGTGTGGATCGTACGATTATTTTCGTAGCA
The DNA here is from genome assembly GCA_018904275.1 of Lordiphosa clarofinis. Classification (NCBI taxonomy): domain Eukaryota; kingdom Metazoa; phylum Arthropoda; class Insecta; order Diptera; family Drosophilidae; genus Lordiphosa; species Lordiphosa clarofinis. Next base: position 421,267 of record JAEIGQ010000231.1, on the reverse strand, counting down.
CCAGTAAATATATGAAATAATTAAATAATATTGGGAATGAATACTTTTAGGGGCATCGAAGTTAACTAACAAGTATTTTATGAATTTCGGGGGACCCATACAAAGTTAAAGTGTGCAAAAGTGGAGTACGCGACTTTCTTTACAGCCCCGTGTAAGTTTTGTTTTTCTTTTTGTAAGATTTTAAATTAAGAAAATAAAGGAAAATCAAGTATGAAATCGCTGAAGCCCGTCAGTAATATTACTCTGTACGTGTAGTAGCGGCTTAAACCAGCCCTGCTGCCTTGCTGCCGTAGCGCACATTCCTTGACTCATAACTTGATTATGGTTTAGTCGATCTTTATCATTCCTTCGCAGATCGGACGGAGCCATGTCCGTCTGGCATAATGAAGATTAATAGAAGTATTACACCAAACTTAAATGCCAATTAAGATGGAAATTCCTTAAGAAACTGCTTTTAAATACCACAAATAACTGCATTACTATGATTTTCATCTTAACGAACCACTTTAAAAATAGCGCAAGGGCGAAGAGAATGGCCCAGAGCATACAGAATGTTTTATTTATTTGCGAATAGAAAATACCAAAACGGAACCAAATTAGTAAAGATGCAAAGATATCATCAGGTTCACTATTTTCGCTTGCAACTAAGTACAGAAACCAGCAGCATTTGATTGATATAACAATTTTTATAATGCTACGATAATGGTTTATACTCATGTGTAAAATTGTAATGTTTTCGGTGCTCATTAGTAATCTTACTTCAGTGTTGAATTCTCTAGATCGTATTCAAGTTCTAGTATTATTAGTACATCAAGGGTCATCTAAGGAGTTAAATTGTCCTTCGATGGTACCTAAGAACTCGCCTTCTTAATTTTGATTAATTGTAGTGTACCGGTGTGCAGTCGAATTACTCTGGCTCTTTCAAGGAAAGAGTTTGGTCTCCTTTCAATTGGTGGAAATATACTGAATCAGGAAACCGGTGTACAGTCAGGAGGAGTAGCGCACTCTCGCTATGCTCAGTTCTAGCTCGCCGGATTGTCGGGGTTCTTACTCGCCTGAACTGTACGGTTGCACACTAACACATTAATAAGTGCGCGGTTACTATACCTAAATCGAAGTTAAAAAGGAAATATAAAGGATGTTTTGAAAACCATTAACTGGGCGCCGACACGCCTATTTAAATCCACTGAAATTCTATTCACCGAGGGAACTCAGATGTTAGTCGTCCCTCTTCTTTACCCACCCTTCCATGACAATACTATGATTCTTGGTATCGTCCCATTGCAAAGATTCAAAACTCTTCACCACATTTTCCTATAAGATTTCAGCATGAGTACTTGACAGACACAAAAGGTTTAGGTATTCATTTCACAACTAATATATTCATTTCCAATTCATATTGATCCAAGGCTTCATTTCTTAAGACAGATAATAGGAACTAAGTAGATAAGTACAATAATTATACAAAATAAAGTTTCAATTTAAGATCAGTAAGGTAGCCATTGTATAAAATGATAAATTGGTAATAAGTCGAATATTATATATATATACGTATAAATAAACTCAAATTACTGAGGTTTTAAAACAGTTAGCATGTACTCACAATACCTTCATAATAATTACTCATCGTCGTATCGTTGGGCCCAAGATAAAGATGACAAGTGTAAAGGCTGTTAATCAAATTAAGAATTCATAAATATATATACCGACTCGAAATTCCATTGGCTACCAAACTCATACATTTCAGACTTATATATTAACAAAACTTTTAATAGATTTTCAACCACGGTTGTTGAATATTAACATCAGCAGCAAGAATATTACTTTACAAAGAGAATAAATGAATAATGAGCTTTGCAACAGCTGAGAACTTCATTATCTTGATCTTGAACTTGAAAATTTTAAATCAAAACAAATCTCCGAAAACTGCAATGATAAGGTGCGTGTGCATTAGGCGGGCTTGATACTCAGATCATTTACAGTGGCGCCAGTTCAATAAAATATAGCCGCATGTATGAGTGAGGTAATGATCGCCTCGTGGCGACAGAGTAGTTACGCAACGATATTCTGATCACTTAGAAGACGGTGCAGGTTAGATTCGTCCAAGGTAGTTAGAAGCATGTGGATCTTGACTGCCTCGGTGGTGAATGATGTCTTCTAGAAGGCTCGTCTGTCCAGTTTGTACACAAGCAATTCCACGTGCACTAGAGCTTAAGCCGAGTGATATTAGGGCGTTTTCATAAAAGGCAGTATCGCCACCTGACCAACGTAGCCGTGTTGCAGCCACCACAAGAGGATTGAAATGCTCTCCTCGTCCCGCAGGACCCAGATGAGGATTCTAATAAAGAGCTACATTAGAATCGAACAATTCACTCATTCTTTCTTTTACCTTTGATCACACAACAAATCACTAGCACTTTTTTTTTAGACGGTTAGGTGCCGAAATAGAGACTTTTAACTCGCTTTTTAATTATTGGATACTTTAACTGGACTAGGTTAGTTAACCTTTAACAGTATTTTAATTCCACCACCATAAATACGTCTGCTTCCTTGTAAAATACTTTCTCGAATAATTTCACGTGTACCAACAGCGTGGGTATACGTCGACCAGAGTAAAGCTTTGGCCTTCTTCCTCTTGATGTAACTGGACAATGGTCTGATCGCTAGCCTACGTGGCTTGACCGCATTGGTCAGTGCAATTGTAGCTTAAGCGGGGGTGGTTTGAAAAGTTTCCCATTTAGAAAATTTCCCTTTATTTTAAGAACGGACACTACATAATTTAAAGAAAATGGTTTGCTTAAGCAGCAATATAAAGATTTGGGGATCAACTTGGACCGCGGTTGTTATGACAATCAATTAATGTACCGCCATAATTACCATGGATGACCAATAGTAAATAACTTAGTGAAGATTATAAAGAATGTTTCAAAAACTTTCCGTGCCTCACAAATCGTTAAATAGCGGAAAAATACCAAAGAGGATCAAGAAATATAATAATGTCAATCAAACTTTGCTCACAATCAAATGTGGAAAATCATGCCAAAATCAATGGAAAAGCGCATTTCGCAGCTGGGGGATCTCCATGGTAATAACACCGCTAAATATTTAAGACCCTGGTTTTCAACACCACAAATGACTACATATCCATGATTTTGACAATAAAAAAACCCCTAACCATGGATGACCAGTGGTGAAGAACATAGATAAAGCATGAAGAATGTCTCAGTTCTACCATTTATGCGGGTAATTTAGCGCAAGAGCATGGCATATGTTGTCCATAAGCCTTATTCAATAATATTTGCAAACGTCATTTACTATGGGTGACGCAAATTCAGACACTTTCTGATATACTTATATACTTCCTTTGATATGTGCTCATTGGTCATCCATGGTATTTATCGCTGTTCACTATACTACACAGTAACCTTAATATCGACAAAACCATAATCAAGTTATGAGCCAAGGAATGTGCGCTACGGCAGCAAGGCAGCAGGGCTGGTTTAAGCTGCTACTGCACGTACAGAGTAATATTACTGACGGGCTTCAGCGATTTCATACTTGATTTTCCTTTATTTTCTTAATTTAAAATCTTACAAAAGAAAAACAAAACTTACACAGGGCTGTAAAGAAAGTCGCGTACTCCACTTTTGCACACTTTAACTTTGTATGAAATTCATAAAATACTTGTTAGTTAACTTCGATGCCCCTAAAAGTATTCATTCCCAATATTATTTAATTATTTCATATATTTACTGGTGCTACGAAAATAATCGTACGATCCACACAATGCAGATTAATACTGGGCACCAAAACCATTACAATTTTACACATGAGAATGAACAAGTAACGTGGCATCATAAAAATGATTATTTTTACCGGTAATCATACGAAGCCGGAATCACTCTTGCAGATTTGAACTACAGACATATGCTACAGTAGTCCGATCTGAACCAAAGTTAGCATGGTGGTAGAAGGACTTAAGGTAAGTGCCTATGCAACTTTATGTCCCGATAGCTTAAATAACTTGGCCAATATTGCAAATCAACGTTTATTTTCAACTTTTAAAATAAACGTTGCAAAATAACAGTTATTTTTGACTTTTAAAATAAACGTTGACAAATAACAATTAAAATCAACTTTTTTGAATAAAAGTTAAAAATAACTGTTATTTACAAACTTTTATATAAAAATTATAAAATAACAGTTAAAAAAAGTTTTTTATTTTTAAAGTTATGAATAAAAGTTAATGTCTAATTTCATAGTGCTTGTAAAGACTTGAAAAATGGTACATTTTTCGTATTTGTAGCTCACTCCCTTCACCGTGATTTTTTTGGTTAAAGTTTAATATCATAACAGTTATTTTCGGTCCCTGATTTTGATAATTTTTTGTATATTAAATAATAATAATAAAATTATAATAATTTTTACTTCATCGAAAAAAGATGTCGGACTTTAAATGCGATTATGTCGGAACCACTTTTTCCAAAATGGTTGCAAAAATTTAAAGAGTATCTGTTGACCGATTTTCAATTTTTTTTTTTGTAAACTACTCATAATACCCACCATTCTGGAGTGAACTCGGATATTTTTGATCGGTCAACATATGAGGGAGCTAGGACCAATACAATGGGAAAAAAGCAGATTTTCGAAATTTGACTTTAAAACCCCATAGCTCCTCTGTTTATTGACCGATGCAAAATATCCTAGTTCACACCAAAATTACATCAATTCTTAACAAAATTCTGTCTTCAGTTTTGAGTTCTGATCATCCGTTCTCAAAAAATTTTGCAAGCATGGGCCTATTAAATTTTTGGTTACTTTAAACAGAAATACAACAACAACCGCAGGTACAACAACAACAACAATTAATACTAAATTTTATTTAACCGATTACCAATCGAATGAATAAAACCGCCTCTTAATTTCATTTATAGTTTTTGTGTAATTTAATTTTCTGTAAACCTATTTGGGATTTTTTGTATTATGTGTTATAAATTGTTGTTTTTTTGTGTTATATTATTTTCTGTATACCTTAAAAAAAATCATATTAAAAAACGTTGACATGAACAAATTTTTAGAAACGATTTTGCACAAAAAAATAATTTTAGTAGAAATGAGTTATTAAATTTTTTTATATTTGCAAACTAGTGTATTAATTAATTGTTAATTCCTTTAGTTTTTTTTCATTTAGGCAACAGGCATTTTAACCCACTTCTGGAAAAAGTTTTCCAATTTTTCTTTCATTGTGCGTGTCCAGATAAAATAAAATAAATATAGTAAAAAAATCTTAAATAAAATAAAAACATAATAAGAAATTGTACAAATATGACGGTATGTTATGAGCGAAATCGCTAACAGGTGTCATTCAACAGGCAACAAAGATGCACAAAACTTTCCTCATCATTAGTTTTAAAAATAAATTTTTGGGGTTTTTTTATTACATATTGAAAAACAAGTGATTTTTTTGACATTTTGAAAATTTGTGGGGGGTTGTGAGCCACTCATTTAAAAGTTTAAAATTCGTGTTTTCAGGCAATTATTCTTCCCTTTCGTTGCCCTTTGCTTAGGCAAGAAATTCAGAAGTTACTGAGCTCAGTGAAAACTGGCAACAATGCCAACAATACACATTTCTACGCAAACAGTTTGGGCACGTACTGTGAACATAAGCACATACATATATGAGATATACACACAGAACGAAATGACAAAGCCCGATATACATGTCCTCCCTTTCGCTCCGGTGCTTTTCTCTAAGGCATATGTAGGCAAAACAAAACAGCACACGCCTGCTAAGCAGACAGCGCAGCTGTTTGTCTACGGACTCCGAAAGCTGAATGAGCTACGCCGTTTTCTTGCTGTTAACTTAACAGTGAGAGCGAGTTCATCTCTTGGTATTTTGTTCTCTCTGCTCTGATGTTACATACCACGAATTTTGATTTAACAGTGCTCTGTTAAGTAAGCAGCTGGTAAAGTCTGGTTATGCTAACGAATGACAGTTCTGCTGCAATTTGTAATTGCCAAATATTAATAAAAACAGAAAGTTTTGTCGAATATTTTTTAATGAATCTAATCGTTGTGGTATGTGCTATGATTTAGTGCCTTTGATCTGTAGAAATTAATCGTTGCGTCCCTGTATTTGACGGTATTCGTGATTCATCTCACATAAAAAAATTGGAAAGAAAATTCAACTTTGCAAAGCCCTACCAAATTTTGTTTAGATTTGTTAGAGCTGGGACTTTTACCAACTTTTAGAGCTATCAATTCTGCTTCTGATTCACTTTTGCTCAACCGCATTTATGCGCATTTCTTTGCAAAATTTTACTTTTTGGGACACAACCTCAATTTTTCCAATGCCTACTTGCATGCCAAATGAAAAAATGTGACGAGTCGGGAAGATGTTATTTTTGATTACTTAAGAGAAGGGTTAGGCCAAAGTCTTTCAGTCGCATATGAAAGATATTTAAAAGAAACAAGTGAGAAAGTCGGTCAAGCCCGACTATAACATACTCTGTACCCGGAGTAGAAGCTGAATGCAATGCTGGTGCTGCGCTCATCTCAAAGTCTCTCTCTCTCTTTTTCTCTCTCTCTCACTCTCTCTCTCGCTCTCTCTCTAAGATTGTGTGGTGTTAGTTGTGAATGGGTGGGGCGAGGGAGATGTACTTTTTTGCTCATAACTATCTTAAAAACTGTAGGAGATATAACGTTTCCGAATTGCGGGGGCGGGAGGGGGCGTGGCAAAAATTGAAAATAAGCTTGATCTGCCTGCAGCTATAAGAAACATTTGTCCCATACATGTCAAACCTCTATCTCTTACCATCTCCGAGATCTGTTTGTTCATACGGACGGACGGACAGACGGACGGACGGACAGACAGACAGACGGACAGACGGACATGGCTATATCGACTCGGCTGTTGATGCTGATCAAGAATATATATACTTTATATGGTCGGAAATGATTCCTTCTCCCTGTTACATACTTTTGCACAAACTTAATATACTCTATGTACCTTCGGTACAGAGTATAAAAAGGAAGGATATTTTGTGCAATTCTGGAGATGAATCGCGAAAATTTAACCGAATAATGCAACAAATTGAACGCAGAAGTTCAATTCTAAGCCATTGAGCAGTACATGAACACTGAGAGTCGTTCCCCATGGTCATTAACGCTAAAGCGTATTAGAAATCGTAGAAATCAAGCTGCTGGAGATAAATTGGTTGAAGAAGCAAGTACAGCTGCTCGTAATAAGTAAAAAACGACTAACTGACCATGCAGCAGTTCTTAAGATAGTTTCTATAAGGCAAAAATGATCCGAAATTTTATGTGCTAGTATTGTGCAGTTTGAAATGACAGTAAGAACAGAACAGAAATCGACAAAAGTAAATGAGCCGCATTTTTTTTCAGGAGTCCCGATATTCCATAAAGTTTGCGGCCGAAAAATATGTTTCTTATTACGCGTCAATAATTGAACATTCATTCTTATGTAAAATAGCAAGAAAAACTAATTTTTTCTTGTAAAAAAAAACAAATATTTTTTTATTAATTTTTTTTTAAGGCGGGTTGAAGTGCTACCACGCCCACTTTTTTACACGTATAGAGCAACGGTGTACCTAACATAAGGCAAAAAACTAGACCGCAATATCTGGCTTGGTTTTTAAGATATTAATTAATGCCTGATTTTTGGGAAAATTCCCCATAGTGGTTTGGAATTCAGGCTCTTTAGGCTTAGTCGCTTGGCTTGTGTCTTGATCAGTGCCAGAGTTAACACCTTTTAATTATATCTAAAGCTAAAGATTTTTTCTTGTACTCACAAAAAACTCGTCCTCAATCACTGGATCGGCCAGCATCTCTATGGCCTCAGTCATCGATCTGCAGGTTCTATTCGTGTTCTTTTTCTTTTTCAGCTTGCGTCCCAATGTGGCTGCATCACTGAATCGATGTAAAAGTTTGTCCCGTTTGCGCACTGCCAGCGGACTGGCCGTGGAACTGGCATGACACAACAGCGACCCATAGCCATTGGTGGTGCAGGAGGCAATGGTGCCAGTGTTGGCATAGAAGTTCTGCGGCTGATACTGAGCCGGTGCCGTGAGCGTGCTATTCGAGTCGATCTTCTGTATGAGATTGTACTCCGATTGTGGATATTTGCTGTGTAAAAGGCTGCTGGAGGCATGCAAAGTGGAGTCGGTTGGCTGCGGTTTGGGTGGCGGCGGTGGAGGTGGTTCCTTCATCAGGGCCACACGACGTGGTGCAGCTCGCGGTATGGTGGCCGATTGTGGAGATGAGGCGCCACCGCCATAGCTGACAGCCCGACGATTGCGATCGTTTTCCTTTTCTCTGCAATGGGAACAAAAAATTAAGAAATGGATTAGTGGGGGCTCTCCAAGTCAAAGGTCGGAGAGAAGTGATTCATGAGCTTTCCCTTTGCCCACCTTAGACGTCTCCTTTGCATGGGCGGACTAAAGAAGCAGTTCGGAGTCAACGGCAAAAAGTAACCCCATTGTGGTGTAGCTTCAGGTCCCTCATGGAACACGCCCAACTGTGGTGTCATCTCTCTAGAGTGACTGGCTCGCAAAATTGGCATGGATATCCTCTGTGGTGCATAACTTGGCGTGGAGCGATAATGACGCCTATAGATGCTATGCTCCAACGAGGAAGTGGTTGTGGCATCCGAATCAAGAGTACAGTCCGAGTAACCCATATTTTCCAGAGTGCCATCGCTTCCCACTTCACCATTGTCATCATCATCATCAGTGGAGCACTCTGGCACTGTGTAGCAGGTATAGTCGATGTGAGACATCGTTGCACAGTTTTTGTATAGTTTTGGTTTAAGAAAACATTTCCCAGCCGTTTAATTTTTCTCTTTTGATAAATTATTTAATTGGTTTTGATATTTAATTTCTTTGTGTTTGACAAATGTTAAACGACAATTTCACGATGTCTGGTAACATAATTACTTGACGGAATATTTCGTGCTCTGATGACTTGAGTGCTTATTTTGGAAGAGCATTTATCATGCCCCCTAGGCTGTGAGCCATTTTCTTTTTCTGTTGGGAATTCGGAGAGTGCGCTGTGTCCAGTGGGCACAATTAAAAGTCGCTTTTTGTGCTCGAAAAGTTGCCCTAATGAGGTGTTGAAGCGGAAGGCAATTGTGTATGCTTGGTTAAGTGGAGATATTTAACTTGGGTTTTCCTATTCTCAAAAACTTTAAGCCAAGGTGATGGGAGAATGAACAAGTAATTTTCCAGAATTCTTTTCAAGCCGAAGAAGTAAAGTTGAAAATCCTTTTTAATTTAATAAATATTTAAGGAGCAAGCATTTCCATTCCATTCCCTCCCTGTATAATTCGTATTCTAACTTAAAACTTCATTTAAAATTTATGTAAAAACAAAAGTGTCAACAGTGAAATGCATCAACCAAGCAATTATAATACCAAAGAGGAGGAACACAGTCCAACATCCTCCCCCAAACCCTCCCCTTGTACACAACATAATGATGATGCAAAAAAGCAACGACAAGACGAAGTCTGCCTGCTGACTAGTCGACGACATCCACCACATGATGGAAAGAGACCCGGTTGGAATGAGTAGACGCCGGATATGAACTTTAAAACGGATTTTTGTTGTTGCATATGTTCATTTTATTGTTGCAATTAACTTTAATTTTTGCTATAAGTGAATAGAACTGCATATTGACTAATTAGAGCGGCAGCTAACATAAAACAGGAAAAAAATGAAATGATGGAGCCGCCTTTATGAAGGAAACTGCCAATGGCGCCAGCGAATAGTGAACAATTTGCTTAATTAGTATCGAAAAGCAACAAGAAATAGTGAATATAAATAGATTTACACTGAAGTGAAAATGAATTAGAATAAAAGGAGGGAAGCTAACTTCGGCTGGACCGATGTTTATATATCCTTGGAGCATGATACATATTTGACTGCCAGCTATACAACATATTCATCCGATTTTAATCAAACTCTCTAAAATTGTTTTGAAACAGATAATATTCATATCTGAAAAGTATAAAGACGCTACCATTGAAAAAACAAATTTTTTCTGACTGGAACTACTTTTCAGACCGATTGTTCCCATGCCAGCTATATGCTAAAACCTTCCGAATTGGGTCAAACTTGACAGAATTCTTTGTTTGTATATAATCTTGATCCAAAACAAGTTTAGGAGCGAAAGCATTGAAAACAAAAAAGTTTTTTTTAATAAGACTATTTTTCAGACCTATCTATTGTATGGCGACTATATTCTTGTCCGATTTTCATAAACATTGGTGAAACTAAGTGAAAGCATATAAAACTTTTAAATACAAGGTTTGGAGACGTTTGCGTTGAAGATAAAAAAGTGTTTCTTGCTAAAACTAATTTTTCGACCGACCGTTCCTTTGGCAGCTATATGCTATAGTCATCACATCCGGCCGTGGAGATAGCATAGAAACAAACGGACAGACGGACGAACGGACAGACAGACATGTCTGTATCAAATCAGCTCGTCATGCTGATCAATAATATATATACTTATGTGGTCGGAGATGCTTTCTTCTATGCGTTTCAAACTTCCAGATAATTTTTTTTTAGTCTCTACAAGGGTACAAAAATAATATTCAATTTAGACTTGGGAATTATTTGTAAACAGCCGCAAGACATGTACAAATGTATCGATAAGTATTTTAGCGTTTAGATATGTTAAGACAGAAACGATGGTCACACTGACAGACGAGACAGAAAGACTAAGACTAACTAAGAGACGCTGTATATAAATGGACAGAAACCTGTATCGACGATATAAACTGATACCTGTGTGTATACAGAAACCCGTGTAAATAGTGTGTAAGGAAATTCAGAAACCCGAGAAAAACAGCGGATTTCAACAAAAAGGGCATTCACTCAAGAACGAAGCTAGCTCCTACAGGGGCATTTTGTGATTAAACGATGTAGTCAAAATGAAGGCATTGGTTTCTTAGTTAGACATCTTACAAATCGGGTCAAATCAAAATACCTGTCAAGTTTACCAAATGGTTTGATTGCGCTCACAACCATTGGCATTTAAAACAGTCAATAGACAGAATTTGCTAATAAAGTTGCATGACCAAAGAGTATCTTCACAGATTGTCACTGATATACAAAGCCAGATTTCTAAAGAAAATGTATGCCCAAAAGTACAAAATAAGAAATTATATTATTAAATTTATCAAATTGGCAATGATCATCGTGAATGAATGAAGGGCAAGCAGAATCGTCGGCACATCCTTTAAAAGATCCACCAAGCGAGTAGAGAAAAAATTATGTCCGACGCTGAACACAGCGATCCTAACTAAGAGTCTGAAAGTTGAGAAAAATTACTTAAACAACACAAATCATTCCCCTTGATTTGCCAATTATGAGTAGAACTGTTAGCTCTGAATTTTCAACCGCGACTGAAAAAGGAAATAAAGGACTGTTCGTTGTGCAGAATGCGTTAATTATATAGCCCGCTATCCAAGCCTAAGTACGCAAATGTTGTAAAGTGCCACCCATCGCCGTTGTGGCCAGTGCTACCCATCATAATTGTTTTTTTCTTTATAAGTCGACTATCGTTAATCCAATCTTCACAAATTTTGCTGGCTTGAGATCACATTTTGCTTGCACATAACTTCAAAACAAGAACACACCACCAAGGAGTTGTGTGCCAGCATGACTGAGTCAAGCCACCAAAAATTTGATGGTTTTATTATCAAAAGGGTCGTAAAAATTACTAAATTCTTTAGAAGTTACAAACCATCTATCTAATAAACTGTGCGAGAGCCTGCAGGTAAAAGAAATAAATTTCAACTTATAAATTTGTAGGTCCGACTGACTGACATATTATCAAGCCACAGACAAAAATGCTTATCATAAAGATCAAAGATTTGGGATAGACCTTCGCAAGCGCGCACTAAGAAAAAAAAATTTCGAAAATTTGTCCGTAAAGTGGGTCAAAAGTCAAAGAAAAGTTTTTATGGAGCACATGAAATGCTAAGCAGTGTTGCTAAGAGCGCAAGAGAGAGAGAGTGAAAGAGTGGACGACTATCTGAGTGGCAGTATGCTGCAGCCAAAATATGTATGTACATATGTAGCCAAAGAATAGTAACGGAGCCTCTGGCGCTCAGATAATATTTTGGACTAAGCAGTTTTGCTAAGAGCGCGAGAGAGAGTGGGCATGAGAGGGATCACACACACACAGATTAGGTATGTGAGTATTACAAATATGCCATGGCTCTCTGAGACAGATGATAGTTGCTACATGTGTTTTAATATGCGGGGGGAGGGAAAAGAGTGAAGAGCGGTTGAAGAAGGAAAGGAGGGTGGGAAAAAATGGTGAGCGGGTAAAGAGAGGGTGGGGAAAAAAACGTAAAAGACCATTTAAATTGAATTATAATTGAAGAGTGCTGATGCTGCTTTGAAATTCGCATTCTTCATATAATATCGCAAGACGCGAGAAGGAGAGGTATGTTTTCAGCATCCACTTGACTGACCTAGAAAATTTTGTTGGGTCCTTAAGGACGGGATAGATGGGAAACAATACAATTTCTTAAAATCTTGGAAGCGGACAAAGTCGCAGCGGGTACAGCTAGTGTCATATACATCTCAAACCTCTAAATCTTACCATCTTTGAGATCTTGGTTTGATCTTACGGACAGAACGACGGACATGGCTATATCGACTTGGCTGTTGATGCTAATCAAGAATATGTATACATATAGTGAATACCCCCCACATTTGATTTAAAGAGTTGCACATATAAAGACCAGCGAAATTTTCAAGAGCACAAAATATTCATTCCATGTTTCACTTCCTGAGCGTACGGGTACTCGAATTTATGATTCTTAATTTTCATCGCTTTTTTTATTTTATTCAAGATGTTCGTTTAATTTCCGCAGTAATTGAAGCTTTTACATTATTATGTGGTCAACATTGTATGCACAAAAACTTGAAATATTGCGAATTTGGCATTTCATTAATGAAAACAAACACACACACACACAAACAAACAAAAATAGAACGATATCCCGGAAAAGTCCACAGCCAAATTTTTGCTTAAAAGTTTTTCTCACATTGCGCTGTGTGATGACCGCGAGCCCGTTTCCAACTGATTTTCGAATAGAGCAACAGAATTTCGTGTAGCTGGGAGCAGAGCGACCCTCCCTCAGTTTTATGGGAGACGCGCAGACGACATGCGCGACAGACTCGAGGGAGAGAAATAAGAACAAAAATGGTTTGGCTCTAAATTGCTTAATATTCGTACGAAAAAAAAAAATAAATAGACGAAAAAGTTTTTCACTGGATAACTAGGTGGACAAGTGGTTGTCTGTCATGCGAAATAAATGCCAAACGCTTAGAAATTGTCTCTTTCCTTTCTCTCTGTCTCTCCGCTTCCTCTCGCACAGCATGAAATTGTCGTATAAAAATAAACACTTCTCCAGACAAGATTTTTCACTTGTCACGCATTTATTTTCCCATTTTCCTCGATGTGAATGGTGAATGTGTGTCACACATTGTGAGGCAGTCTATAGACATCCCATTTGGTCTGGGAATGGTCTCTCCTTTTATACAATTTTCAGTTGCATTATCAATTACACTTGTTAATTAACAGCTTAGACTTTTGGGTGTGGATTAACCCGCATTTCAAGTTTCCAAGCCATTTACTCATGCAAAGGGAGAAAGAGGGTGACTCTGATATTCGATAACAATTGCATGTTTGCAGCAATGCCGGCGCACAACTGCAATTAAATCTGTTCTAAACGGGCGTGTGCGGAGTTAAAGCCAATTTCCAAGTCTCCGACTTGATTAACCAATGCAGGCGTCTGGTCGGGCTATGGGGATATTCATGTGTGCGCATAGACGATATACATTTGTGATATGGAAGGCATAAAACTAATTAATGAAGAGTGAAGGGGTGAAATCTTAAAGATTTTCTAAATTAAGGTCTTAAGTGAAAACCTTTTAAGAAATCAATTCTAGAGCTCCATAGAAAAATGCCCATTAAAGTATTCTTAAACTATAGGAAATTTTCCTATCGGTCAAGCCCGACTATATCATGTTCTGCACCAGGAGTAGAAGCTGAATGCAGCGCTGCTGCTGCGCTAATCACTAAGTTGCTCTCTCTCTCTCTTTGCTGAATGAAATGGAGGGGTCGTGGAAAAGTTGAAAATAAACTTGATCTGCCTGCAAGTATAAGAAGCATTTGTCCCATACATGTCAAACCACTATCTCTTACCATCTCCGAAACTGCTCTTAGCGCAGTTTAAACGAGAGCGTAGGTTAAAGTCGGCTCTAACTGACTTCGATATACCCGTTACTCATGAAAAAACATGTTAAACAGTGTTCCTGCGTTCCTTAGGGTGACCATACGAAAAGTATGCAACATTTTTTTAGGGTGGGAGGAGGGGTAGCGGGGGGCTTAGTTCACTTTTTTGCTCATAACTTGAGAACCGCTCTTCCGATCTTTATCGTTTCTTTGGCAAATCGATTCTTTCTTCTTCTTTATTGGCCCGATGCTTGCATCACAACCGTTTGACGGTCTCGGCCGCTGCAACTAATGTCCGCCAGTCGCTTCTGCTCCGTGCGAGCTGGCACCAGTTTTTCACGCCAAGCTTGGAAATGTCTTTCCGCACCTGGTCGTCCCACCTTAGAGGTGGTCGTCCCACCTTGCCTTGTCCCAGTTCTTTCGCATTCCTCTTGTAGACCATTTTTGCTGGAGCTTGATCATCCATACAGGTAACATGTCCCAGCCAGCGCAGCAGCTGTTGCTTTATGCGCTTGACCAGACTAGTATCCCCGTAGAGCTCATATAGTTCGTCATTCCTTCGGATGCGAAAATCCTCGCCAACTTTCAAAGGTCCATAAATCCTGCGAAGGATCTTTCGCTCGAAAACGCCAATCGCCGCCTCATCCGCTGATGATATTGCCCATGCTTCTGCGCCGTATTGCAGGACTGGGATGATAAGCGACTTATATAGCGCTATTTTTGTTCTTCGCTTGAGGATTCTGCTCTTGAGCTCCCTACTTAGCCCGTAATAGCATCGGTTTGCGAGCGTGATTCTTCTTCGGATTTCCAGGCTGATGTTGTTGTCGCCGGTTATCATCGTTCCGAGGTAGACAAAGTCCTCTACAACTTCAAAGTTGTACTCTCCCATTGCAACAGATTTCCCAAGGCGAGTGGCCTTCTGTTTCGAGGACACTAGGTACTTCGTCTTGCCCTCGTTTACCGCTAAACCCATTAGTTCAGACTGCTTCTCAATCTCTGAAAACGCCTTGCGTACTGCCCGTTCGGTTTTGCCGATAATATCAATATCATCGGCGTATGCGAGTAGCATTACATCTTTATTAATTTATTATTATATTATTACTAACTATCTCTAGAAGGTAAGAATCGTCTATCTTCAAACTGTAGGAGATATAACGTTTTTTCCAAATTGCGGGATCGGGATGGCGCGTGGCCAAAATTTTAAACAAACTTGATCTGCGTGCAAATAAAACAAGCATTTGTCCCATACATGTCAAACTGAAATGATTCCTTTTGGCCATGTCCGTTTGTCTCTCTGTCCGTCTGTCTGTCTGTATGAACGCGTCGATCTCAGAGACTGTAATTGATAGAGCCTTAAGGTTTGGCATGTATGTAGGTTTATACTGTAGCCTCATCGAGTTTGTTTCAGATTTGGAACACTCCACATCCTCTATCATTTAGCAGCGAAAAACTGTCACTCTCTATGTATAAACGCGTTGATCTCACAGACTATTAGAAGTAGATCCACAGATTTTTGCATGTATGTAGGTATACAGTGTACACCGTACGCAGATCAAGTTTGCTTCAGGTTTGGCAAATTCCTCCACCGCGAAAAATTGCCAGAGCTACAATTTTGAAGTTTAAACCGAGTGACTTAAGATTCAGTTAGGCCCAACATCTATCTATTCTGTGTACCACAATGAGATTCGAGCAAAAACACCAAAGATATACAAGTGCGCCTGCCCTTTTATTGAAATAAATTTTAAAGTAAGAGGAATTCAAGCCATAGTAACCACTTTACTTGGGACAGGGTATTTTGCGGTCGTGGCACTCGACCGCAACACTCTTACTTGTTTGTATCATAAGTTGTGACCGACTTGTCCTAGAATTTAAGGTAAATGTCTTGAATATTTTTCGCTCAGCAAATTAAAGAAGATTTTTTTTTAGGGGGACCGCATATTATGAAAATTTAGCTTTCAAAATCGTCAAGCCGTTCATCCATGGCTTCTTTTGAAATCCTTTTTTTTTAAATCAAAATTTGAAAATCTTAGCTTAAGCGCAATTGTCTTTTACCGTCCAATAAATTTTTTATATGAGGGGCAGACTGACTGCTCGTAAAATAGATTGATTCATCAAATTATTGTTATAGGTGAAGGGTTTTTGTAGTGGAAAACTCCAAAAAGATTTAACAAACACTGCAGTTACAACCACATGCAAAACATGAAAACTGTCATTGATGTTAAGTGCAAATCGAAAAATTATGGCAGCAAAAAAAAAAACATATTTTGATTATATATCCAAATTTCGATTCCACAAGTACCGCTATTGGTCTGCTTTATAAACCTGAAAATGCTGATGCAGTTGTAAAAAATAAACATTTTTGAACGATAAAATTTTAATTTTTTATTATCTATTTGACATTTGACGAAAAGCATATCCCCCATGTGAACGAAAGAAGGTGTGTAGGCTTTCAATTTCACTATCATATGAACGCAAAATTTTAAACAATTTTTTTAAATAGGAATTTTCGCTGTAATTTAATTAAACACATCAATCTAAGCTATGCCTCATATTTCTACGATCCATTTGACATAACTCGCCGTTCTTATATTCTAAAAGCCGCAGCTTTAGCAAAGTTCACCCATTGGATAATTAAATTACACTCTAGTTCCAAGTCATTGCACTAAAATTTGCAGCGTAATTATATTCCAACGATGTCAAATGATTTTAACCTCTTAACACAAATTGCCCAGAGGAGAAAAGACAGCTGCTGGCTCGTGAATGCAATTTGCAGTTGACTTTTATAAGACAAAGTGACACCAAACTGTGCGAAAAGAGAAACAACCAATTCATAAAAAAAAGACTAAGTAAGTTAGATGACTCACAGATAGTGCTTTTATTGTAGTTCACAGGCAAATGATAAATACAAGCACGTGGTCAAAGTGATTGTTGGAGAACTTAATTGGTTTTCGCTTGGCAATTGTGAATAATGCTAATTAATTGGGGTTTGTTAACAGAAAACTGGTTTAATATATTTAAAATATTTTCTTTCCCATAATTCATTTATACAACAAACATAAATCAGTTCCAGAATATCAATGGTGTTTTTAAAAGCATGCACAAAATATGTTAAAACAAATGCCGCGTTGCTTTTGGAACCATCACTAAAAGTTTTTGAGCATAAAAATTGCTGTGGCACAGTTCCACAAGGTGTTTTATGGGGGAAGGGGACCCTCTAAAACACATTGCCCTGCATCTGTCACTATAAATAATCACAACACAAATGAATGGAACTTGGCAACCCTTTAGGAGGCTGCAGCCGAGTGAGAAAATCCACCAGACAAAGACACGGCACAAGACAATAATTATGTTGACATGCTGCTAGTATAATAATAAAAATAAATTTGCCAGCAAAGAGTTTTACTTGTTGTTTGGTTTGGTTTCTGCCAACACGAGCCAAACTTTTGTGATGCCATTTAATTACAGGGGCCATAAATCACATTGGACTCTGAAATTTGGTTAACTGGTTTTTGCAATTGCAAAATTGCTTTTTGACTTTGTTTTGGCGCAATTTGAATTGCTTGATCTATGGAGATACAAAAACTTATAAATCTGTATTGACTGGATTTTTCCCATCAAATTGTGGTTATTAACAAACAAATGCTGGTATTGATTTCACATAATGAGAAAATTGTAAGGGCCTTCATTGCCCTGAGGGGGGCCTCTTTAAAATTACTTACTTTAAAGAGTTTTCGATGAAGACTTAAGGCATGCCCCGCTGTGACTTTGCGTGAGAGATTGAAGGTGCGATAAAGGGGTGTGGAGTGAGTTACAAATAGGTCAGATCTGTCAGATAGTTGAGCTATTTAAACGTGTAATTTGATCCTAAATCGGGTATCATTGATCAGTGAACAATTGGACAAAAGTGCGTTTAAAATTGATTATAAAAGACAATGGATTATTGCACATACCTTACATTTTGCCTAATTCATGTTAATGTTTAATTTATGCGACAATTTCTTCATTTGTAAACTAAATGGGAGCATTCAGCAGAACGTGTGAAATTAATATGAAACTTGTGTCTTACCGTACCTAACAGAGAGTAATTAGCATCGTACAATAAGTCCCCTTCACAGGCTATTGGTGACATTCAATTGTAGGACCCAGTCTTTTCTGCTAAAATTGTAAGAGCACACAAGCTAAGGAAATAAATGAAACTCGGCTTTGGCCATCTGGACGGTTCAAACCAAATAAATTAGGCCTGTTCCCGTTTCCGAGTCCGATTAATCGGAATTGGTAAGAGTTGAAATTTTTTAGAAACGATTAAAAAAATCGGCCGAATCTTTTTGCCATCCAGAGGATCGAATGAAGGTAATTGGGATTTTGAAGTTTAAAGTCGAATAACACAGTCGGTTTTTTGAAACGTTTTTATTTTATTTTTATTTATTTATTTTTACATTTAAAATCAAAGTCGAAAACGGGAACAGGCCTGTATATTTTTCTAAACTTATGTAAGTCTACTTTTTTTTCCTGTATTTAAACTTATTTTTGCAATGAAAAAGATAGTGTCTAAACGACCCCTAAAAGTATGCAATTAACAGAAATGATAATTGTAGATACAAATTCGCTCTTTGATCTTTTTTACTCTGTGATCAATTTCTTAACACGTCGCGACCTAGCAATAGGTAGACCTTTGACATTGAGTCGGTTTCGCTCTCGAGCATTTTTACTATCAAAAGTACTCATCCACATCGCATATAAGATTCTGTCGTGCATTATTTGTGAATGGCCAAAGCGGCTTATTGACACACTATTTGGACCTTATCAGTGCGGCTTTAGACCTGGTAAATGCACCAAAGACCACACATTACAACAAATCGTGGAAAAGACCTACGAGGGATACATCAAAGCTTACCATCGTTTTGATGATTATACATAAGTCTCAAGGTTCTTTGAAGCCCTGTCTAATATGGGTGTACCACCAAAGTAAGTTCGACTTTGCATGATGACGTTGAAAAACACGCAAAGCTCCGTCAAAATAGGAAAGTACCTCTCTTCTCTTTGATACTAAAAGAGGTTTAAGGCATGGTGATACCTTATCGTGTAACTTCTTCAATCTGCTGCAATATACTGCGCCAGTGCCCACATGTAAACAAAACGGGCGCATTTCTTCGTAACAATCTAATGCTACTCGCAAATGCCGATGATATTGACATTATCGGCAAAAACCGAACGGGCAGTAAGCAGAGCGTTTTCTGAAAATTGATTAATGGATTTTTTAATAATAGATATAGTAAAAAGTTTGGCAGCGATCGGACTTCATTCAGTGGACGCGCGTTCGCCCTTAAAAATCGAAATTAAATATATGGGAAATAAAGCGGATGAGTTTCAAATATTATTCCAGAAAACTTTTAAATTCAAAATAGAAAGTATGTAGTCCAAAATTTTAAAATATATAAATAGAAAACATAATAATTATAATATGTTAGAGTAGTAGGATAACGGTAAACTTCCAATTAACCAAGCCACAAATAAACGAGAGCGCAAGTTAAAGTCGGCTCTAACCGACTTCGATATACCCGTTACTCATGAAAAAACATGTTTAACAGTGTTCCTGCGTTCCTTAGGGTAAACATCTGAAAAGTATGCAATACTTTTTTAACTCGGCAATTTTTCACATTTTTGCTCATAACTTGAGAACCGCTCATCCGATCATTATCATTTCTTCGGCAAATTTATTCGTTTTGCTAATTACTAACTATCTCTACGAATCATCTATTTTTAAAACTGTAGGAGATATAACGTTTTTTCCAAATTGCGGGGGCGGGAGGGGGCGTGGCCAAAATTTGAAATAAACTTGATCTGCGTGCAGATAAAAGAGGCATTTGTCCCATACATGTCAAACCTCTATCTTTTACCATCTCTGAGATCTAGGTGTTCATACAGACAGACGGACGGACGGACGGACAGACGGACATGTCTATATCGACTCGGCTGTTGATGCTGATCAAGAATATATATACTTTATATGGTCGGAAATGATTCCTTCTGCCTGTTACATACATTTGCACGACTTTAGTATACCCTTTTTACTCTACGAGTAACGGGTATAAAAACTGAATTAACTAAAAACTACAGGTAAGAGGCCCAATAAAGAGATTTTTCAAGAATTTTTCTGAAAAGACTTTTAAGTATATAAATTTAAATTTTTTTAAACATGTTAGGGTAATTTTAACTTTATTTACAAAAAACTGTTGCAGGTGATTTCCAGGAGCTCCACCTAATAAATCGCTTTGAAGTGACCATGATACCTCTAAACTTGATCATCCAGAATTAAAAAACAAAACTGATTTCGTTAAAGTATTTTCAAACTTGGAAACTAATTGAAGGAATAAGTAAAATACAATTTTATGAAATTATATGTTGAAATTACAATGTTGAAGCTGATCACGAATATATATATTTTAAGGGGTCGGAAATGATTCTTTTTCCCTGTTACACACTTTTGCACTAACTTAATATACTGTGCGTACTTTTGGTACAGACTATAAAAATGTTGAACAATTCTACTGCTAAAAGACTTGTTACACTATTGAAATTGGTACCCAAATCCTAATCTTTCTTTGATTTTGAAGCAATATTAACTTGAAATCGTTAGAACAAGGAAGGAAACCAGCTTATGTTTTCCCAACCATCACTAACTAATAACTTTGTATGCATAATTTAGGAGACGCAACACCTTTGACGTCTTTTGTTACTAAGTAATAAATTATAAACATTAAGGCCAACTTTAGTTAAAAACACTCAAGGTTATTTTTACTACATTGCATATTAGCTTAAGCGCGTTTCTAATGACTTTTTGTATCTTTTGCAAATTATTCATTTATTTTTTTATTATTTTAATTAACTCTTCAATGTGCAATATTTTTTGGTGATGGGCCAGCAGGCAAAATTTAAGAAGGTGTTGAAAAGACTGACATGCAAATGCCATAAAAGTAGTTAAAAAATAGTTTCAGAAAAAATAATTGCAAGTAAACGTAGAATTTGAATCACGAAAATTCACAGAAATCATGAGTGAGCTATGACTATACAATTGTGAAATAATTTCCAATATTTCGCTCTTGGGTGTAGCCAGCATGAAATGGAAACAAAAAATCATAAAAAAAGATTGAGCTATTTCATTTCATCTATGATTCCAGGCCATCACGATGTGGCCAACAATTTCGCTGCCGGCTGTCAGCTAGAAGTCATCGCTAATGAAAATCCAGTGGCAATTTAATTTGCCCCTCAACCATTTGAATTAATTAGAGGATTTCTTTCCCTCTAGACTCTAAAGCTAATCAATTGTAAGAAGACAATTAACCGGTAGAGCATTTCAAAAGTTCAAGAGGCGGTCACAATTAGCGAAACGCAGGCCACAGATCGAGGCTTGGAAGCAGAGCGGCAGCTGCAAACTGCCAAGAGTGAAGAGAATGCCGCCGCGGCGGCGCGTGTTGCCAATTTATCTTATGCCCCAGCTGAGTTTTGCAAAGATTTGTGGCTCTTACTCCAGGGACCATGACTCATTTCGGTTACGGTAGAGATAAGCCTGTTTTTGTTATGGTCTAAAGTCCGTTGAAGAGGTAAAGAATACGCTCGCTGGGTAGAAGTTTGGTACGAGGGCAGCTTGTTAAATTGCCAGCGTAGTAATACAGTAAAAGTCCCATCCAACAGACAGATTGGCAATTCAGAAATCAAGGCAGAAAAATTTGACTTATCAAACTTCCCTCTTTAGGTTAGAACAAAACTAAAGTTATTTTCTAGTTTTATGTGCAAGGCATACACAATTCGCTCAAGCTTTAACATTTCCTTTAAACACAATTTTTGCTTTTACTTTGCTTTGTTTTATAACTGATACAAACGCTTGCACGGCTCTTCGCACACACGATATTGAAAAAAAAGGAAACAGGCAACCAGGCAACTTGTTTATCTGTCTTTGCAGCTTGTCTCCCGAACTTAAAGTCCCCAGCCAAGTCCTGTCCATTTCCCCCCAAACCGAAAGACAGGCCAACGCCAACAGCTGTCGTGCCAGTTAGTTTCCATCTCGTAACCCCAACTGACTGACTAACGCTGGACGGGAGGGAAAGGGGGACTGGCCCCTGATGTTGCATGTTGGTTAATTTTCATGCAAAGCCCAATGTTGGCCAACAGTTTATAGTTATGTTTTATTGTCGTCTCACTCTAGAGTCTCTGCTCGTTTAACTATGATTACATATGTATGCTAATGTTTTTGTTATTCTTTTTGGTTGAATTCATGATTGCTTTTTTAAAATGCTTCACGTGCATTTCCTACTTGTATGTTAATTTCGCATATATGCTTATTGAATTTTAACTGTGGAAGCTTACCAACTGGAGTTGACCGTATAGAGTTCTAATATTAAAAGGAGTATGGGGAGCTATATTTGGGTCAGCTGGTTTTGCTCCCAATCAGCATAATCAACAATGAAAATACAGCAATTTATGTGTCAAAAGAGAGCTTTACAGCAAATTTGAGCTAGGCAAAGCCAGTTAACGCCCATATTTATAACTGATGGTAGTCTTAAAGGGTAGTAAGGGTACATTAGTTGTATTTGGGTAAAGCTTAGGTTACTTAAAACATTAATATTTGATTTAACTTTCTCATTTTCGTTCAAAGGCCTATACTCAGATAAGATAAATTTTTAGTTTGCTACGATATTTCACATAAATAGAACACCTTTTCAGATTTCAAAGCTATTTAAAACTGTTTCTATTCATGTGAAATATCGTAGCAAACTAAAAATTTATCCTATCTGAGCATAGGCCTTTAATATGAAATAAAAAGCACTTTGATTTGACTGAAAACATATTGAAACAACAAATTTCAGTTGCTCCTTTTACACTGATCATGCACGGGACTTAAACTTGAGAATTACAAGTGGTCTGATTTATGCGAGATGCAAAAACTACTTAGTATAAGTTTTCTTTAGGCAGATTTAGCATATTAAGTCCAATAGAATTTATTTCTTTATTTAAAGAAAATAATAATGGGAAAAAATAATTTATTTGTTCATTTAAATTTATATTTGACATTTTTCAACCTAAGTCACTCTTAATTTGCGAAACGTAAATATATATTAAACTTACTTGATTTAAATACAATATTCAAAGTCCCATTACTTTATTTAATCTCGTTTGTGTGCCGGGGCTGCAACATTGAAGTCAACGTAATGGCCGAACAACAACATGAGGGTGCATTTGCTACCTTTAAGCTACAAAAAAGGAAATTACCTTTGTCATAACCATTAATCGATGGAAACGATTCACATATGTGAAGTGTCTAGTCTTACAAGAAAGAGAGAACATTTCCCTTTTATAATAGGAACCCACGTCGCGAGTATCGGCATTAGAGACAATGAGTAGAAGCTTCCAGCTTCTGCACTGTCCAGCTCTCAGGAAAAGGCAACTCGCAATTCTGGTAAGCCCTTTTACAAACGATCAGTCAGACATCTCTAAAAAAGATGTTGACTCTTTGCTCAAGTTCGTGCTACTTCTAAATGGTTTACCGGAGAAGTCCCATCATCTACGATCACAGCGTCCAAACGGTTAAAATAAACGCAACGGTCTTTGTGAAAAAAGGGGTATTTTCCTAACCTAACCTAAGTACGTAAAGTAGGTGTTTTAAGAACGTATGTTTTAATTTAAATAATATTAATACGCATTTATTGATCCCAGAAAGTTTCGTACTCAATTTAAATACATTCAAGAACAAATTATACTTAAAATTTTAGATACAAAACGGTATAAATTCTATTCCGATGGGCCAAAAACTATGCTAGTCGTTTTTTTTGAGTGTACACAAATTGTCTTTGAAACTAGGTTTCTGTGTAATATCAAAATCCAAAGGAAATGAATCAAAGTGTTAGGGAATTTCAACCAGGGCTGCAAACAGGTTCGGAGTCGAACCGCTCCGGAGTCGGAGACTCCAGGATGTTTATAAAGTTCGAACCGAGCCCGAACCGGAGCAGAAAAATACATTCCGCCCGCACCTGAACCTGAACCGGAACAAAAACAAGTCGCAAATGGGTTCGGTTCAAAATTTAGAAAATTTCTTCTAGATGTTATAATTGTTGATTTGGCCATTTTCCAATATATATTGAAATGCACACTCAGAAATCACCTTATTATTTTATGGTCTGGTGATTAGAAACATTTTCTATTAAACAAAAAAGTTATCTAGAACTTCGCAAGATGTGACATAAAAAATATTTAAGAAATAACTTATCTAAAATTAGGAATTCGAGATATATATCTGATAACGCTGGAAAAATGGTTAGCTTTTGCAACAGAAAAGATAGCAATCTATTCATAATTATTTTGGTCGCTGAATTGAAATCAATTGTTTTTACCCCGCACGTAAGGGTTACGATATATTTGCACAATCTGAGATTAATACAATTGTTTTTCAAGTATTATTATTTGAATTCAGCGTCCAAATATAGGTATAATGTACCTGGTACATATAGAAAGTTTGCTATTTTCTCTGTTGCAAAAGTTTATAAGCCTGTGTAATGAGATCTAACTTTTCTAGTCACTTTTTTAAAATTAGTTACTTTGAATTTAAGACAAAATATCCCTTCAAATAGGTTCCACGTCTATTCAACACAAAACAATTTGAGCACGTCAATTAAACACACGTCAATTTAACTCACGTCAATTCAACACAAAACAGTCTTCACAAAAAAAAGTCAACACACGTCTATAAGTCATTTCAAATTTAAATTTAATAATAAATTAATTATTCTGTTTTGTGTTGAATTGACGTGTTGAAATTGTTGTGTGTTTAATTAAAGTGTGTTGAATTGTTGTGTTTGGTGAAATGAATTAGTGTTGAATTGACGTGTGTTGAAATTGTTTTGTGAAGACTTTGTTTTGTGTTGAATTTGTTTGTGTTGAATTGACGGATTGTTGAATTGTGTTGTTGGGTGAAAAGACTGTGTGTTTTATAGACGTGTCACCCTTCAAATAACTATTATTGAGCTGGAATATAAAGACTCAGAAATGTGTATGAAATGTTTAAGGTTTTTCCAATTTACATAAATTTTTTTGGAGTTAACCATATAAGGGTAAAAAGCACAACAACTTTGAATTTTTTTGATTTAGCGAAGACGAAATTTTTCCTGAATCCCGGTTCGAACCTGAACCTTGGCTCAGCGACCTTCTGAACCCGCTCCGTAAACCCGAACCCTAGAAGTTTCAAGGGTTCAAACCCCGAAGTGAGCCCCTTCCGATTTTTAGGAGGTTTGCAGCCCTGATTTCAAGAACACATTCAGTTAAAAGTAATTCGATTTTCGACTTGAAGTAAGTACGAACTTTTCTTAAAATTTTAGGACAACTGTAAGTACAAATTGTTTTTGATGCAAGAACGTTTGTTCTCACTTGAATAATTTTAACAGTCGTTTTCTATTCTAGAATGTTTCGTACTTAATTAAGGTTCACCAAAGAACAAAACATACTTAAAATTTCAAGTACAAAACGGTATAAGTTCTATCCCGATCGATCAGAACTCTGCCTGTCGTTTCTTTCTAAGTGTACGTACAATATTTTATTGTTTAGTATTTTGCTCTTGCCTTTTTATGCTTTTATTACGCAATCTCATCTTACGCACAGCATTGTGGGAGAGCTTTATGTTTCAGTGTTTAAAAGCATCAAAAGCAATAATCAATTATTTATTCACCAACCACTTTAATAGGTCTTAACACGTCGAGGATATCACCTCTGTCAGTTCTTTTTCTCCAGTTTAACTTGGCCAAGGCTCGTGCCATATGCCCTGCAGGCCAACCACAGACTATTTTGTTTGTTGTGAAAGCCAAAAGGTGTGCAAAGAATAAAAAAATCATAAAACTACGACCCCATAAAATTGCCGCATTTATTAATGGTCCATTATGATTGTAGGTGGTCTACAAGGAAAAACTGTATTATACGCCCACAAATTGTGCAAGACATTCGCTGTCTTTTTTAACCATTTGAGTAAGCATTAAAAAGCAATGAAATATTTGCTATATACTTTTTTTTTTGTTTACCCGATTGGATTTTTGCAGCACTTTTATTTGGGGCGTTTTTGGTGGTGTTGCAATGAAAATCCGATAAACATAAAAACGTTTAATTAGAGCGCTAAAATGCAGAGAAAAGACCATACATTTTTATGGTATTTTTATTGACCATATTAATTTATCATTATAAAATATTGATTGTTTTTGCATTTTTGATGACAAAACAAAAGACTTAAGCGACAAACGTGTTTCTTTGTTGATGAATTTTCATAAAAGAAAAGCTATTGTTTTTTGGTTGTCGGAACGTTGCATTTGAAGTTGCCTTGATTCAAGTTAAAGCTGTGATTGATGGTAGATAAATGAGGAAATAAAGCTGAAATTTAAGGTAGATGACAGCAAAACAGTGGGATAAGAAGTTAGTTTTGTGGAATAAAGTAAGCTTAAAAACTATTTATAATCTGTATTTATTGCCTCGTCATTTGATTGTTGTTTTTATTATGTTAAATCCACCTTAAAGTCACCTTTTGATATTTAAACTTGACTTAGCCGACAGCCAAAATAAGTTGGCAAAAAAAAAGCAACAAAAAATCCAACTCAAAGACTTTAGTTTATAATATTTAACTGGTGTCTTCCTTTTTATATTGTTATTATAATCTAGTGGTTAGTCTCAAATGCTGTCTGCCTTTTGGGAGTCTCGTCGAACGTCACGTAACGTAAACGGGCACTGGTTACACCTGTTTCTTCACCTGTAATGATATGCCACCATCAAAGTTTACAGTTACAAGTTTGTTTGCCCTCTCAATAGGTTCATCAAACGCCACGGCATGCCCGTGTGCCAGCCCATTTGATATTTGACTTGAAAGTGAAGTCGAGAAACTAATAACATTTAATTCCAAGTGAAAATCCCGTTATCGTATAATCTTTTCCCAAATCTGCAATTAAAACAAAAAAGCCACACACAAATTTTGAAGAGAAAGTTTTTTTCGCACATTGAGATTTTGTGTAATAAATTTCGATTTATCACAAAAAAATTGTTCAATATTCGCACGACTTTTTTGTATGCTAATTTAAATGCGTTTGGCTTGAGAGAAGAAGCAAAAACGGCAGCCAGGCGACAAATTGCCATGGATTCGTGCGTTTGTTGACTCTTTTTCATCTTCATTTGCATACGAGAGTCGTTTTTTGAGCCAGTTTTAAGCGATTAAACTGGCTTTTGATACAGTTTTTTTTTTTTGTTTTTTTCTTTGGAGCCGAAAGTGAAATTCAAAAGAAAGCGAATCGATGTGTGCCTCATTAAGTTGTAGGAGTTCAATTTGTTCAATTTATCAGAAATGCAAATTAATAGATAATATTCTAATTGGATGACTTGTCCTGATGATGATGTTTTAATTAATGGTTGATATGGATTTAAGATGACTCCTAGAATCCATATTAAGCCAAAATGGTGTGGGCAAGGTATTTGATAATAAAATGAATGTTATCTGCAGTGGCGGATCTAGAAATTGGCTAAGGGGGGGCTAAGGGCACTCAAAATCACTCAACATTGTTCTGATCTTATTGTGCTTCTCAGAATAGATACATCATCTCATACAAAAAGTCGATATGCTCTGAAGGTAATAAGTTTCCCAAGGTAAAAATAAACAACTTGTTTTTTGGTCATTTTTTTGAACAATTTTTGTCTTCCCTCTAGAGTGCAACTGCATTATCATTCACTTTTTGTACCATTGGCACAGAGTATAAAAAGTTTTTGGCCAATATATGTATTTGCCTTGAGCGAAACCGAAATTTGTTTCGGTCTTAATCCCTAGTTTAAAGGTAAAGGTAGATAAATAAATAGCGCCGCAGGCGATTTTTTTTTTGAAGTCGCGAGTGAAGAAGGATTTTTAAGTAAGTATCCACAAACTGCTCGATCAATAAACATTAAAAAACTTCGCAGGATGTGTAGAGCATATTTTAAAATTTTACCTTCAAGTAAAACATATTTTAAATCAAAAAACGTCGTACACGTCACGAAGACTATATTTGTACATACATTATTTTGGTTAGTTTTATAAATTTGGAAGTGCTATCGCATTTGAGCTACGTGGTTAAGTTTTAACGTTTCCTGATTTTTTTTACAATTGCCGAATAAAATCAACATATTCTTAGTACAAACCTGCAAATTTAAAACTTCATTTAAAAGGAACCCGTGAATGACCTCCTCGACTGTTGTATAATAATTCTTTATAGTTAGCGGCCGATCGATGAGATTTTTTACAAAATTGTTGTTTAGAAATATTTACTAATTTCATTTTAGATGCTTCATTCTTAGAATAGTATTTTGCATAAAAATATTTAACATGGGGGTAAAAAAGCGTCGTATACTCGTGCGTAAGCTGTTGGGTTTTTGACGACCATATAATCGAGGAATTTTTAACTCAAGTGACATTTCGTCTGCAATTTTGTTGATTTTTTTTAAAAGTTACATCAAAAGATGATTAATTATTTCTTGTTTCAAGAAGTCCTACTGTTTCACAGGAGTCCTACTGAGTGTCAATTTGCTATTTCATGGCTAGTTTCATCACAGTTGGCGCCAATAGGTGGTGAAGGTGACCGGATGTGTAAAAGCTTTTTCTAAAAAAAGTAAAAACTTTTATTATTAGATCTTCCGACGAACACACGACCTCCCACCCAGCAGTCCAGCACGCTAACCGCTGGGCCACACCGCCACCTAACTATTCAAGAGAATGCCTTCAGAAAAACTCCCTTTTTGTGGCCGAAACTAACAAAAATACACACCAAAAAAATATTCTACAAGTATTAGATATCGATATTTTGAAATCTCTACTGCTTATGCCTTTTTAAAACAATCTTAGTATTTGCATCTTTTTCTAAAATTCTTAATTACTTATTTTGCTCTTTGCATATATTGGGTGAATTAAGATATTTGGGCTCTAAGGGGGGGGCTTCAGCCCCTATAGCCCCCCCCTGGATCCGCTACTGGTTCTCTGGTCAGGTAATTAATTAGATTAGTATTTATATAAATTTTATACACTTGGAGAGGGTGTATTAAAATTATCCGGATGTTTGTAGCGCATAGAAGGATGCATCTCCAACCACATATAGTATATATTGATATAGCCATGTCCGTCGGTCTGTCTGTTTCTATGCTGTCTGCTTCGTCAGTTTTAAAGCTTTCTTTACCAAACTTTGCACAAAGTCTTCTTGGTACAAATATGCTGCACATTAAAACTTTTTTGTTTTTCCATGCAAACGACTCCAAACCTCGTATTTATAACTTTTCTATGCTTTCACATAATGCCCCCAAGATTTATAAAAATCGGTGAACTATACAGCTCCCATACAAAAAATAGGTCTGAAAAATGTCTTAATAGGAAAAACTTGTTTCTTTCCAACGTTATCGATCTCAAATTTGTTATATTTATATACCACACAATTATGCAAGGTTTAATCCAAATCGAATGACTATAGCATATGATGCCATGGAAACGATCGGTCTAAAAAGGAGTTCTAGTGAGATAAACTGTTTCCAATTATACTTTCTTGTTATGAATATTATCTGTTTTAACACAAAATTGGAGAGTTCGATCAAAATCGGATGAGTATATCGTATAGCTGGCATATAACAAACTGGCACTAATATATAATACTCTAAGGGTATAT
This sequence comes from Lordiphosa clarofinis, assembly GCA_018904275.1. NCBI lineage: Eukaryota > Metazoa > Arthropoda > Insecta > Diptera > Drosophilidae > Lordiphosa > Lordiphosa clarofinis. The sequence continues at coordinate 391,301 of JAEIGQ010000231.1, read as the reverse complement.
AAATTTCGATTGAGCCGAATATAGCTTCCCTCCCAAGGCAAACCTGTAAAATATTGCTCAAGGTTCGGTCCGGGGGTTCGAACCCGTTGTAAAGTCTAAGGTTCGGTTCGCGGACCGGTTCCTGAAACCCTTAAACCCAAGGTTCTGGTTCGAACCTCGGTTCGAACTTGAGTGTAGAAAAGACACTGAGAATTTCAATATCCCTGGTTCTCAGGTACCATTCAGCTTCCGTAATGCGCCTAAGGATTTTTGCCTGGACCTCTCTAATCTTTGTCAGGAGACTCTTCGCGGCGATTCCATAAATTTATAAGCCGTATCACCATGACGGAGCCAGAATTGCCTTGCAAATTAGGACTTTATTTCTGAATGACAGCTTGTTCTTGGAGTTCAGGAGCCACCCCATGAGACTTGCTTTGGCAGCCACTGCCTGAGCTATTGCCTTGATTTGGTGTCGAATAGTCAGGCTTAAGAATACTGAGAACACGTAGTAATAAACAATGATTTGTTTAAGATTTTAGAACATTTTCTCTACATGAAAAGCAAGCGTAATAAAAATCAATTGGTTGTGAATCGATTAGCTCTAAAAAAGTTCTATAAATTGGAACTACGTTTCAATCAAATATTTTTGATGGAACTCGTTTAAGGAACTCTGAATGCAAAAACCTTTAGAAGGTAGTTAGCGTTTGGACATTTTGTAAATAGAGTTCCATCGAACTACACAGCACTAGTTTTTTCAACTTTTCCATAAGCAATAGATTTCATATTATGTGAGTAGAGATTTTCTTACAAAACTCTACTAGTGTCGAACTTTACTTTAGAGTGTGTGCAACACAACAACCTGTAGTTATCTCTAGTCCTCTAGGGAATCTGTTGAGGTAACTTGGTCATCGTCCAAATCAAGAAATGCATTTGCTTTACATAGCAACCTTCATTAACGTTACATTCTTCATAATGGCATTTCTTTTAAGCTCTGCAGTTGTCATTGAAAAGTTCTTCTCAAACTATATTCGCTTTATTATCGACGGCGATAGTATGAACCTGACATAGGATTGTAAAACTTCTAGAATGAAAGCAGTCAGAATTGGGGTTGTCGAAAATATTATCGATATGTCGAAATATCGATATTTTTGCTCAAAATGACGAATATCATTATCTCAAATTTTTTAGAGGCGATATATCGGAAATCGAATTTTTTTGGTGATATTTTTCGGTTGCGAATGACTGTTTCTTGTGCTCTGTACTTTTAAGACAAAATGTTTAAAAGTTATTTAATTTAAGTTAATGCACCGAAATCGCAGTGCAAACTGTGCAACAAAGTTTTAGGGACCAGTGGAAACTCAACAAATATAGAAGCGCACTTAAAAGCAAAGCATGAAGATGCTTGGCTGAAATGCAGCTCATCAACGTTAAATCTAACTATTAATGAATTTGAATACTGGGAATTTGGGTCATTTGTGAGTCAAATTGGCTGCTATTTATGAATTTTTTCATATTGTGGATATTTATATCGTGAGGCACATTAAACATATGTTTGTATGTTCAATCTCCGGAAGCTTGAATGTAAATCAATTATAATTATGTTTAAAATCTTCGATTTTTTCAGACGAAAAATCAACCAAAGCAGACATTAGAAGTTGATGCGATAAAGAATTTGGGAGCCTTTTAAAGTAAATATGAAAACTAAGTTATTAGTTTTTTTTGTGAGTGTATTTTGAAACAGTACAGTACTTGCCAACGACACGTGGTTATTTATTTGGATATTTAAAAATATTAAGATTTATAATCGCTTCTTTGTCAGAATTGATTGAAGAAAAGTAAAAAAGTAAAAGTGTATATTATTTGTAAGGATAAAGTGAAACAGGACTTTCATCAAATCTGTAGTTTTGCATTCACCTCCATGCCATTACCATTACCAAGTTCAATTTGTGAGAGTTAAAAATTAAATAAAAACTTATTACCTTTTTATACCCTTGGAGAGGGTATATTAAAATTGTCCGGATGTTTGTAACGCATAGAAGGAAGCATCTCCGACCACATAAAGTATATATATTCTTGATCAGCATGCCGAGCTGAGTTGATATAGCCATGTCCGTCTGTCCGTCTGTCCGTCCGTCTGTTTCTATGCTATCTCCTCCGTCAGTTTTAAAGCTATCGTAACCAAACTTTGCACAAAGTCTTTTGGTATAAATACGCTGCACATTTGTCGGAACCGGCCGGATCGGATGACTATAGCATATAGCTCCCATAGGAACGATCGGTTGAAAAACTAGTTTTAGTGAGAAAAACTTTTTTGTTTTCAATGTTATCGCTCCCAACGCCCGTATTTATAAGTTTTTAATGATTTTACATCATTTCACCAAAATTTTTCGAAATCGGACCACTATATAGTATAGCTGCCATACAAACTGTCAGGCACATATCAAGCTCCAAGGGTATATAAACTTCGGTCGAGCCGAAGTTAGCTTGCCTCTATTTTTTGTTTTAATAAATATTTAATAAATCCACATTTTTTGATAGCAGATAGATTATAGTTCTTATTACGCGTCAAATGACGCCTCAATTACCTCAAAAGACCTGTTCATAGTTAAGAACCGGGTTTTGATTGAAAAATATCGAAAATATCGATGTTTTTGACACGAAAGTATTTATATCGAAATGATACTTTTTCAATATCGCTAAAAATATCGATATAGATATTTTTGAAATATTCGACAACCCTAGTCAGAATACAAGAAATTTCTGTATGTCTCTGTATGTGCAGTTTGGAAAAATTACATGATTTTGTGAACCGAACCTAATTTTCCAAATAAGTGGTCCGGTTCGGGTTCAGGTTCGAGGTGGAAAAATTATTAGGGGTTCGGTTCATGGTCCAATTCGCCGAAAAACCCGAACCGGTTCTAAAGGGCTCGGGTTCGGACCGGTTTGCAGCCTTGTTCTCTCCATTTTTAATGTTAGTGTCCCCCAACTTGGCCAATACTAATAGTAGGTACTTGCTTTCGAACAGATTGCCATAACTTGGTCAAAATTACTATATCTTATAGTTGCCATAGGAACTATCGGTCGAAAAAGGGGTCTTGGCTGGTATAATTTTTGATTTTAATCAAAACATGTGCCAGGGTATAAAAACTTCGGCACAGACAAAGTTAGCTTGGCCTTCTCGTTTATTTTCACGGGTGCACCAGCATTTTCGTGCCTGTTAATTGTGGCGACCAGATACGGAAGTTTTCCATCTGCTTCTAACTCCACTGTGAATTTAATGTTCCTGTGGTAACTATTGAGAACATTCGGAGTAGTTTGATCCTCCTCTTCCTTCGCTATGACAAACAAGTCATCCACAAATTTTGTGAGTATACTCACTATAGACTATAGTCTGGGAGGATGTTTAAATATTCTTAGAAAAAGGTCCTCCATAATAATGGAATTAGGGTGTGATTTGGGTTTGACTTTTGGCCATTTTTGTCGAATAGTGTCTATTGCAAAATCTATCAGTATACTAGGGAACAGTAACATAATATTAATGTTCTATAACTATTCTTTTATATATTTTATTTAATACAAAGTTAGCTCAATACTACTACAACACACTGTCGTATGCTTCAAATAAAGTTTTTTAAATGTCTAGAGAGCGCTAAGCTGCGTCAGAAACTAATTAGTAAACTGAGTCATCAGTGAAGATTAGATCATGTTTAAATGATTATTTTCCATTCTATTTTTGTGCGAGCTTTGTTGCACTTTGTAAACAAGACGCTTCCTTCCCAAGATCTTTCATCTTAACCTTTTTCATTCTGCATCGCAAAGTGTAATTAATATCTTATGGGAAGTTAATTAAAAGCCGTTGCTTTGGGTATAAGATTGCAAATATTTATACACAAGACCTGAGGTGAACGTGTTTGTCCCTAATGCAACAAGTGCCAACCAGAAACCATAAAAGTGTTGCCCAAACAGCCACAAAAACCTGAATGTCATAATTATTTTAAGTCATTAAACTTCAAGAAGTTAAATCTCAACTATTTATGAAAAAGAAAACAAGTCTCAGCGATAAGGAAATTATGTATCAAACACATCTACGATAGGACCGCGTAAGACAAAAAAAAACACCAACCATTAAATGTAGGAAAAAAAAGTTAACAAGTCACTGGATAAGAAAAAAAATGCAGAAAATAAATCCAGCCACACCAACCGATTTTGGCGTCGGTTTTAACTGAATTAAAAATTGTGCAATCCTTTTTTTCAGCTTGCACAAAACTTGCCCATGTTCAACAGCCATATAAATGGTAACAACTGTGGCCGACCTCAACTAATCTCGTTGTCGTTCAATTGGCAGTCCACAAATGGTTTAAATGCGCTCATGACCGCAAGTAATAAAATAATTAAGAAAATTCGCTGCATAATTCACACTTATGAGCGTGTTTCTTTTATGGCTATAACGAGGCGCTAGTTTAGATATTGAATGTTTGAATGTTCTGATAGAAGGCCCTTAAAAAATACACAGACATTATAAACAGCATTACAAACAAATTTCCACATCAGTTACAACGGGTAGAGCACACTTAACATCAGCAGCAGTTGTAGTTGTAGTCATGGTAAACACCCAACTCGCGGCATTGTCAATTTAGAGAATTGGACAACGTGTCGTATACACAATTTGCAATGGCAACAAAATACAAAAAATGGCCACGGCAACTGCAACAGCCTGGGATTAGTAAACAATTATGGTTTTGAAATTGCTACAAGTTAATTCGACTTGTAATTGGTGGCAACTTTTGGGCAACTGTCTAATTTTATTCGGTCGCATTCGGTCTTTTTTAAGGGCGTCAACCGCCACAACAACAACAACCAAATGCGCAATTGAAAATTACAGCAATTTTCTACCTCTTTTTTTTTGTGTGTGACGCCCAAATTGTATAATTATATGAAATTTGGGATTTTTCTGTACTCACTTGTCAATGTAATCGATCGTTTCGATTTCCTTTTGTATCTTGGCCTCGCCTGGACTGTCATCAACATTGGCGGAGTCTGTAACAGAGCGAGAAACATAAATGTACTATTAGTAACTTGAATACATAATGAACTTTTATTCTCCATTAATGCAAATCGTATTCCACTTAAGTTGACATTCATAAATTATAAATCATAATTAGTAAGAACAAGAATTGGAATGGCAAATACAAGATAAACGAACGCACAAATTGTTACTGTTTGACCTTAGCAGACATATAAATCGTTGTTCATGTCATGATTTATTATACAGTTATATGGAGCAGTTCAAATGCCGACAAATGTCAATCAAACACAGAGTACAGAATACAAAGCAAAGACATACAAACAAGTGATAGAAGTCAATAGATTGAAAGACAGTAAATGGAATATAAAACAAAAGAGAGAGGATATAAATCAAGAAAGACCGACTGAGAAATGCCCTACAAGAAACGAGAAGGCCAAGATAACTTTGTAGGTGCCGAAATTGTAAAAATTTCTCACTAGAACTACTTTTCGACCGATCGTCCCAATGGCACCTATATGCTATAGTCATCAGATTTGGATTAAACTTGACAGAATTAATATTGATCAGTAATAAGTTTGGGAGCGATATTATTGAAAATAAAAAAGGTTATTCTTACAAAGACTTTTCTTCAGACTTATCTTTTGTATGGCAGCTATACTATATAGTTGTCCGATTTTCATAAAACTTCGAGGAATTGTGTGAAAGCAGAGAAAATTTATGAATGCGAGTTTGGGTTAAAACAAAAAAGTTTTTTCACTAAAACTAGTTTTCGACCGATCGTTCCTATGGCAGCTATATGCTATAGTCATCCAATCGACCAAAAGACTTCGTGTAAAGTTTGGATTCAATAGGTTTAAAACTGACGGAGGAGATATCATAGAACATACGGAAATGGCTATATCAACTCAGTTCGACTTGCTGATCAAGAATATATATACTTTATGTGGTCAGAGATGCTTTCCTTTGTGCGTTACAAACATCCGGACAGTTTTAATATACCCTCTCCAAGGGTATAACAAGTGAGAGAGTCGTTCAAGTCGGTGGAGTAGAAGCTGAATGCAGCGCTGCTGCATCTCTCATCTCATTCTCTCTATCTTTGATTTGGTTGTTTGGGAGGGGGAGGGGGGTATTTTTGCTCATAACTTGAGAACCGCTCATCTTTATCATTTCTTCGGAAAATTGATACATATTGCTTATGACTAACTATCTCCAGAAGGAACAAATACTCTATCTACAAAACTGATATGACGTTTTTTCCAATACGCGGGGGCGGGAGAGGCGTGGCAAAATTGAAAATAATCTTGATCTGCCTGCAAGTATATGAAGCTTTTTTCCCATACATGTCAAACCTATATATCTTACCATCTCCGATATATAAATCTAAGTCTTAATCTAGATACCACATGTGTTCCCTAAATATAAGAAAGAATGTGATATTCTCATAACTCCGCTATTATTATTCGATCTTAGTGAAAAAAAGCGATTAGAGGTTATAGATATTCTGTACGGACAGCTTCGGTTTCAGTTTCGATAACTTTTGAGCAGAGATTAAAAATGTATGCGGTCGAGGGTTTCTCATGGCGGAAAAGGATCCCCTTGCAATTGGCTTATCCGGGATGCTTTTCCTTAAGTTTTTGTTTAAGTTCGGATAGCTGACGACAGAACTCACGAGTATTGATGGTTTCATTCGTGACAGCAGCTCAAAGTGGACGATATCTTTATAATTCCATCGTCCTTCTAAGTGGTCCGAGCTTATGTTAGTTATCTCTGGATCTTATTTGACAAATTTCATTATAGACTAATTATACTAAGCACATTTAATAACGAGATTTGGCTTCCGTCAGTGTCACAAAACTTAAAATCGAAGTATACACCTTAACAAAGGAACTGATAAATCAAAAAATTGCATATAAAAATAACTACTACTAAGCTTAAGAGAATGCATCATAACTCATATAACACAATCAAACAATTTCTTTTAAACATCAAATTATTTCATAACTAGAAAATATGACATTTTTTTTGGGAGAAAGGGCAACCCTGTTTAGAGATTTGATAGAGATGAACAATTAGTATGGATACAAACCTTCCAACTAAATTTTCAAATAAGAAAATCAAATCTCTTCCACAGTTCTGTGACACCGACGGATTTTTCGAGCGTTTTGCAATTCAACCGAGGGCAAAATCTGTAGAGATTTCCAGGACACTCCCGATAAGTAGGCTGTGTGCCGTGAGTGATCCTGCAGTGCGTTAAAACGCGTTCCCGAGTTCGATTCCCAGACAAAGGAAAGGCAAAGTTATTTTCTCAGCTGCTACCATAAAGTGTATTATCATTTGAGATAGAGTAGTCTTTTGTACATTTTTCATACACGTGTGGATTAGGCGACGACAGAAATCAAAACACCTCTTTCAATCCAAGAACTAGCCACATAGACATTGTGGCAACAAATGTCTACTCATGGGCGAGTGTGTGTGTGTGTCTAGGTAGGTCTGAGACAAATAACATCGACAGACACTTCAAGTTCAATTGAAAAAGCGTCGGCTGTGTCTGCTGCTTAGATCACAAGAGTAAAGACCAACCGCATTGCTCAGTCCCCGCAGACAATGGTTTGGTTTTGGATTGAGGCTAGGCCAGCAGCTGTTGGAATAGTTTCCAGACGGGTTTTGCCGTAGCATATGATTGCTAAGTGACTGTCAGATCAGGGTCTGGCAGGTCTGGCTCTTACTCTGACTCTGTCTCGATCGAGTCTCGACTTAGTTTTGTGCAAAAACAAAAATTTCATGCATGCAAATTAGTTTTTGAACCTGTTGCAATTTGCAACTCCCCCTCTCCCTCCCCACCTGAGCACCTCCTAAAACATAAAAAGGAGGTAGCCCAGCGACTTCTTCCCCAAACGTCAATCGGCGACTGAAAATAAACTCATGAAAAATAGTGCACAGAAATTATATTGAACTCACTCGTGCATATCCTAGAGACATGCGTGAGAAAATCATCATAAAATTTCTCACGAATACTACTGAGGTGTTGTTGTTGTTGTGGTTGCATGCAACACAATTTCATGCGCCGCCAGCAAAGTCAGCCCCATCTAGGGCCTAGACTAGGTGGTGTCTGGGTTTGATTTGAACTTGTGCCCAGGCCATGTTCAGACATTATAACTTGTGTGTGTAGCTACCTACTTCCACATCAGCATGGTTCAATTACACCTGAAAATGAAGGGTTTGATGTTGATGGCTGGTGATGATGGTGTGGAATATGTAACGAATAAATTTTTGCATGTTGTTCAGCTAAATGCAACTGGGAGGCAACTTTGGCATATTTTCCGTTTGTTGAACTTAAATGACATAAGGCCTTGCATTTTTTTGTTGTGATAAATCGGAAAATATATATTAAAAAAAAAAAATTTATATTCTTAGTAGTTTGCAACGAATTAAAGAGATCTTCATGAAGCAAACTTCACCGAGTAAGCACTGATCTAAAAATTATAATCGTTATAACAGAATTTTTGGCAGAAATTTGAAAAATGAAGTTACAAACTGAAAACTTGGTACACTTTATGGTCATAGCATATGTAAAACCTGAGAATAAATTTAGACCGACAGCCAATGAATTTGAAAACAATCAATTATATTATATATATAAAATTCTCGTGTCACAATGTTCGTTCCCGTACTCCTCCGAAACGGCTTGACCGATTCTCATGAAATTTTGTGAGCATATTGAGTAGGTCTGAGAATCGGCTAACATCTATTTTTCATACCCCTTAGTGATAAGGGTTGTCCACCCTTAACATAACATATATCTATATATATAAATGTGTACGCCCGAATGATATGGTGACATATTATCAAGCCACAGCTTAAACGGCTTATCGTACAGGTCTGATTTTTCAGCGCGACGAGTTATTTGCTAATGAATCAAAAGTTTTCTTTCATGGTTGTCTATAAAAAACAATGATTTGTAATGTACACACATTACGCTTCACAATTTCAACCCAAATTTATTCAACTGACACGCGGACGAAGTCACGGCGGATTTTGCTAGTAACATATATATTTTCGGCACATATGTATATCCCACAATTCTGAAATGTAAATATAATTACACTGCTCAACAAAATGAGAGTCGATTTTCCCCGATTGGACCAACCAACTTTTTCTAAAGTATATTGGCCCGCTGATAACGAAAATCGCCATAAAAAATTCTATCGACGCGTTATCAAGATATTATCGATAGACGATTGTTTCGATTTTTCCTAAAGTTGCCTTCACTTAAGGGGTTTCTCTCCATGTCAAGGCTATTTTTTGGACCTTTTTTAAAAAAAATCTTATTTGAAAACGCAAAAGGGTTTATCTAATTCCTTTTTTTTTTAATTGTTACAATCAGATTAAAGTAAGCAAATAAATATTACTGCGTTTATACGAGGGCTGTTCAAAAAGTTCTCGGCCGTCATACTCGGGGGTCCAAAAAAAAAAGTACAGTGCTAGCGGCCTCGATTCCAGCGCGGTTATAATCAGTATAGATGTCATTCGGGTCTGACCTTCGGAAAAAAATGTCGTTATTTTTTTTTGCCAAAATGGCGGCCGTTGAAATATTAAAATTAGATTTTGAGCTCTTTTTGTAGTTTAGTGTAAAAAAAAAAAATAGTAAAAACTTTTTTAAAATTATGATTGAGGGTCTGCGTCGATTTCAGTTTGAATCCTCAAAACCGGTAGGTATCATGGCCGCCAGTTCAAAAAACTTGGTTCCGAGATAAATGCGTTTAAGGTTTTAAGTAATATGAAAATTGCTTGTTTTATCGAAGACATTGATCGACAAAATAGTTTCTACTCTCCAATTAAAAAACATAACAATTTTGTATAATTATGAAATAATTTCGATCAGTTTTTATACCCCTGGAAAGGGTATATTAAAATTGTCCGGATGTTTGTAACGCATAAAGAAGAATCTCCAACCACATAAAAAATATATATTCGTGATCAGCGTGACGAGCGGAGTTGATATAGCCATGTCCGTCTGTCAGTCTGTCCGTCTGTCCGTCCGTCCGTCCGTCTGTTTCTATGCTATCTCCTTCGTCAGTTTTAAAGCTATCTTAACCAAACTTTGCACGGTCTTTTGGTACAAACACGCTGCACATTTGTCGGAACCGACCGGATCGAATGACTATAGCATATAGCTGCCATAGGAACGATCGGTCGAAAAAGTAGTTTTAGTAGGAAAAACTTTTTTGTTTTCAATGCTATCGCTTCCATTGTGCGTATACATAAGTTTTTAATCATTTCACATAATATCACCGAAACTTGTCGAAATCGGACAACTATATAGTATAGCTGCTAAACAAAAGTTAAGTCTGAAAAAAAGTCTTAGTGAGAAAAACCAACGCTCGTATTTATAAGTTTTCAATGATTTTTATACCCGTTACTCGTAGAGTAAAAAGGGTATACTAAAGTCGTGCAAATGTATGTAACAGGCAGAAGGAATCATTTCCGACCATATAAAGTATATATATTCTTGATCAGCATCAACAGCCGAGTCGATATAGACATGTCCGTCTGTCCGTCCGTCCGTCCGTCCGTCTGTATGAACACCTAGATCTCAGAGATGGTAAGAGATAGAGGTTTGACATGTATGGGACAAATGCTGCTTTTATCTGCACGCAGATCAAGTTTATTTCAAATTTTTGCCACGCCCCCTCCCGCCCCCGCAATTCGGAAAAAAAAGCTATATCTCCTACAGTTTTGAAGGTAGACGATTCGTTCCTTTTAGAGATAGTAAGTAATTAGCAAAATGAATCAATTTGCTGAAGAAATGATATATAAATGATGAATGAAGATCGGATGAACGGTTCTTAAGTTATGAGCAAAAAAGTGAACACCCACCCCCCTCCCACCCAAAAAAAATATTGCATACTTTTTGGATGATCACACTAGGGAATGCAGGAACACTGTTAAGCATGTTTTCTCATGAGTAACGGGTATATCGAAGTCGGTCAGAGCCGACTTTAACTTACGCTCTCGTTTAATTTGGCAAGAGAAAAATATTTTGTTTTCTACATCTGAGCCCATAGCATTTGAAACACACACTCCAGCTCAGTCCAAAAACAAAATGTTTGGCCAAATCTTGTTATTTTAAATTTGTTTAGAGCTTTCCAGTCGATTGAAAAACAAAAAATGTAAGAGTTTAAGTGAAGGAAACTTTTGGAAAAATCGGAAAATAATTATAAAAAATTTAACTTATAGGCTCATTTTTCTTCATCTTTTAATAAAAATTTTACTATTTCCGACTATTAATCGCTTATTTCTTCCGCTTTTCATAAACTATCTTCACACATTGTGAACTCTGGTATTTCCCATCACATATCGTATATCACAAATTTAATCTCTGCTCGACCAGCTTAACTTTCATTTTCATTTGTTTTGGCATATGAGTTGTCTCTCTTACTAAATTACACAATTCTTCTTTAATTGTAAAAAATATAAAAAATATTATTGTTTGAGGGTCTTTGTCTCAAATCGCCTTAGACTCCAAAAGAAAAAAAGAAAAAAAAATTATGTCACTTGCGGCTTATACCAACAGTATTGTTGTAATGGCTGCAACAATATATCCACACAATTGTTGTTGTTTTCTTTTTAAAGTTGTCTGGGGTAACTCAACACTCGCGTACCAAATTGGCGCGACAATTTCGTCGACTAAAGTAGACCTCACATTTTGTTTGTCATTAAGCAAACATTTGAATTGAATGCTCAAACAGTTTAATTTGTTTAATAAGATTTATGATAATTGATTTTAGTCTCTCTGTCTCTGTATTTCTATGAATTTGTTTCCCACGCTGATTTATTAAGTCATTGGATGCCTCTTTTTTCTGTTTGTTGTGTGGTAATTGTAATCTTTTGCATTGCTGTGCAGTTGGGCATGGCCTGGTAACAAAAACCGCAACCATTCTGGGCCTCTCCTCAAAATATTTTGCATATTTTATAAGACTCATCCGTCACGTTGCAGGCGGGCGGTGTTGTCTGTGAAAAGTGTTCTGCCATTAAATGAAGACACGCTCTGTATGTGGTGTGTGTGTGTCTAGTTTCTTATGCCAGCTCTCAATTACAGCACCATAAAACCGTTGGGACACACTCAAGACACATAGACTCTATTAAAACCACAAATTGCCGTAAGTTGGCGAAGATATTTCCGTTTCCGTTGTACACAATTTATCTTCTTCGTCTCTACTTTAATTTTACCTTTTCTTCTTGTTTTTTTATTTTTGGGAAGACGTTAAGCATATTAGACATTAATCTCAGTTTGTGGTTTTTTATTTGCATTCATTTGATGAGTGCTAATGAATGTGTTTCTTTGCCTAAGGAAATTACTAAGCAATTTTTAGGAAAAGTTTGGGTTCAGATTTCTTAAAAAATCATAACCCAAGCAGAACAAACAATTCAAATCGAATGAAAGCTAATTTTCTCAATGCAAATATGATTAAGGAGCATACAACATATAATCTTTTAATAAAGGAATTCGTTTAGTTTTTAAACTTTTTAGACTATTTTTGTGAAAACATATTTTTAATAAGTAGAAAAAAAAAAATTCTGAGAGAAAAGATTATTTTAAGTCCTTAATCGTTTTGCATGTTTGACATATTTACATATCTTCGACCTAAATTTATATTTGAGAAAATGCTATTCTACTGAACCCTTTAACAAACTACGGTGCTGCCTCTTGTGGTCAGTTCGAAACAAAGCGTACCGTACGAGAAAACGAAAGTAAATATAGAATGGACAAAACATTTACCGTGTAGTTTTGAATTTTTTAGACTAACAACAAATATAACCTTAAGTCCGATGTCGAATGATGAGCATAACTGGTTAATTTACGGAGACTTAAAAATAATATTAATAGCATTGAGGCAACAATCAGGGAATTCAAAATTTTCATGTTTTCTATGCAGACAAACACTTTAACCGCTGCGAAACACCCAGTCATAAATTGGGAAGTGTGTGGCCAAACAGGAGAGATTCGATACCTGGGCTATACTATATATTGTTATTCGATCTCATCTTGTACCTTGATCTTCTTTCTAAAATTATTTTGCCTCCTCTGCATTTAAAGTTGTGTATGTTTGAAAACCGAATACCATTTACCGTTATTATTGGAACCGATAGTACCGGAACGAAACCGAAACGTTGGTAACGGTACAGTTTTGGTTTTTTTTTTCTTATCATCTGCTCCAGTTTCGCGGCTCCAAATAACAACTCTCAGACTCAGTTTGCAAAATTATTGTATGCATATTAACACCAGCTGAGGTAGCCATAACTCCAGTTTAAGCGGAAAATTTAGTTTTGGGTCATTTTTATTCCAACAACTCATCATCTAGTGAAATTGTTTGTTCAGAAAGTAGAAAATCGAGAAAAACCCCTTTTTGAAAACAATGCTTGCACAGTCAAAGTTCCCCATTACGAACTTCCTTACAAAGAAGGTCTCCATATACGGTTTCGTACGAAGTATTTCTTTCCTTATATGCTTCTGACAATCTTTTTTTTGTCCCCTTGAAATTCGCTATAAGGAAGTTCGACTGAATATGTGACATCTTTTTTAACCCTAGATAAAACGTAACGCCAAGTTCTGAGTCGGTAGCTGAGCAATCGTTGCTGTATGATGAATGCAGTTTTCATACTAGTTTATCGGAAAGCGCCGACAAAGTTGATATGACAGGAAAAGAAACTTGTTCGAAACAATGAAAAAGTTTTTAACTTGTGGTCAGAATACTCCACAAAGTTCCCAGAATTGTATGAGATATTAAAAGTAGGTTTTTTTTCCAGCTCCGCAAATTAGCGTTAGTCTCATGACCTGGGTCTAGGATTGTAATGTCAAATTTTTTCGAAAGTTATTTTTCAACAGTTTTTTTAATAACCAAAAGATCGTGAACACCCTTAATTTGATATTATATGATATATTAATATGAAATATATAATAGTTTTTCTAATATTACTTTGACTGTGAAACCATACATTTTGTATTGCATTTTTATTTGTTCTTTTTTTGTACTCAAATAAAATGAATTAGATTTATCGCAGAAATTATTTTATTCCAATATTAAAAAGTATTACATTTATACCGGTACGTACCGGTATACCGGAATAAAAGTCCGGGTACCGTATCGAAACCGAAAACCGAAATTAATTGAAAACCGAAATAGAAGCTTTAACCGAAACATTCATTTCAAGACGTACCGAAACCGGAACCGAAATTCGTTTCGGGATTAAGCACTGGTTTTTTTTATAACAGTTATAGTTTAAAAGCAAAAATTAAAGTAAATAAAGAGGGTGCTTGAAATTATGCCCAGTGAAACATGTATCATCTGGAAAGCACTCTGGTATCAACAGCTGAGACAGCTGCGGCGCCTCGAAACGAGATAATATTTGTAAGCTTCTGAATGACGCCTGTTGCCAAAAAATAAATCTTAGATTAATGGGAGCATTGTCATAGTTTTGAAGTTTTGTGAGGTAATTTGTAGTCTTCAAAAGCATTTTCTTGCAGATGGAGATCCCTTATCTTTGAATTGAGCTTATGCATTAATCCTTGCATGACTTTTGACTTGATTGAGAGTAGAGTTTGTTTGGCATCTTCTTGGTATTTTCCAGCGATTAAATAATTTTTTAGTCGGGGAAAGTGGTTTGTAATATTTTTTATGATTTTAACCATATCCTATATCATTGGTTATCCATGATATTTATCGCGGTTGAGTATTGTATATAGATTCTTTTGTGAATTCGTATACAAGTACCAAAAATGGTATTTCTTTATTGAAAAAATCATAAAATTGTTTGGGATAGTTTATTTTAAAGTTGAGGATTAGCTCTATCCGATAATATCAAAGAGAGTCAAAACAAAAGTATAGGTTACCGACAAAACGCGTTAACTTTAAGCTCAATTTACTAAAAATCTCGGCGTGATGGACCATTTAAAAAAAACAGATTCGTGTTTTGCACTCGAAAAGCATCTAGACCACCAACGCTTCGATATACTGAATGTCGTTGCCTAGTGTTATTAAAAAATTTAACGATTACCGGTGCGCACCGGTATACCGAACTCAAAATTCTGGTACCGCATCGGATCCGAAAACCGAAACATAATTTTTATTCTTCGACATCAGTCAATTTAAAAACAGATCTAGTGGCTTCATCCACTGACAGTTCCTCTTTAGTATAATCGCCCAAATCTATGGTACAACAGACATACTTTCCCTTACCGGTCAGCTAACCGGACTAAATACTACTAAGTCACATTTTCTGAGATTTTTGAATTCCACAGTCTGTTCATTGACGTTATAAACAGACAAAAGCATTTCTGAAGTTAAATGGTCTTTGGTTTAAGGGCCTTTAATTTTAACCAAAATCCATTTTGCAATCAAGAATAAATTTGAGTTGCGTTGCACTTCGTTGTTATATGCGTATAATTGTGAAAAAACACCCCCTTAAGGAATAACATAATAAGCCTTAGTTACAAAATACACACAATTATGTCTTTATGACAAATATCTTTTTACTAATGTGATATCAAAAATCAATCTATTAGCCTTGCACCCAATTATTATCTCAGTTCAAATATTTATTATGGTATTTGGAAGCTAATTTAAGCCGCCAGCAGAAAACCAAAAATCTTGCTAATGCATTAATCGCTATTTAAGCGCTTCCAAATGAGCGCATAATTAATAAATTGCATGGCAAACCGATTAATAAATTTTGATGATGTGAGGTCAAGCCTGATAAACATTCATATATCCACAGCTTCCATAGCGAGGCGGATTAAGTGCAGTGGTGGCACACGCCATGACAATTTATCACACACACACAGACACACAACAAAAAGCAGCCAGACACAATTTAAATTTTTGAACCACAAATTTGTTGCAACCAATTTTACAGAGATTAAACGGAGCTTAGCCAATGTGTCGCAACGACAGCTGTTGTTCCCCTTAAAAAAAATATGGAAGGGATTAACATGAAATGTCAGACTATTCATGGAGCCGCTGATACAATTTAAATTGAGCATGCAGCAGGCGGCTGAGGCCCTGACAGTCATCAATCTTGGCCTCATAGTAATCAATTTTATTAGCATTTTTTTTGTTTTTTTTTTTTTTTTTTGAGGGTTCTGTTCCGCCTTCAAACTCTTCAAAATGGTTGACGGACAACAAGTGTTGTAGCACATTTTCAAGTACAATCCAACCGAAAATACATCAAAGTCAACGCTGAAGTGCGCTCAAGTGCGGCAAGTCATCAAAGTAACGAAATGAAAAAGAAATCATGAATGAGCCAGGTTTAATGTCTATCGGTGGCCAGCATCTTCTAAATCTGACTTCAGTATGAATGACAAGCTATTTTTATTTAGTTGTTTTCATTTTTGAAGGTCAGATCGTGTAGTGTAGGCCTAGGAAGCCATTATGGGCCTCGAAATTGATGAACTGCCAGACAGAAAACGAAAACGCAAAGTGGCGATTAATTCGATGGCACTTCCATATTTGTAGGCATATATTTTTCTTGAAGAGGCTTGAGACTGTTTTTGTGTTTATGAGAAACAAAATAAAGAAAATAAAAATATGTACATAATAAATTGTGAACAAATTGAGCTTTTTATGTGCGATTTTTTTTACGATACAAAATCAAATTAATGGCTGTAAAAGTGATTATATATAAACGATTTAAAGGTGATTAATATGTAGTTTAGAATTATGTTTTAATCAAGGAAATGGTTGAACTATGTTAATTGTGGAAATTTTGTAAGTTTTTGGTGGATTATTTGGCAGTTCGAGAGATATTTAAGTTGTTATTTAACTTGTCTAATATCAAACAAGTGAGAAAGTCGGTCAAGCCCGACTATAACATACTCTGTACCTAGAGTATAAGCTGAATGCAATGCTGGTGCTGCGTTCATCTCTAAGTCTCTCTCTCTCTCTCACTCTTTTTCTCTCTTTCTCTCTCTCTCTCTCTGTTCTCTCTCTCTTAAATTGTGCGGTGTTAGTTGTAATAGGGTGGGAGGGGGTGGGGGGGAGGCTGATTTACTTTTTTGCTCATAACTTAAGAACCGCTCATCCGATCTTTATCATTTTTTCGGCAAATCGATACATTTTGCTAATTACTAACTATCTTTATAAGGTGCGAATCCTCTATCTTAAAACCTGTAGGAGATATAACGTCTTTTGCGAATTGCGGGGGCGGGAGGGGGCGTGGCAAAAAATTAAAATAAACCTGATCTGCCTGCAAGTATAAGAAGCATTTGTTTCATACACGTCAAACCTCTATCTCTTACCATCTTTGAGATCTGTTTGTTCATACGGACGGACAGACGGACGGACGGACACACGGACAGGCGGACATGTCTATATTGACTCGGCTGTTAATGCTGATCAAGACTATATATACTTTATATGGTCGGAAATCATTCCTTCTCCCTGTTACATACTTTTGCACAAACTTAAACCTAATATTTGAACTTATAAATACAGTGTCAAATCACAACTCTAAGCAATTTGACTTCCATAATATAAGACTTTAATTTAAATCAATTTCTCCAACAACTTTAATCCGTTTTAGCTTTAAATCTGTCTCACATTTCCCCTTCAACACGCAATGCACATTGCCCTTGGGCTAAAACGAAATCTTCCCCAATTTGAGGGTCACCCCACTCACAATTCGTCCATACACATTGGGTCTCATGCTATTGACAGCTGACATTACAACAAGTGTTTGTACTTGTAATTGCTTTGCTTGGCTTAAATTTCAACCCCAACAGTCAGACACTCTCCACCACATAAGGCCCCATATGGCAGGTGCCTGATGCATATCCCATTCTTCTGTCCATTGAAAAGCAAATATTCGTTTTTTTTTTATTTTCATTATGATTTTAAGGAAATTTGATACACACCCTGCGGGACGACAACAACACATGTGTCCAGGAGAAGAGCGCAGCCACCCTTTTGAATTTAGCATCCCATACACACAAAATAATCCCTTTTTTGGCATATTAAAGAAAAAATTGCGAAAAATTTGTCGCTACCAGCTGTCCCAGTTGCTGGCCGTCGACCACGCTTCAGCGCTTACCGTTCCGTTCTGTCTCCGCTCTGAACAACTCATCGCTCATTCAAATTTCATTCTATATAAAAACAACACCGCCAAAAGGATGTAGAGTGGACGGAACATGAAGCGCTAAGAAGCATGTTTCTGCGTAAAATGAATTCTGTTTAATATGTTGGCCTAATTTTTCTTCTGACTTGACTTGCTTTTTTGTTTCTCATATGAAAATTCAATTGAAAAAGCTGAACGGAAACCACGTGAGACGCTGAATGGCTTATATGAAATTATGTCAAGCTCAACAAAATAATGTTTGAATAAAAAAATTTATTAATTAGCAAACGAAAACAACTCGAAGGCGATTAGCCAAGTACTTACTAATAATAATAATGAATGAGAGATTTTCCAATATATTGATTCTAGATGATTTTTGGGTGCTGAACATCAATCTGTTATTAGAAAAGTGCCATCACATCGAGATTTTGAATTATTTGAATTAAAGTTTTTTTTTGCAATTTTTAGCAGCAATTTGTTAAGGATATTAACTTTTATATTCACTCTCATTCATAATTTCGTATAGTACTATTTTTAAGCTGTGAAATAAATAATCCCAAACAGTTCAACGGTTTTCTTGTTGCCTAGTGCTATAACAACCTGTCACATATGTACCAAAAAAGTTTGTTGTAAACATGTAATTCGAAATCGCAGTGTACAGGAAACAAATTCGTTATATACGTGGGTGCCACAGAAACCTCACCAAAAAAATTCCAACCGAATTCCAACTCTTAGGTGCCACAGAAATTTTTATTGGTTGGTTTCAAACCTCTCATGTTTTGTTAGGAGATTTCAATAACCTCTTTTCTTACTAGCTCCCTCTGACGGTGTGTGGCCCTCTACTTGATAGACAGCGGATTAAGGGCTGCAATTTATACCTCATGTTTGGCGGCAACAAATTTTTAAATTTTGCATTTAAATATAATGGAGAATAGAATGGAGAATATGACTTAAATTTCAATTATTATTTAAAAATTCATCATAAAACCTATAACACAATCAAAAAATTTCAGCTAATCATCAAATTAACCCACAACTAAAATAAGGGAAATTTTTTTGCGCTAAATTCAGCCCTGTTTTTAGAGATGGAATATCAATTGGATCATCTGGTGCTCTAACTAGATTTTCTAATTAGAAAATGAAATCTCTAGAAGTTCTGTGGCACCAACGAATTTTTCGAGAGACTTACAAACCAACCGTCGGCAAAATCTCTAGAGATTTCTGTGGCACCCCCGATAGAGAACTTCGCTTATTCAATATGACATACATATAGAAACCAATTGATATGATAAATGGCATTCCGATATTTTTAGTACTGTGAAGCAAGTTTAAAAAAATGTCTTGAAACTGTAGCTGTTTGTTCTTGGAAAATCGAAGGAGTCAGATACAAAATTGAATAAAACTGGATTTATTACACTTCTTGGAACGTTAAGCTCGAAAATGAGCTTAATAACTTTTCGCATGGATTGAAGATATACATCTGTACAAAATATTTTTGAAGGGAACTTGAAAAAGTTGATTACTTTGAAATTAATCGGAAAGAAAAATTTTGACGATACTATCGATTGCATCGAGTTTTTTTTTTCAGTTCCAGTGACTG
The DNA here is from genome assembly GCA_018904275.1 of Lordiphosa clarofinis. NCBI lineage: Eukaryota > Metazoa > Arthropoda > Insecta > Diptera > Drosophilidae > Lordiphosa > Lordiphosa clarofinis. The sequence continues at coordinate 371,586 of JAEIGQ010000231.1, read as the reverse complement.
ACCATCATCAAACACTGATGTGAAAGCTGTGCTCCGGTTTTCACTTATTTTGATGTGTGTGTGTTACTCTAGTAATGTGTATCGAGTACTTGGTAATCGATATTAAGTACTCAATACCCAATAATCCATACTCTGAACTCGATACTTAGTATTTGATACTCAGTAGTCGATACTCTGTACTCCATCCATACTCATTTCTTGATATTCCATTATCGAAACGCATTACTCGATACTCAACACTAGACACTCCTAGTACACCATCAACCTACTGGAAGTATGGAGCAAAAAGTATTAGGGCCGTTTTCTCATGTTGCAGTTTTTGCAAATCTAGGTGGATTTGCTGCATTTCGTTTGCTCATGTTCATGGCTGACAATCTAGATGAATTTCGTAGCAATGTACTTTATCCACATTGATTTGAAAACAATGTACATGACAATTCATATTCGGTATTTTTATGTGTGCGCGCAAATGGTCACACTGAAAAATATTTGAAAACTATTAACAACTGCTGCTAAAAACAGTTAAGTTTGAATTGTTAACAAATAAACCAAAAATTGAAAATATTGTATGTGTTGCTGAAGTGACAGATGCGCATACTAATTCCCTTAGGTCATTGCTTAAGCCGAATTCACACAGGTAACTAATTTGCCCAAATTGTGGTTAAAATAGCCTTGATTAATAATTTTACTGTACTTCAAACATTAACTAAGGTTTCATAAGCAATTAATTAGATCAAGTAAGACTGAAAGTAAAAATTTGTCCAAATTATTTGCCTGTGTCAACTTAGCTATAGTCCCATTACCTAATCTCAAATCACAGTAACAAGTGTTTCTGGGAAAAAATTGCTTTTTTTTCAAAATTGGCGCGCAATAGACATATCAACCAACTAGAGATGGGAGAGGGGCTGCTATCTTACTTTTAGTGCCCTTGAAGACCTGCCGGTGGGACCATAGCGCAAATGCCCAAATTGAAAATCAACCTACATGAGACAACCAATTGCACAAAAACCACCTAGTTGCAAAATCTAGGTAGATTTCGATTTGAGCAAAAACAGCAACATGAGAAAACGGCCCTTAGAGAAAAACCTTGCGCTGCCTCGCAATTTTGCTGGGGTCAAACGACAGTGCCCAAAAAGTTACTTTATAGTAGAGTAGGAAATCACGAGACGACCATATTTCCAAATATATCCAGAGAGCGTTAGTGAGAGCGAGCTGACTTATTTCTGACAGAAGGGGTGTCGACTGAGCAAAGTTCCTCTCTATACTCATTCTCCATGCTGCTGGGGCGAATGTCAAATGCGACTCTGCACAGACAAAAGCGAACTCAAAAGAATCTATCGCAAAGACAAAATATTCATAGTTTAGTCCTCCAGACATAATATATTAGGAAAAAATTTATAAAGAGCAGGACGGTCAGGATTTTTTATGTTTCCGGTACAGACAAGATGGAACATTGTTCTGATCATGACACAACTACAAATAGCGCAATCAGAAGTGATAATTGCATACGCATATAAAAAATATTGTACCAGCAACCCACGTCTGCTGGATAGACCTGATTGCCACCTTAAATGATCGAACCAAGGCCGAAAAGCTGCTCCATAATATTTAAAATTTGGTGACTCAAGCTTAGACTTTTTTTGGTGTTGAGATATTAAGTAAAACGTCTGTTTGACATTGACTTCAAAGTTTTAAAAACAAATTGTTAGCTTTTTGGTCATGGATTAAGAATTTATTGACATGAATACGCTTTTTAGCAGAGAAAACTATAAAATCATAGCTCACAAAATTTATTTTCCAGAATCGGACGGGAGAGGATAGAAAATTATCTGAAGTTCATTCAACTGTCTAAATTTACTTTCGTCGTTGGATTATCCACGCGTTAAGAGAAAATTGTATTTAATTTTGTTTTAAACAAAATTACTAAATTATTAGTTAAGCTTTATGAAGAAATCATGTAATCCTTAGCTGGCTTATTTTCACACGCATTTCTCTTCCTCTCTTACTGTCTCTACATGGAATGCTACTTTTCATTCCATAAGAATTCCAATTTCTTTATTTACGTCGCAAATTGTGCAAAGTGCAAAACAATTATGACAATTCTTAACCCACTTTCCAGATGATCAACATTTTCTACGTAATTTGCAACAACCTCAGAAAGCATATAAATAGCATAGAGAGTGGCTGGCGGGCCCATCCATTAAAAGCAAATTTCCCGCTAATTGCATGCAGGCTAATTTTCCGCGCAAATTTCCCAGTTGCATTTTGTCAAACTGGAACGTGCGAAAGGGGGACACAAACACACATTTGACAGCTCCATTGAACTTGGGTTCAAGTCTCCTAAGCTTCTGATTGTAATTGAATCAACTGTGCCGCCACATAAGTTGGCTTTGACTGGGAGAACCAAAAAAATAACAACAGCAACAACGAAAACGGAAAACGAACGACAATTATGACGAAGACTTGGTGACTTGGTAATTGTTGAGTTAATTGCACTTGGCCGGTTAATTGCAATTCAATTGTCATGCCCAGCGACATGGTCGTAAGTTTACCAGTCAAGATGCTGACGATGATGCTCTGCCCCATCGAAGGTTACCAACGACATCTGACATCGTGTTCAAGTTGCGAGTAGAAAGAAAAATTAAATGCATTACACAAGTGCAACGTCTGATTTATTCATATATACAAGCTGAGCAGTAAGTATGTGACATGAAATGGCCTGCAGTGTTATTGATTTTTCACATTAACAAATTGCTTACTTCATCACTTGGCCAATTTTCAATTGAATTTCATTGTTTAATTAGACAAAGTTATTTATTGTAGCGCAGCTTAAGATGATTCAGTTACAAAATACGTTTGTTTTCAGAATTTGAAAGTCAACTTTTCTTATAAGCAGGTGTAATTAAGTGCATTGCTTTTGAATTCCTAATCATCTTCTAAGTTTGCGTTCATTTTTCAAGGTGTGTTCCGCCGGATACAAAACTACTTTTATATAAAAACCAATTCTTTAATGCTTTGTGTCTGGATGACTCAATCTGACAACGTAAAAAACTTGATCAATTTTAATATTTAATATAGTCGAACTTTCTTATAGAAGGGAAAAAGGGACCAAAAAAATCTTATAAAGAAAATTCGTAATATAAAGAAAGAAATACGTAATACTAAATGGCAGTGTTCAGTAATCGAGTTCGTTATATGAAGAACTTCTGTCCCAAATGCAGGGACCGTAAGCCTCATAAGTTTTATTATATAAATTACAATCTAAGCATTATTTTTCAATTTTTATAATTTGGGCCAAAAAAGGAAAAGCCGAAAAAGTTCTTGAAATGAGCATGAACTCAACTTTACTCAACCACCACTCAGAAAAGTATAAGTACAAAAGTGCGCGATGATGCAGTTCCTAAAGATAACATTCCATTCGTGTTCGCTTAGAGCAAAATCCGGCGCGTCCCTATCTAATGAGTATACAACACCGCTTTGCGCCAGCGACATCGAAACACCGACACTATACAAGCTTATACTGCTCTCTTTTGCAACAACAAAGAAGTGCTAAATGAGCACGCTCTCGCGTGGCTGAACACACAAAAGCAACGTTTTGCCCGCTCCTGGCCTAGAGCAAAACTTGATGATGGACCAAAATCAATCAAATTTTTATCCAGTTGTAACAGGGAGAAGGAATCATTTCCGACCATATAAAGTATATATATTCTTGATCAGCATCAACAGCCGAGTCGATATAGTCATGTCCGTCCGCAATTTCGAAAAAACGTTATATCTCCTACAGTTTTGAAGATAGACGCTTCGTATAATAATAACACTAGTTTACAGCCAAAAAGACCCATTTCTACTGAACATTTTTTTTAGTGTAGTTTGGAATGATGATCTCAAAAATCAATTTCAAAAATTTTTTCATGGCTCCGTTTTTGAAATATAATTTTTTTTTTTTTTTGGTAGGGGCACTTACATTTTAAGCCATATCTCACTTTATAATTGTCAGATAGAGTCAAGCAAGATAAGAATCGAAAGGTTATTTCGCTGCCGGTAATCGAGTAGAACACTGTTTTTAAATCGGTTCATTAGTTTGACTACAATATCCAAAAATATTTCGAAAAAATCGATTTTTGCTCGAAAATTCATTTTTGGTCGCCTGGAAAAAAATATAAAAAAATTCAAAAAAATTATTTTATTTTTTCTACATAAGAACCGCACTTCTACGAAGAAAAACAGATATCGATGATCAAAATCTGTGAACAAACACAGGAGCTGTAAGCAATTTAGTTCAAAAAAAATGTGATATTTTCCTGAATATTTTAAAATAAATTTTCCTGTGCTTTGACTTTTGTTCCGTTTTTTTAATTTTTATTTTTGTTCTGGCTTTTCGTTCTCTACATAATTTGACCAAAAAACGAAGAAAAGAACAATGTTAATTTTTGAAAACACACAATATACTCAAATTTGACTGTTAGTTCCTGTACACAATTGGATCCATCTATGGTATGTGTTACACGATTTTCCTCACCAATACCTTATTTTCTTCGTAAAAGTGCGATTCTTAAGTAGAAAAAAATAAAAATAGTTTTCTTGTATTTTTTTATATTTTTTTCTAGTCGTTTTAAAATGAAATTTCTTGGATTTTCGAGCAAAAAATCGATTTTTTTGAAATATTTTTGGATTTTGTAGTCAAACTAATGAACCGATTTAAAAACAATGTTCTACTCGATTACCGGCAGCGAAATAACCTTTCGATTCTTATCTTGCTTGACTCTATCTGACAATTATGAACTGAGATATGGATTAAAATGTAAGAGTACCTACCAAAAAAATTTAAAAAATTAATTTTTCAAAAACGGAGCCATAAAAAAATTTTTGAAATCGATTTTTTAGATCACCATTCCAAACTATACTAAGAAAAATTTTCAGCTGAAATGGGTCATTTTTTTTTTTTATTTTTGTAAACTAGTGTAATTAGGTATTACCGAAATGAATCGATTCGCTGAAGAAATGATAAAGATCAGATTAGCGGTTCTCAAGTTATGAGCAAAAATGTGAAAAATAGCCGAGTTAAAAAAGTATTGCATACTTTTCAGATGTTTACCCTAAGGAACGCAGGAACACTGTTAAACATGTTTTTTCATGATTAACGGGTATATCGAAGTTGGTTAGAGCCGACTTTAACTTGCGCTCTCGTTGTAATTAGAAACGGTTCATGCAAGGCATAGTTAGTGGTACAACGATTTAGTAAAAGGGGTATAAAATTACGAATCGTTCTAATAGGGAAGTTGAGGTTAATTTGGTTAATTCGATTTTACTATTAATGAGGGATGGAAGGTTAATCAAAAGAAGAATACTAGAGTACGATGGTAAACGGTCCTCAGGACTCCAGTTTAGACCACGAAGAGCAAACAATAAAAGGGGAACTGCTAAGGTTCTATACACCAAGACTGAAATGCATTCAAGTCAGCTTGCAAATTAAACCAAATCATTATAAGTTAAGCACACAAGAGTGAGTCAAGACTGACGGAAGATCATTTATGAAGAGAGTAAATAGCAATGGACCCAAGTGATCATCTTGGGGTACTCCAGAGGTAACCTGGATTAGTTTAGAATTTTAATAACAGAATAGAACTTTTTGTGTTTTAGGTAATCAGAGATCCAAATAAGAAGGTTAGTTGGAAACCCAATTAAACTTAGCTTATGAAGCAAGAAGTGACTAACAGAATCAAAAGCATAACTAAAATTAGTATAAATGCAGCTTACATAAAAATCCTTTGAGGTCTTATTACCATTTTGATGGAGAGGAATGATAAAAGATTCCTTTCACAACACAGAAAGAAAGAGGATGATTCCTGAGACAATTCAAATGAATTGTACACAACCGGGTACTCAATCGGGACGCGGTGCATAGACAGGTTTAACACAGTTAAGATTACAAAGAAAAAAGGTTTATTCAACCGTTAGGCGCATGGTTGATTCGCAGAGAAGCTAGATGCCGAGTATGTTGACGTTAAAAACTCCGCAAAGAGATCAGCTATGGCCTGACCGGTCACTCAAAGATAATCCTGAAACTTATGCAGTGGGTGCCAAAATCCAACCAATAATGCAATAATTTTATGATTTCAATTTTCAACTCAATATACTATTGTGGAAAAAATATCCCGGGATTTTGCATATAAATCAAAAATACTTTATTTATTCTTGTAGATTCATTTCATCCCTCTCAAAGTAGTCCCCCTTCCGGATGCAAAACACTTGATTCTCTTGAGCTTTTCCGGTATAGCTTTCAATTCCTTCTACGTTTCGGTTTCTATCTCTTCTGTCGATTCAAAACGGTTTCCACGGAGCTCTATCTTTTGAGTTAAGCAAATAGGCAGAAACGACATGTTGCTGAATCAGGCCAATACTGTGATTGCGAAACGATGTGGGTCGATTTTTTGTCGAACCTATAGAGATTTAACATTTCTGAGGCCCAAAAGGTCACTCAAAATAGTTTTCACTGATCCTTCCAATATTCCAACAAGGTCAGTAAGGGCTCCGACTGTCAATAAACGATTAAGGGGCCGGGCATCAGTTGTCCTTAACTGTCTTAAAGTTATTAGAAAATTTTTACCATTTACTTTAATTTAAAATAATTTCTTGTTAGAACAAAAATGCTTGGAAACTAAAAGTTAAATACTGAAACCACACTCGGTTTGGTTTTTGATTTGACTTGATTAATTGACTTATTCCTAGTGCTACAAGATAAGCTTATAAATTAATGCACTAGTCAGAATGATTTAGAACTGGGTTTGACAATCAAAATTTACTGAGACCTAATATGAATTAAATAAAATATAATAAATGAAATAAAATAAATAAAACTATAAATTTAGACATTACTTTTATGTTACATACCTAACTTATTAAAATTATTATTTTATCAATTAATTATTGTTTATTCCCTATCAATTCCCTATCTTTTGCTTTCAAAACCATTTTATAAACCGAAGCGGGGGTTTGAAACCTCGGCGAACCAGACTTAACACCCGAACGGTTTGCATAGCTGAATTATTTGTTCAATAAATTAATAATATGATTAAGGAATATTTACCTGCTGGATAAACATTGCGAATTACATTTCCTTTCCGAGTAGTTTGAACTGCCAACCAACAATTATTAATGTATTTCCTTCTCTGCCACTTAAGTATACCACTCCATTTTCCTCAACGTGTATCTATCATCAATCATCAATCGTATCTCCAATGATATTTTTTCTCTGCTTTGCTCATTCACAACAACATTCCAGCCACTCAGCCAAATAGATAAAAATCTTTTACTTCAAAACACACTTGTCAACATCAAATAGGAATTGAAAAAAACTAGTTTCATACATTTGAACCGGGTCACCGTGGCAAAAAGAAATCGGTTTACAGGTCATTTTCAACTGCAACTGCGTAAAGCAATAAAAAAGCAGAATAGCGAAACCAATTATAGCGAAACGTAAAGCGAAATTGTCAGATGCGGCGAAGTGAAGGCATCAGCAGAGAGCAATTCCTAGGAAAATCATCAACGTGTCTTAAGCATAAATAATTAAAAAAAAAGCAGCAACTCAGACGCGCTGCACATCCTGTAATGCGTAACAAGCCAGAGCATCGCAACTAGTTTTCTCTTCTGTCTGAGGAAGCACGCCTGTCAATATGATGAGTGTGTGCGGATCAAGATGACATCCCGTACAGTACACACTTGACGAGCAGCTCACCTTTCCATTTTGTGCGGTCTCATCTCCGCCTTGAGAAAGCTAACCTCCCAACTCTCTGTGGGGATATCGCATTTCCGGTGCGGTTATTGTGGTAATCGTGGCAGTGGGATACACGAAGGGAAATCTGAATTAATGTCATTGCGATAAGCAATCTCATTCTACCAGATCTGCTGTTGCTACTGACTTTGCCATTCGAAAACACTAAAGAAATAATATATAGTCATGTTTCAAGTATTTATATACCACTTAGTGCCAACTTCTAATGCACCAAATAAATCAGCGTAAATATTTAGCATACGAGTGTGGCGGTTTTTGAAGTTAGCCATTCTAAGCCCTGAGTCATAAACTTGTCTTTTGCACGCTGCCGCTGCTGCTCCCACATTTGATAAATATTTAAGCATTTTTAATCTCGACACACACACACAGAGTCACAGTCAATAACTCGAACAGTGGCTACTGTGTTTAGCTACGAACTAAGGTACATTGTACCGACACATGAAAAGGTGCGCTTGGGCAAACATTTTACGTTCAAATACTATGAGTGAGTAAGAACAACAGAAATACTTGGTAAATAAATAGTTAACGTCAATAAGAATATGAAAATCAAATAGAGTAGAAATAAATCGCAGTAAATGAGCCTGAGCATTATCTACATTATTTCTTTATCTATTAGTTTCGCGACAAGGCAATTTTTAGTGTGACCAGGTGTTTGTTGCTTATTACATCATAAGTCAATAAGTCATAAACAATCATTGATCGATTGAAGGGTTGTTCGAAAAAAGTTATTTCCCACAAAAGTTGTACGAGAGCCAAGCACTTTACATCATTTACGTCAGTTCTTGATGAACATAAATCGTTACATCCACATTGGAAAGCCACCTTAAAGCACGAAGTTTTTGAATGATCGTTTGGAACTTTGACCATCCTTCAATGCTAGCTCTCAAAACACAATCTACCCAAGTGGGTTTAATGGTATTTAAGGCATTTAATTGATGGGTCATTCGATGGGAACTTGATCTAAAATTGCTTATCATAGTCAAAAAGTTCTTCAATAATTGAAAACAAATTTCGAAACTTTGTCAACAATGTTAAATTTTCCAATGGAACTTTTAAAAATTATTTATTCCTTAAACTAAAAGCCACATGATGATCAAACGATAAAAATTAGAAATGGTAACTATTTCTATGTTAATACACACAAAAATTTATTGTGAGTAATGGCCTTAGGGGTATGCAAACTTTATTGCTTTTTAAAATAATTATAATAATTAATCAAATAATAATACATAAATTTAATATTATAATAAAGGTGTAAAGTCTTTCCAATAAATATCTTATACAAAAAAACTTTCTGCTAGTTAGAACTCGGGCTCTACTTACTTCATTTCCTTTTTATTAAAACCCAAAGAAAGATATAAGTTCCACTTAAAAATATAGCCTGTTACAACTACAATAGAAAACGAACTGACATTCAACTATGCTAATCGCAGAAATAATCGTTATCCCTCTTATATTTTAAGCTGGGACTCTCTGACGATAGTGTAAAAGCAAATAGGAAATGTAGCCATCTATAGTAATATAGGACAAGTACTCTTTAAGAGCTTGTCTTTAGGGAATTTTAACAACCGACTGCTTAGAGATATATGAATTGATTAAAGGCAGAAAAGAGCATATACTCTATGTTTAGATTTAATGAAATACTTAAGTAGAGACTATAAATATTTTTTTTACAAAATTAATCAATTTTTGTGATCATCTTTTATAACAAAAAGTATAATGTACTTGTATAAATGAAAGAAAGAAAAAATGACTCAAAAGAATAGCTCGCCAATAAGTGTCTTCTCGTCAGATCAGAAAAAAAAAGAAAATCACACTTTATTTCCCTTTTGCGGCGATTCTCTGTTACGTATTTTCGGCGCTAGGCTTGTGTTTTGAAGCGAACCGGTTCGAGCCCGAAACTCCCAACTTTTATTTTATTGTGAAGCGAACCTTTAACCGAACCCTTTTTGACATAATGGCTGAACCGGAACCAGTTTCAAAACGTTCAAAAATCTGACTTACTCCTACCGACTTTTTCTGTTTACTAGTCGGTATTGCCCTAAAGAGTCTTAAGATCGCCAGGCAAGTATAAAGTTGATTTATAAATTATTTTACAAAGACCTTCAGAACTTCTTATACAATCACTCATTAAAGTCTATCTAAATCTGGCCGTATGTGGCCCAGTGGTTAGTGTGCTGGACTACTGGGCGGGAGGTCGTGGGTTCGATCCCGCCTCTGAACATCTAATAATAAAAGTTATTTTTCTTTCTTTAGAAAATAGCTTTTACACATATGGCCATCTTCACCAGCTATTGGCGCCAGCTGTGAAGTAACTAGCCATGAAAAAGCAAATTCTCAAACTTTGCCGTTCGGATCCGCCGTTAAACTATAGGTCCCTTTCTCCTGTGCGAAAAATTTAAAGCACACACGCAAAGAGATTGAGAGAAGCTTGGCTTGGCCCCGTTCGAGGAGCTGTAAGCCAATTTTACATATACAAATCTTTAATTAACGAGAAGGCCAAGCTATACCCTTGCAAATGTCTTAATACATCAGAGTTTACGAACCTCAGCATTAAAACAAACAATTTTTCTAAATAAAACCCTCTTTTCGACCGATAATTCCTATGGCAGCTATAAGATATAGTCATCCGATTTTGACCAAAACTTCCAAATCTGTGTTAAAGCGTATAAAACTAATAATTGCTGAAGCGGGAGGCGTTTACATTAAAAACAAAAAAGTTTTTCTTACAACGACCCACTTTTCAACCGATAGTTCCTATGGCAGCAAAAGATATAGTCATCCGATCCGGTCGGTTTCGACATATTAACAGTGTGCAGAAAAAAGAAAACTCTGTGCAAAGTTTCAGCTCGATAGCTTGAAAACTGAGAGACTAGTTTGCGTAGTTGCTTTTTCATTAAGATTGTGAAAAGCATGGACTGAAACAAGGTTCGAACCAAAAACCTTGAACCTTCAATTTCCGAACCTTAACTATTGATAATTTTGGGTACGAACTTGCAAGCCGGAGCTCCCGAAAAACTTTAGGGTTTCCAGCCCTGGTTCATATACATATTTATGTGCCTAATTAAATAGCAGTTAAGAAAAATAAAAAATTAATATATATTCTGTATATAATTTGATAGAATCGATAATAGAACTAGCTAAGATATCGCACACTTCTCGGGAGCTTGACAAAAGAATTAATATTTCAAGGAGATAACATTTTATCTTAACACTACAATAAATTTTTCCATAATGTTGCCAACTTGACCCAAATCCTCAAATACCTCAACTTTTTGTCATAGGGAATCAAAAGCTTTCCAGTAATTTATGTGGGTGAAGTTCTATGACAGGCCGCCGGCCCCTGACGTTATGTTGTGTGTCCGTCATTCACCGACCGAAAAGTGATTTAAAAAATTTTGTTTTGCGAACCGGCACGTTTTACCATATAGCGTCACAAACAAAACAACAGTCTCAGTCATATGTGTGTATGCATGTATGTATATACTATTTGTATTTATATGTTTGGCCCAATGCAAATGAAATAAAATCACGACCGGGCCCAAAGTTGTAAAAGTCTTTGGGGATTCGAGAGGCTTGGCTGGGCTTGAATTTTGGTTTTCGGTTCTTGATTTGAATTTTGTTCTCTCTGTTTTTGTTGCTAATGAGTGGAGTTATTTCTTTGGTTTCATGGCCTTTGCTTTGTTTGGCTCATAAAATTTATGAGGTGTTTTGTTATGTGTTAAGGCTTTTTTCCCGAAAGCGAGAACTGCGCGTGCCCATACGAAATAAATCGCAAATCTTTAAAAGTCCCGCCTCATTAGTTTAGAGTCTTGAGCAAATTATATGATCGATGTCTCAAGCCACTGGATTCTCTGGAAATCACGCAAGCTTCTCTTAATGACCCAACCAACGTGGAACAGGAATGACAAGTTTTAAATTTCGTTTTGTGTTTACACAAAATAAAACTTAATAAATAAGGTTTTCTTTTTGGCTTTGGGGCTTTTGAGCTTAGCGCCATAAAAATCTTTGATGTGAAAGTGTCAAATTTTTTATGCCCTTCACAAATTACAATAAAATTTTGAAACCTAACGAAGATGCGGATAATGTTAAGTTATTGCTAAACTGAAGACGAGCCCAATCTGCTGGCTTTAGGGTGCGCCTTTGGCGGTGTGGGAATGGCTTGCAAAATTATAAAATGGATTAAGCACTGCAATAAGTTAATAAGAATGTTAATAAAAGAAAAAAGTCCTCATTTACTCTGAATTAGTTGAACCGCACGAAATTGAGTCTGCTCTTAAAGCCACAAAGTAGTTGTTTCAGAAATGCATTGATCAATTTACTATACTTTAACTCAACCTGTCGATGCTGTCGATGCAAAATTGGATAATGCAATATCGATATCCGACATACCGTGAGAAAGAGGCGTCTTTGCTCTCTATGCTTACTCTAGCATATATGTAGTTGGCATAGGAACGATCGGTTTAAAAATTAAATTTAATTTAATTTAAAAAAATCAAAAAATGGTTCAAAGAATCTGCAAAATGTGTGTGAAAAACAAAATTAAGAGCGCCAACGCATTTTCAATATTAACTGTGGCATATGGTTATAGCTAAGTATTGGCTAGTTTTTCCTAACACAAATGAATATTAGTGTTGAAGTACCGACCAGCACTTAGTAGTGCGTCATTAGAGTTTTCTTTGTGTTAAATTCACTTTAAAGTCATCTATCGATTTAACCCTCTAGTGCCCAAGACCGCGTACCGTGTTGCTGATAGTCTCAAGGACTCAAAATACGAAACTCACACTAAAATTAAGTTTTCGTTAGCTTTCTATTGCTTTTATAAGGTATCCCGTCAAGAGGCGGGTTTGGGACAATTCGGGAAAAAAAATTATAAGATAAGTTTAAAAGTGGAACAACCTATGACATATTTAAGTACAAATAATTGCTTCAATAGACATGGAACGACGACAAGTGAATAAGCTATCAGCTCTTTCCGACGTGGAGATTGAAGAACTTTTAATTTCAATTGATTTTGACATTGATACGGACGGAGAAGAAGAATTGGAGGACGATTTGACTGATGATGTTTGCGAGGCAGCGCTTCCTGTCAATGAGGAAGATGAAGAAGCGATTGGAAAAGTGCTACATATGTCGGATTATATGTTGGCTAGAGAGATTTGTGTAGCTTCAAGCGGAAGTCCTACTCCTTTTGCAAAATTGTTGTCACCCTCAAGCACAGAAACGCAAACGCAAAGCGCCTGCTGAGCAGAATATTGCTCATTTTAAAGAAAGCACAATAGCTGAATGCGTAGGATCTGTTTGATCTATCGACCCAAAATCACCGCTTTTCAAAAAGATGCCAAACGAACCTAGTCATGGATAAATCTGCAATATTCTTTACTGAGCCTGACCACGGAGTACTTAAAAATCTGGATACGCCATTAAAGTGTTTTCAACTCTTTTTGAATAATACTATCATTGAGCATATCCCCCAGTAAACAAATTCGACAATTTATTGGCATTTTATTTTTGATATCAGTTTTTCGCTACCCAAATATTCGTTCATATTGGGGAGAGTACGCATTTGGAATAATTCAGAATGCTGTAAATGTTATATAAACCAATGCTTTTCCCAGAAAAAAGACTGTTTCTATGATTTTCATTACAAATTTGTACAAAAGTTTTGAAGATAGACGATTCGTACCTTTTAGAGATAGTTAGTAATTAGCCAAATGAATCGATTTGATAAAGATCGGATGAACGGTTCTTAAGTTATGAGCAAAAAAGTAAAACCAAGCCCCCCCGCTACCCTCTCTCAAAATGTTGCATACTTTTCGGATGGTCACCCTAAGGACCGCAGGAACAGTATAAAAATGTTTTTTCATGAGTAACGGGTATATCGAAGTCGGTTAGAGCGGACTTTAACTTACGCTCTCGTTTTATTTGTTTTTGGAGCCTTTCTTTATATCATTTATAATAAAACGTGTAAACAAAAGAATTGATTACCTAATTTTTTGTTGGCCTACCTTCCCAAAGCCGCCTCTAGGCGGTCCAAGGATATAGTCCTATAAAACTCGATCCGTGCAAAAGTAAAAGTTTTTCTAAAACAAACATTCACTTTTGATACATACTGAATCCAAAAATAATTTTTTTCTTGGAAAAGACAATTTGGGCACTAGAGGGTTAATATAATATTTGCATCAGAGTGTAACCGTTTTGTGGATTAATAAAAGGGCAGGTTCTGGATCATTTTTATGGCTCTACGAAATAAGGCCCCAATGAAATAAGGCCCAGAAAAAAATTAAATGAATTTTTAGGGCCTTAAGTTTATTTGGAAAAGCCCCGTACGGAGAACGACAAAAAATTCGGTTCGATACAGTATTGCACTCTAATATTAACTTAGAAATATAGTAAATTTACATTTTCATACGTGTTTTGTGAACATAAGTTCACTTTTCCACAAAAAGGAGTTCATAAATTAAAAAGAACAATTCATAAAGCATTCCCAGTGCTCACCACCTCGGGCAATGTTCATAATTTATCAGCGAATTGATATATCAAAAAAAAAAAAGATATGGTTCTGGCCACACCTGACATCTTACATTCATACGTGTAATATAATACAAGCGGAAAAATAACAATTTGTATGCCAAGAGCGAATATTAATAATTTTTTTTTTCATATTTTTCACAGCACCAGCGGCAAAATTGTAAAGCAATTATTCGAATCACACCTTGGCACTGCGACAAAGCTGTGTATGAAAAATGGAATGTTTTGCATCGTTGCACCTGAAAAGGCGTCAAATATTTGATTTTGCCTCTGCCTTTTGCCCAGCTGATAATAATCAAGATGATGTCATTCTGGTCTATCATTAGACATAATGAATCTTTTTTGCTTTATTTTTACTGTAAAGCAATACAAAATTAATTTTTTGGCAAGACTTTCGGTCCTTGTATTTTAATGTAAACATTAAACTGGCACAGCGTAAATATGCTCTGATAAAGCAGAAAAATTTTATGTCCATTTTTTCATTTGCGCAATTTTCCAGCACAAGAAATATTTTTAATTCGGTTTTGGTTGTTTTTGTCTAATTTTGCCACCTGCATTTTGGCATATTTGGCAGCTTGAACATGGCTATAAAAACGCTCTGCCAATTGATGAATTGGTTTTGGCCAAACATAGTTAGACAGACACATTGCACTTAAGGAAAGGGTATCTCAAATTGGTTAAAAATGATTTATTAACGTGATCAGTTGTTTATGTCGACTTTGGTTGGCCTAATATGGTCAAAACAATTTGTTATTTAACAATGCGCAATGCGAGAGATCCATTTACAATTGTAAAACCAAAAAAGTTGGGGAAAAAGAAACATTTTGATATAGTTATTAGATATGGTTAAACATTTGATGTTTTAATTGTAAAATTAAAAGCTTCAAGTTCAGTCAATCAACATAATGTGACTTCAAAGACCCCGCATAGCGCCTCCAAATTAGCCTTTTCCCCTCTTAGCTTTTAACATTTTTCTTCTCAAGTCAAACACGTGCAACCCAAACATCCAATCATCATAAGAAAGAGTAAAATAAATGGCCAAAACAACAACAACAATAATCACACTTAACAATGGCCACAAATTGTATAAAAATTATTGTTTGAAGGTTTTTGACATTGGTTTCCACAGTCTTGCCACCCGAAAGACAGCAGAACGAAACTGGCGATAAAAATAAAAAAATAATGAAACCATTTTAAAGCACTTTGAATGACTTCTGTGTTGGGCTATTGTAATAGCAATTTGCAAATGAATATAAAAAACGAGCTGCTAGATAATTTGTTTATAAGCAAATCAAGATGCAAATTTATATCCAAGTTTCTATTGTCAATTGAGGAGAATACCACTAATTGTTCACCCTGAGTTGGATGAAAAAAAATTTAAAGCTAAAAATAATTAATGGTTAAACTTTACTCCTAAGATAACCTGTTATTTCCTTACTATATCCTGGAGTAAAGCAAATTGAACATTTTGATGTTCGCTGATTAAATGACAAGTGTGACCAGGTGACATAATTCTGACCAGTTCATTAAATCGGTGAGACTAACACGAGGAAACTGTGTTTTTTGTCGGCCACTGATTTACACTAATTAATTTTGAATACCTTCAACTACTCCTAAAATCAGAGAGATCTAATGCTCACAGTGGATTATGCATGACGCTGCTACAACTGCCTATAAGTTTTCTCCTACCATATACAGGGTTTGTCCGGAAAGTCAGTGAGTCGATTTAAAAAACAAGTAAGAAAGTCGGTCAAGCCCGACTATAACATACTCTGTACCTGGAGTAGAAGCTAAATGCAATGCTGGCGCTGCGCTCATCTCTTAGTCTCTCTATCTTTCTCTCGCTCACTCTCTCTGTCTCTGTCTCTCTCTAAAATTGTGCGGTGTCAGTTGTACAAGGGTGGGAGGGGGTGGGGGCAGGGTGACTAACATTTTTGCTCATAACTTGAGAACCGCTTATCCGATCTTTATTATTTCTTCAGCAAATCGATACATTTTGATAATTACTAACTATTTCTAAAGGTAAGAATCGTCTATCTTCAAAACTGTAGGAGATGTAAGGTTTTTTTCAAATTGTGGGGGCGGGAGGGGGCGTGGCAAAAATTGAAAATAAACTTGATCTGCCTGCAAGTATAAAAAGCATTTGTCCCATATGTCAAACCTCTATCTCTTACCATCTCCGAGATCTGTTTGTTCATACGGACGGACGGACAGACAGACGGACAAACGGAAATGGATATATAGACTCGGCTGTTGATGCTGATCAAGAATAAATATACTTTATAGGGTCGGAAATGATTCCTTCTCCCTGTTACATACTTTTGCACAAACTTATTATACTCTGTGTACCTTCGGTACAGATTATAAAAAAACTATTGAGCCAATCGTTACAATTCTTTAAAAACTTTCAAAATAATCTCGTGCGGTCTGGAAGCGCGGTAGCGTGCGCTTCGTTTTGACGCTTTTTTTCAAAAAATTTTAGATCATGATTTAACCTCTGCGAAAAGCCTTCAAAGTTTCCACAAATATTACGTATACGACACGTTCACTGAATCGAAATTTTCTAGACGAATTCTCCATATCATTTTAAAAGTTGTCAAATTTAAATTTAATCAAGGAACATATAAAAATGGAGCAGGAATCGAATGTATTTTTGGTCGGTTAATTAAAACCTTATTTTGTCAAAGCGAGCCCGTTTCAAACGAAGTGATGCGATTTATCCACTCTCTTTTATGGGACTAAATGCTTAAGACTGTCATAAAGTGCGACTAGTGCGGCTCGCTAGTTGGAGTCAGCATAGTCCGCGAACAGGGTTTCAACAAGGGCAATCTCCGCATGAACGCACTGTCCTTCTAGTCAGATACTGCTGACATAACAGTGGAAACCATTTTGAGCGTCCATTTTGGCTACCTTGGGTAATTCGCTAAACTCAAGAGATCGCTCCGTGGACACCGTTTTGAATCGTTAAAGAGATAGAGCACCAAACGAAGAAGAAATTAAAGACTATACCAGAAGAAGCCATGCAGCATGTTCTTAAAATTGTTCTACAAACACAAACAAAATTGTAAGAAACGTTGGCACTATTGAATTGCGGTAGGGAGAGGTTACTTTCAACGGGATGAAATGAATTGACAATATAAAATAAAGATTTATTGATTTATGAATAATTTCCCTGAATTTTTTGCCCATAGTAGTATAGTAATCCGCATTAATTTTCGATCCTGAGCAAGCTTATTTATAAGCAGCCCAGTAAAAGTAGACTTTTTGCAGGAACGGCTGCAACCGTGATGCGAAGCACATCAGTTCAGTGTGGGACCTGATTTCCTCTTAATGTACGGCTAAAACTTGCCTACATATAGCGTTGGTTATATAAAAAACATTATATAAAAAACATTTATATTTTATAATTTTGTTGATTGTTCTTTATAAAAAGGAAGCAGTCAAAAACACAACATTTTTTCGTCCCACGGACTTTAGGTTCTTATTTAATCAGCAGAAATAAAAATTATTTTAACGACAATAAGATGATTTTTTATTTACTTTAGACCAGGGTACCCAGACTGAGCTCACGCCCGCGTGAAATGAAATACTAATGCAAAAATATATTTTAAGCAAGAACAACTACTATAAATTTCGCTATGCAAGTTTGCTTTCTTGTTGATTTTTATACCCTGTTCTCGTTAAAAATGGGAAAAAGGGGATCATAAAGTTGTGCAAATGTACACAGAGAAAACAAAATTGGCTGCACGGCGCGTTTAGAAACGTCAATCCTAAACGAAACGTATTTCGTCCTAGTAATTTCCACACGCTACGTGTGCAATTCAGAAAGCCACACGCGGCGTGCAGATTAGCTACATGCAACGTGTAGAAATGTAAAATCTACATGCAAATGCAGAAAAGTTAAATGCTGCGTGGGCCAAAGCCAAAGACTACACGACATTTGAAAATCAGCTTGTTTCGTGTTGGAAGTCTACACGAATCGTGCGCGCGTTGCTTGGAAGACGCTTAAGAATGTCTTCGTGGCTATATGGACAGATAGACGCAGGGAGATAAAGCTAAATCGACTCGCTCGCGCCTGTCAGAATATATATAGTTTTAGGGTCGGAAATGAATATTTCTATGCGTTGCAAACTTCTGGGCAAAATTATAATACCCTTTGCAAGGGTATAAAAAATTAGAAAGCTACATTTCTCCACGTTTCGACCGGGATTTTCAACCCATTACTTTTGTGTAGCTTTTTTGCACGCAATTTTAAAGTTTGAACCTAGTGACTTAATATATATTCAGTTAGGCCCAACATCTATCTATTCTATATTACACAATGAGATTTTTGCAAAAACACCGAAGATATGCAAGTGCGCCTGCCCATTTATTCAAATAAATTTTAAAATAAAAGGAATTCAAAGCTAAAAGAAACACATTACTTGGGACAGGGTATTTTGCTGTCGGGCACGCGACCGCAACACTCTTACTTGTTCTTAGATAATTTCGTTTTTATTATAGTTCTTTAAAACAATTTTGGCATTCGCATGAGGTTCGGTATGGCTGATTTAGTTTCATTTTAGTATTGAGCTGTACTGCGGGGTTATGATACATATTAACAATTTTAATATTCAAATTCCAAGTATTAATAATTTGGTATTACTCTTCACGTAGTGAAAATATACCCTGAAATAAGTTTTAGAAAATGTTTTTATATAAATTTAGTTTTCAATGATTTAATTGTTTTCTTGTCTTAATTTTATTTTTCGTAAATATTACCATAAAACAGAAGATCCGTCTTATAATCCCCCATTGCCATTTACGACTTAATTATCTGACCGTGATATGTAACCATAAAATAAATACAACAAAAAAAGAAACCTTTAAGTAGTCGCTGCGATTTACGGCGCAAGAGGCGGCAGAATTTTAAACTAGTTCCTACAGATGAACCATATATAATTTACAATTTTATGACAATGCTTGGCAGTAAATAAAAAATTTATGCAAATAGAGAAAAAAAAACACAAAAATTAAATTAAACGTATAATTGAGTAAAATAATGTGTGGTCAGCAACAACAACAACTGACCAGGAACAAGTCCGAGCTCAATTCATGTGTACGTAATGAAAAAATGTTGTTATGTTGTTGTGGTTGGGATCGGTTTGAGGTTGGTTGGCCTCCTGCCATATTTGTACAAAATGCGCATGCGCGCGTGCCTCAGTTGGCCCGGACTTGGTCGGCTCAATTGTCTGGCCTCTCTTTTTCTTATTTCAAGCAGTATTCAAAGCACGCGCGTTTACAAATTGAAAACTTGTTAAGTGTTTGGGACTCGGGGGCTGGCTCTGGTTAACAGGTGAACCAAAATGACAGTGGTGCCAGCCCAAGCCTCGAAGGGGCGTTCAATTTAACAAATATGTGGTATGTGCTGAAAAGGTCTAAGGAACTCTGGCAAAAATAATAAATTTGGCTAATTTGTTAGCCTGTGTGTTTCATTAAGTGACTGATGCAAATTATTATGCATGCTTTGTGACAACTGTTTTAACTGTTTACACAATTTAACGACAAAATGCAGTGAAACTTATTCGGTCTACGCCTCTGTTTTAGGCCCATATACTTTTGTACATTTTGGTCTTTGGTTACCAGTTGACAGATTTGTGTTGCCAATTTGCGGAGCCACACAAAACTTCAAGACATCAAGACACTGTTGATCACTTTGATAGAGTTGTTGACATTTCGTTGACTGCCGCAGACCCAAAATGTTTATGCAAATTGAGACGTCCGTATGTCGCACACACCCACAACTCCAGACATTGATACATACCTGTAAATATAAACAAGAGGAAAATGCATTAGAAGGGCGTATACACACACATACACATTTAGGAACTATTGAAAAATTTAGGTTAACGCATTCTATTTGTGGTAAACAAATAAAACGAATCGAATTTTTACCTGCCTATGCTTTGATTTTATTTTATGTTGGTTGGTTCTTTGAAACATAAACATTACTTTTGTTATTGTTGCCAGAGCAATTGACCCCATTGCAGTCGATTAAAGTGCACTCTGCACTTCGATCCCATAGACCATGACGATGAAATCGAAGAATATGCAGTTAATTGTATTCAACTACTTGAATAACACTTGAGATATTTTCCAAACAAGAAGATTGCTCCAAATATAAAGTGCTTGGAGTAATTGTTGAAAATGCTTATGGATTGGGGTGGACGGAAAGCAAGATCATGTTACAAAACGGGAATTCAGAAAAAAATTCAAATTTAAAATTCTAGATCGAGCAATAAGTTAATTTTATGTAGAGAAAGGAGCTCATGATCAGTTTCACCGATCTGTTCGGAAGGAACCTGCCAAATAATCCAAGATACTTAAATTTCCTTAATTATTTCTCCAATATTTAAGCAGAATGGAGACTTAGCGCCAGCTTCGATCTTCGATCTTTGAGCTGCAAAAGTTTCATTGGCGATATTTAAGGAAGGGACAGCTTAAGGAAGAGGAGGCTGTTGCCTTTTATAGGAGGAGTATTCAAATTAAGAAGTTTTAAAAAAAATTAAGTTGATGCATTCAATTTATTTTTAATGTCAATTAAGACTTAAATATATGTTGAATAATATAAGTCAGAAATTTAAATTGTTCAATTTAAGCCAATTTTTAAATATGTTTTTAATTTTTAAGGTTTATATTCAGTTTCTGTATTCGATTTTGATCAGTTCATGCGAAATTGGTAAATTTTCCTTCAGAAATTTTTTTTTTTTTATTTTTTTTTATTTGCTTAAACGTTCTATTAGGATCTTATAAACATCCTGCAAAACTTTCAAGCTCATCCGAAACTCAGTTTTAAAGATATAAACAAAAACAATTATTTTTTCCGACCCTTCTATATGAAAATTGTTTTTATCGATCCTTGTATTTTTAGAAAGTCGTATTTTTTCCTTATTTTGGTCAAAAACTTTAAAAATATTTATAAAATGTTCGATATTATGGAAAAAAAATTTTTGAAAAAAAAATTTTACTTGGAAATTTTTGGAGATTTTATTTTTTACCATGTCTTGACGCACTTTGACTCAAATTTCTGGAGAACTGCTTACCTGATTTTGATAATCTTTTTTTTCGGTGAAAGTTAACACCCAAATGCACCAAATCCGATTTATACATTTATTAAAAACGACTTTTATTTCATCGAAAACAGATGTCGAATCTTTAAATGTGATTATCTCGGAACCACTTTTTCCAAAATGGTTGCAAAGATTTAAAGAGTACCTGTTGACCGATTTTCAAATTCTTTCCCTTAAATTACTCCTAATACCCACCATTCTGGTGTGAACTAGGATATTTTTGATCGGTCAACAAATAACGGATCTAGGACCAAAACAGTGGGAAAGAATAGTCGATTTTCGAAATTTTTTGAAACCCCATAACTACGTCATTTATTGACCGATCCAAAATATCCTAGTTCACACCAGAATTACATTAATTCTTAACAAAACCCTGTCTTCAGTTTTAAATTCAGATCATCCGTTCTCAAAAAATTTTTGCAACCATGGGCCTATGTTTTAAATTTTTGGTTAACTTTGAACAAAAATACAACAACAACCGTAGGTACAACAACAACAACAAAAATTACTAAATTTAGTTTAACCGATTACCTATGCAATGAAAAAATCCGCTTCTTAATACCACTTATAGTTTTTGAGTAATCTAATTTTTTGTAAACCTTTAAAAAATGACACCTGAAGGTATACAGTACCCTTAACTCATCTTATCTTATTAAGACGTTGGATCAAAAATGTCGAACCGTTTTTTTTTTTTCGTTAGGGAAAGAGAAGCTTGAGAAGCTTTTACCAATTCCATCAAATTCGTAAACTAGAACCGAACTGATTAGCTTTCTATAACGTGATTACATATGGGCCACCTTGCACACAGAGAAAAAATAAAGGACAATTGTTAAGACTTTTCGTAAGAGTCGCTCTTACGACATCGTCCCCACTTTTATATAAAATGTTTAAGGCAGAGCTGCTTTACTGATTTTGTTGCATTTGAACAGAATAGATAACGTGATCAAATTAATGTGTAAATTTTTTTTTTATATTGAAAGAATTTTTATTTATCATCTGTTTTAAGAACTTTTCTGTTCTTAGATGTTAGCATGGTTTTAAAATGAGGCTCTCAGAAATACAAACTGAGAGGAAATTCAAAACCATGACAAAATAATTATAAAACACTCCAATTATCTCTCTCACTAATGCAGTACAGACTAAATGGGTACAAATAGTTCACAAAGCCTCGGTTAGCGTTTGTTACTTGATGTCGGATTTTGCACTCATGAAGCTTTGGAATTCCCTACCAGTTCTAGCATTCCTGGCATGAGAAGGCAGCTGCTGATTTTCAGTCGTTCAGTGGCTGTAGTTCAGTGCTGCCAGATTTTCCGAAGCAAAAATTGCTAGATTTGGGAAAAAAAGTTGCTAAAAATTGCTAAAAATTTTGTAAAAATTGCCAAAAAAAAATGCTAAAACATTAAATTTTCGTTTTCAACAAATTTACATATTTATGTATTTTAAGAATAAAAAAAAATCTTATATTATTATCTACAAAAAGCTTATTTCGAATTTTTGTAAAACTGATGTCAGTGGACTTGTCCAACAGAAGACTTAAAGCGACGTTTTTGATATTGGTGCGTAAGTCGTCCCTGAAATGCATTGCAAGTACATTTTTACATTTATTTATTTTTGATGTAGGTTTACTTTGTTCTGCCTAATTTAATATTTGCAGGAGCTTTGCAATCTGAAATCTGCTTCTTGTTCACTGTTTTTGTTGACTTTCGAACGAAAGGTTATAATCAAAGGATACAAAATGCTGTGCAACCATTGGCAGATTTTCAATACGCACTAGTGCAATCCCTAAGAATCCATTGCCTTAACTCCTCATCTTGCTGCCAGGCATCACGAAAATCTAGCTTACAAACTTTTGGCTTCTTAACCCAATCACAAAACACAGCAAAAGAGTGAGCAAAGCGTTTCAAGTTGTTCATATAATCGAACCAGATCCGATATCCTTGGGAACGTAATTTGTGAGGTCCATAGCAAAAAGGTATAAAAAACGACGAAAATGCTTAAGAAAAATAAAATATTGCTAGTTTTATAATAAAGTTGCTAAAATTGCTAAAGAAAAATCAAAAATTGCCAGATTAGTGGCTAATAGCATTTTTAAAAAAAAAGTAGCAAATTTTTTTAAAAGTTGCTAGATCTAGCAACTAAATTGCTAAAGTGACAGCACTGCTGTAGTTATAAGCACACAGCACTGATAAGTTTGAGAGCAACCCTATACCAGGCCCAATTTAATCAATCGGTCATAAGGTGCGAGCTTCTCGAAGACCAAACTGTAAAAATGTTAGTTGAAAGGTTCCAGACTAAAGAGAGCGCCAGATTTAAGCATAAACAGAGAGCGAATCAATATGAGAGAGAAAGAGAGAGCATATATAGTTTGTCGAATACATTCATATTGTTAGCCTGTAAGTCAGTAGAGTTGTGCCGATTTTGATGAACTAGTTCAATTAAACTAGTCTTTAAAATGAACTAATGAACTAGGTCTTGGTTTTGAACTATAGTTCATATTTTGAACTATGTATTTCTCAGTTTTTGAACTATAGTTCATTTTTTGAACTATAGTTCATATTTTGAACTATAGTTCATTTGAACTATAATTCATTTTTTGAACTATAGTTCATAATTTGAACTATAGTTCATTTTTTTTTTACCACTGAAGCAAATTTAGAGGCGTTTACTCATTGTCTGATACATAAGATATGAAAATCTAGTGGGCCTGCATTTAATAATGATTTTCTGTAAATTTAACAAACTATTTACATTTAAAAAATTACATATAGCAGGACTTCGAGACTATCATTTCTCAAAGCCAAAGTATGAGATTTTCGAGCCAACCCAGCAGCAGGTGCTCAGTGTTGCCTTCTTCTCGGCTCAGATTCTTCCATATGCTGTGGCCGCTTTGCTTCGCAATGTGTCCTTTACCCAAGAGTCCTGCAAAAGTTTCATTGATCCGCAGGATAAGCTGCTCCAAAATATATACCCTGGTGGCCATGGGCACACACGACATTGACACATTACAGGGAGCCTTCAGCTGCGATGACTTGGCGTCAGAAGGAATCAAATTCAAACCGCATAACCAAACTCAGGAGATGACAGGTCTGCAGTTGATGGACTTATATGCCCAGCTTAAGCCACATCATTCGTGGCTCTTCCGTCTACCCAGTGATCTATGGTGCCAATCGTGTAGTTCTCTCACTGCTGCCCATCATTAATGGTGAACGATCGAAGAACTTGCCTAAAGTGGTCCAACCAAATGGTAACACTCTCTTGTTTAGAGGTAGTCGTACGTGAGGAGAAAATTTCGGTAAAGCGTGCCAACGCTATTGGTATTAATGAGCCGGCTTCCCAACTGGCTGACATGTTAACTTGAATTTACTAAGAGGCACGGGTTAAGGGTGACTCGCTGATTGTGTAAAGATTCCCCAAGCGCGACATGTGTGATCCATGGCTGCGACATCTATGAAGATGTAGCTTTTCATTTTGCCTATAACAACATTAAGAAATCGCTGCTAACATTTATGTAGATAGTAAAACAGTTACATCTCAACAAACTGACCGAGCAACTGCGCGAGCAAGCACCGAAGCCCTGATTTTACGCGCACGCAAACTCAACAAATCCATCGAAACCAAGCCGACTGTGTATCATGTATCAAACAGTATTAAAATTTTCCTCAGTAGTTAAAATAATGAACAATAGTTAAGAAAACGAGCAATAGTTAAAAAATTTAACTATAGTTCAAATGAACTATAGTTCAAAAAATGAACTATAGTTCAAAAAATGAACTATAGTTCAAATGAACTATAGTTCAAAAAATGAACTATAGTTCAAAAAATGAACTATAGTTCAAAAAATGAACTATAGTTCAAAAAATGAACTATAGTTCAAAAAATGAACTATAGTTCAATAAATGAACTATAGTTCAAATGAACTATAGTTCATGAAAAAATGAACTAATGAACTAGGTCACTAAAATGAACTAAAATTTCCAACTCTATAAGTCAGAGGCGGCCAAATGGAGAGGACAAAAATGTTGGTGAACAAAAAAGCTCTCTCCAAACAACACGCGTTTTGCTTGCTATGCAGTGCTCACTAGAGGTTTACGCCGATAGCTTGGGGGTCGGCGGCGGCGTAGGGGGTCAAGAAAAACCGGCGGCGGCGGCGTAGAGTTAAGAAAGAACCGGCGGCGGCGGCGGCGGCGGCAGATAAGCCGTCGAATTTGTCGGCGGCCGGCGGCGTACACAGTAACAAAAAAAATTTGTTTAATAAAACACTGTGGAACACTCAAAATTGCCTGGGACTGGGACCAATAAATTGTTAAACTAGAGGCATTAGGTAGCAACACCTCATACCCAGTTTTTATGGAGCACGTCAAGTTCGCGTTTAATGGGCACTTTTATACTAGCAACACAAAGCTACAACCTCTATTGCTGGTTAAAAAAATATGAGAGCTAAAATTTTGGAAAATTCACCAAAGTTAGAGGGGGTCACCACCATTGTTATACCAAATTCCCGCCTTCAACGGATAAACGGTTAGTACCCCGCCCATAGAGGTCTAACTTAGAAAGTGGAATTAATGGAAAACCACTCGATAGAATTGTAAAAGAATTTAACTATATTGAGATACGGACTAATAAAATGTGTCCTTAAGAGATGGTAACATGCATCGAAAAACCGCGATGGTGGGTACCACATTTGACAGCACCCATCATCAAAGCAATATAGGTCATAATCTAGAGATAAAAATAGAATGAATCGCGTTTTCAGTTTTACCAATGAAAGCTTGGTTCGCGGTTCTTAGGCATTTATATACTAGCAATTGCCTTCGAACAACATTGACCATTTAGGTGAAACCAGTTTCACCAAAATTATGGAATTAATCTTATGAGTAAAGTGCTTCAATACCAGCAGAAAAACAGATCGGATCATTTAAATACATCAGTTCAAGGCATCTTAGCGTATCGCGGTTTGTCCACCAAAGACATTTTTAAACTAAATTTTTGATTTTCTTAATGGAAATGACGACTTTTATTTATAGGATTTATTGCATAATTTTGGAGACGCTCTAGATACCCATATGGTCAATGTTGCTCTGAGGCAATTGCTTGTCCAAAGACAGCCATAGCCCGTGACTTAAGGGTCCGACGGTGAATCTAAAAACGCAGTTCGGTCTATTTTGATCTCTAGTTTATGGCCTATATTGCCTCGATGATGGGTGCTGTCAAATGTGGTACCCACCATCGCGGTTTTTCGATGCATGTTACCATCTCTTAAGGACACATTTTATTAGTCCGTATCTCAATATAGTTAAAATCTTATACAATTCTATCGAGTGGTTTTCCATTAATTCCACTTTCTAAGTTAGACCTCTATGGGCGGGGTACTAACCGTTTATCCGTTGAAGGCGGGAATTTGGTATAACAATGGTGGTGACCCCCTCTAACTTTGGTGAATTTTCCAAAATTTTAGCTCTCATATTTTTTTAACCAGCAATTGAGGTTGTAACTTTGTGTTGCTAGTATAAAAGTGCCCATTTAACGCGAACTTGACGTGCTCCAGAAAAACTGGGTATGAGGTGTTGCTACCTAATGCCTCTAGTTTCACAATTTATTGGTCCCAGTCCCAGGCAATTTTGAGTGTTCCACAGTGTAATATTGAAAACAAAAACATTTAACTCACTAAGACTTTTTTCAGACCTAACTATTGTATGACAGCTATATACTATACAGTTGTCCGATCTATGTGTTCATACAGACAGACGGACATGTCTATATCGACTCGGCTGCTGATGCTGATCAAGAATATATATACTTTATATGGTCGGAAATGATTCCTTCTGCCCTAGTACTCTACGAGTAACGGGTATAAAAATGCTATGGCGCCGAACGCCGCCGCCGCCGCGCCGATATTTTCGTGATTCGGCGGCGGCGCGTTAAAAAGGACAAAAATCGGCGGCGGCGGCGGCGTGGCGCGGCGGCGTAAATGTCTAGTGCTCACCGATTCACACAACCATAACTTCGGCTCGCGTTTGCTTAAAAACACGACTGACATCGGCTCATATCAGCTGAAGGTGTGCGAGTCTGGTACAGTTTACTTACCGTTCTTTTCCTCTCACAACCAAATAGAAGCAAAGAGCGTAATTAAAGGTTGTTTCGGTGCTTCTTTTCAATGTGGTCTCGCAGAAGCGGTCGGTTTCTGGTACATGCAGATAGGGTTCCGATTTTTGATGAACTTTTGATTTTTGAGTTTGTGGAATTGATTTTAGTCCGAATATGTCAGATTTTTTAATCTCAGTGTCTTGAGCACCACCGAATTTACAACTTCACAAAGTTCCCTTTTGTAAGTCACTAAGCTCTTGAGTGAGCTTCATGTGCAGGTGAAATTCAGTACTCGGAACAGTTCTAAGCCGTGTTATTTGTTTTAAACGATCATTCAACTTCTACTTCCTATTTATTTTGTTCATCCCTTTAACACTTTTCCCCCCTTGAATCTCAATATTCCTCTCAATTTCTTATCCCTAACAATCTGTCCCATTAAATTCTTGACTTCTGGTGAATCCCATTGCTCTTGCCCTGCACTTTAAGTCAAATTGGTGTCATTGTCCTTGTGCATTGTGGCGTGTTATTTGCCAAGTTTCCACCAGGAGAAACTCACAGCTATTACCACTCTTTTTGGTGCCGCACACGTAGACTCCAGTACATGTGGCCTTTGTTTGTTTCAAGCCTTTCGACGTTTGCACATGGAAAAAAGTATATTTTTAGCACAAAAAGTAAATAAATTTGCATACAGTTGAACCTGCCAAGGGATAGACAAGAAGACCCGCTGGCATTAAAAGGATTACAAAAGGCAAAGGCATTGCCCAGCTCTGGATACATAATCCTGTTAGTGGAAAGTCAAGTGCAGGGCAGACAAAACAATGAGCATTCAGTGTCAGGTGGAAAATGTTAATGAAGTTTTAGGAAATTCAAAACAATATGTCAAATTTCGTAGGAACTAACTTTTGCAAGTGTCAAGTCATGTTCTGTCATTAGAAATTTCTGTGTTTGTTAAATTGTCTCCGACATATTCACGTTTCGGGCTTAGGCCATTAATCTTGGGCATTGTTCTATTCAGGGTTATAAATTATGCAGCTTGTCCCTGTCCATGTTCCTTTGGGGTACTTTAAAATCGATGCCCATATCGAGTGTCCAAAAAATGCAACCAAGCGTAAAATCAAATACAACGTCATCCACATCCTCGTTCTCTTGTGGTGGTTGGGCGGCAGCCATTTGCAAACGCCCCACGGGCTACTGACGTTCAAGTGTCAATTGGGTTTACTTCGGAGGCCACTTTGTCCGACCAAACACTCTATCGTGCGTACACTACTGTGCACTTGAATAGGGACAATGCATTTTTTTTTACCAATTTCGTACCGGAGTTGATTAATTTAAAAGAAAACTTTTGCTAATTAGTTTGTAAAATTACTTCTACATATATATATATATATAAAAAAGAAACCCGTAAATGATAGTTTTTGATCGAGACATCGCCCACTTAAAAGTGATAGGCTAAAAGTAGGGTCCAAACTCTACTAAGAACTCGAAAATCTTTGCTTATGCTTACGTTTTCATATGAACAAATTGGCAGTGTTACATATAAAAGAAGAGATAAGGAAGGTAAAGATATTGGTTAGCTGCTTTGTTCTTTCCATTAGCAACAATGCGGCGAGTAATAAATAAGCTGCCAATTTTTGTGAATAAAGACGAGATTTAATTAAGAATAGAAGGAAATTTTTTCAAGTAGATTAAAAACCGAAATTAACCCGTTCATTTGTTTCTGTTTCGGTACTGATATCCGGTTATAGGGGTTATACGGTTATAAGAAACAAATTTTTTCGTTTAGGGATGCGGATTCGGTTACAAGTTTTAAAGTGTTTTTAGTGGTTAAAGTTAATCTCCTATTTACCAGATCACAGACTAAATAGATTCTGTAGTTTGGACTTTATCCGTTTCTGAACTAATTCAGCGTTCTGGGTTGTCTAACTTTATAGTACAAATAATTCCTTAGATATGGCTCAAGAACACTTTTGAACCGGTTCTAAGCCGGTCCTGAACCAGTAAAATATCCAACTCCATATTACTAACCTACAGAAAAAACATAAAGTTCGTACCTTAAATAACTTCTGAGATATGGCTCTTATCCTGTAAAAAATCCACCTCCGTATTATCAACCTACAGACCAGATATCAAGTTAATAGCTTAAACTACTGCTGAGATAAGGCCCTGATACACTTTTAACCGGATTGATACCGGTTTGATACTGGCCCTGATCCACTAAAATATCCAACTATAAATAACCAACATACATAAAAACAAACTTTTACAATTTTATGTATACATGTAAAATTATATATCGCTTTTTTTCAAAAATTTATATGGGTTTTAGCGACCTGTTTTTTGTCAAAGTTTTTGCATTTTGGCTGGCTTGAGGTCGGTGGAGAGTTACAATTCAATGTAGTCAACACAAATCAACAGAGATTAATTACAACAATTTGGAATAGCAATTGGTATGTCTGTACAACGATCGCTGTTTCAAAAATAACCACATCTTATCATCAGCAGACTTTTGTATTGCATATTCACATTCAAACGACCACACAGACTCCCTTATAAATCTTCATATCGCCGAATAACGAGTTGGGGACTCCAATTTGCTATGGGACGAGACCACGATTCAGCCTAGAATTCTGCTATGTTTATTTGAACGTGTTGCTTTTTGCTTTTCCAATTATTGTAATTAATTTCTTTTGCCTTTGAGCTCCGCAAGGTGGTTGAACAATCGTTGTACAGACATACCAATTGCTATTCCAAATTGTTGTAATTAATCTCTGTTGATTTGTGTTGATTACATTGAATTGTAACTCTCCACCGACCTCAAGCCAGCCAAAATGCAAAAACTTTTTTTCAAAAATATATCGATATTTCGATACATTGTTATTATAATTTCCGGCATTCATACTATGAACCGAACCAACGGTTCAAAAAATTAAAGAACCATTTGTTATTTTATTTTATTTTGAGAGATATCATCCCATTATTAGTAGTATCCCAATAGTTTATTGCTTTTTGCGCCGAATAATCGGTAAACATGCTGATCTAGAGACACTATAGGATTTTTTGTATGTGCTTTGTATTCACTTTGTTCACTTTTTTGCTCATAACTTGAGAACCGTTCATCCGATCTTTATCATTTTGCTAATTACTATCTTCAGAAAGTACGAATCGTCTATCTTCAAAACTGTAGGAGACATAATGTTTTTTCCAAATTGCGGGGCAAAAAATGGACAAAATTTGAAACAAACTTGATCTGCGTGCAGATAAAAGAAGCATTTGTCCCATACATGTCAAACCTCTATCTCTTACCATCTCTGAGATCTAGGTGTTCATACAGACGGACGGACAGACGGTCATGTCTATATCGACTCGGCTGTTGATGATGATCAAGAATATATGTACTTTATATGGTCGGAAATGATTCCTTCTGCCTATTACATACACTTGCACGACTTTAGTATACCCTTTTTACCCTACGAGTAACGGGTATAAAAGTGTCAGTCAGTAATGGATCTGATAGTTTAAAAAACATTTCCACGATGCATCGTGACTTAAGAAAAGAAGTACACAATTTTAGAAAATATTTTCCGTAAAGTAGAAAATATGATATGGGGTTTACTCTTCTACTACGAACACAAAAGACTTAACTTGCATCGTCAAAAGGTGCATGAAAACGTATTTCCCATATATGGAAAATATTCTGTAATAATTATTATAGTAACTAATTAATTAATTATTACAATAATTAACATGTCAGCGCCGCAGTTCATACATTGGTTTCTTATCCTTCTTATCCTACACTATATTTTTTTTGTTATTTGATTTTCTATTTAAACCAATTTCCAAAACTCCACAGAATTAAACTTTGTTCCTTATTCAAATGCTTGGCATCGTACTCACATACAATGCATGCATAACCAGACTAGGCGGAGTGTGTGTGTGCTCTCAGAGCCCTTCACTTACATCAATTCGTTCAAGAAGACTTTGTACCGCTGGCATAATTTAACAGCATAAATAACATAAAATGCCGCTTTGCGGTTTGGTCTTAGATTGTTATTGTTGTAACCAGAATGGGTATTAAATGTTCAGTTGGCATTGAAAAATAGCGCAGATTTAGTTCAAAAATTTTAACAAAGTTTCAAAATTGATTCGATTTATAACAAAGTTCATCACTTCCCAATGCGATTTATCAACAACAACAAACTTCAAAGTGAATTTCTGCATAAATTCAGTTTTTGACTTGTTGTTGTTGCTGCAACTGAACTTTTGCCAAATTGAGTAAACTTCTTCGGTCTAGATTATTGCTGGATTTCCATTCAAAAACTGTCTACTCATGGCAAAAACAAAAAACAAAAACTCACAAATCCGAATAAAATCGAAGAAAAAAAATGTAAATGTGGCACGAACGAATTTCGAAATGTGCACAAAATGCATTTAATGGATGTGGATGTGGATGTAAAAATAGACAGAGAGAGTCAGGGAGTAGGGGAATAAAGGGTACATAGTCGGATATATATAAATCAAGAAGAAGAACTCTGTCTGGCCAGGGAATTGTCTGCACTTGCAGAGGCAAACAAATTTGGATTTTGCATTGGGAAAATTTAAGACTTTTTTTTTAGCTGCGCCTCAGATCGGATCGGTTCGGTTCGAGGCCCTTCACTGGGCATGTGGCACGTGGCCAGGCGGCGCAATAACGTTTCCTTAGCAACACCAAAACAAAATAAAAATGCATTTCATGCTGAGCCCGCATCTGTTTGGATACCATTGAAGTTGCTTCTTTGGTGCATAGGGCATCTGTTTTACATACTTGACAAATTAATAATAATTAGGCATTCCAATTCTGTGTTTGTGTGTTAGTGAGTGCATTTTGTGGTGGTGGCTGTGAACCCTGCACTTCTTCTTCTTCTTTCACATTTTGTTTTGGTGTGAAGTTTTTGAGTACTTTGTAGTTAATTTTGATTGATTTCATAACATTTGTTGGAAAGTATGATGTGGGAAAAGAATAAACCTAATGTGGGTTCAGCATTACTCACGGAATATGGAAAATGTTTTAAAGAGGCAGCTGCTGCACAGCAGCATTCTCACTGACTCTCTTCTCTTGCCACAATAAGTTTCGCGCTTATTTTCTGCCTTATAAGCTCGCTTAAACACTAAGTGAGCGAGCTTTTGTTAGGCGAAAAGCTCATCAAACTGTCTCAAGCTGATGTTTAAGGTATGCCGCATGCTGAGCTACTGCTGTCTTTTCTTCAGTTTCACCCCTGATTTGTAAGGGCAGGTATTGAAATTATGGCTGCCTTTACATGCATTTCAGGCATACTACGTCATGATCTTCTCATCCTTTCAGGCATGATTTAAGTACTAAAAAATCATGGGTAGTACTGAAAACTGTACTGAAATTAGTCTTGAGTTGAAGCAATTCCTAATTGTCAGGTCTGATTCAGCACTGAGAAATGCAGTAACTAATTTGGGTTGGCTCTATTGTGATTTTTAAATCTATTATAAAACTCACTTCGTCCGACTATCTGATTGATTTAATGACTGAATTATTCCTAGAAAATAATGCGCTGAAAATTTAAACCAATAAATTTCCTTTGTACAAAAAAATATACTCCAAAATGAACCCACTCACGCGTTAGCTGCTCGATTTGCTATGTGCCCAAAAAAAAAAAAAAACGATATGCATCTGTGTGAACTGGACTGAACTCGACTACCAACTATCCATAACGAACTCCAACTGCAACTGCAATGGATTGCCATTTATACCACTTAAGCACTAAAGTTGTGCCATTAAAGCCAAAAAGGCGTAAACCCTCCCAAAATGCAAACGAGACTTCCTCGCCCAGCGCAGCGCAGAGCCTGCAAATGTTTTATGTGCTTCTGTTCTGCTCTATGCCGACATTAACCACAAAAAAAAGGTAAAACGTTTTTCCCGCAAAAAAGAGCAGGACAGGATTGAGGATGAGCTCTTATCCCTGGCCAACATACAATTTTGCCAACATGCAAAATGTTAATTCATTTCCACGTCGACTTTTGCGGTCCGGAAGCTCCATGAACCGGATTTTTATCTCTCACGTGGCCAAAGAAGAATAAGGATAACTTGGAGTGCCAGCTAAACAAAATGTAGTTTGTGCTGGAGTACGGCACATGGTGCGGGCGTGAGCACATTTCCGTTTCCTCTCACATCACTTTAAATTTAAAGAAAAGCTTTCAAGAGGTGGCATGTGCTTTATGAAAAGTCATACATCAGATGTCGCTTTTCAACATTTTAATAACCGAATTTCCGCCATTTAACTTCAATTTTGATGAAAAATATTGACTTTTAATAACTTTTTGGCCGCAGGGGTTGATACAGTGGCTGAGTCGTTGATGAAAATGGTAATTAATTGAATAAAAGTAAATAAATGGAAGTTGAGTTAAAATGTGAATAAATTTAAAAGGTGGAAAACTAAGAGACCGTACTGTAGAAACACTTAAAAATAAATAGCGCTACGTTTGACTTAGTTTTAAAAATGTAAGAATTTGGCTTATTGAAAATTTACACCCTGCCGGGTGTGGCGCAGCGGTTAGTGTGTCGGCCTGCTGTGCGGGATGCGAGGACCATTTAATATAAAGCTATTTTCTTTCAATAGGAAAAAACTCTCAAACTTTACCGTTCGGATTCGATGTTAAACTGTAGGTCCCTTTTTTTCTTGTACGAAAAATTATAATCACACACATCAAAAGATTGAGAGAAGCTTGGCTTGGCCCTTTGGGGGTGTAAGGCCCATTTTACATTTATACGCTACCTCAGCGATAAGAAGTAAAAATATAAAAATTGAAAAATGAGAATTTTCGATCCAAAAGCGTATTTCATGTTCAAAGTAAGCATTTTATGATCCAAGAGTTTTATAACTTAATCACGATAAAAGAATTTGAGTATTGCAGGCTCGAGGTCAAGTAAAAACACACAGATGTGTATGCTGTTTTTCCAATATATTTCGGTTGCTCCTCGGCAACCATCTTCAGGGACACTACAAAACAATTTCCAATTACATTGTAACATTGACTTGATACAAAAAACACAAACTTTTTTACATACATTGTTTTACACGTCTGTTCCGTTCGGCGTGGAGTTGGATACTGAGTTATTGTTTGGTCAGTAAGTGTCTGTATATGTGCGCGCAGTTCTCTGTGTCAGATTTGTAGTTAAGCCTTTTGTCAGTGTGTGTGTCTATAATAAATAACATCTCAAGAGTGAAGCGTTTGCTGTAGTGGTTTTCTTGCTGTAGGATTGTTGTTGCTTCAAAATTCGGCGAGTGTCCGCTCTCCGTACAGTGTGTTGCAAGCGCCGTTTTTTGAAAGGTGGTTTGGTGTCTGAGTTTATAATCTGATTTGTGTTGGGATATCCTAGTTCTAAGTTTAGATTTTGTTGTACCAATGTACAATTTGTTGCAGCTGTTTTCTGCATCTCCATTACATGGAATGATTGAACATGAACATGATTGATTTTCAAAGAGGTCACATATTTTTACTTAATTAATTTCAATTATATATATAGGCAATTCAATGTAAATCCTTTTTAATTATCCGACGAAGTTTATCTTAGCAAATAACTGTTTTTTTGAGCCATGTTTTGCCGGTTGAAAACCTGTTATGACATGATCGGAATAGATTTTTATGAATTGAGGTCGGGATAGTAAAGTTTTTGCATAACTTAGGCAGAAACTTGCTAGTTTGAAAGCTATAAAGGTCATAAAGATAGTAACATTTACCAATACAAGAAACTTAAATGTGGAGTGACTTAACTAAGCTCCCAATTTTTACTTGCCCACAACCCACTGTACCACCACAACAGCACAGACAAAATACACTGACCGCCACCTCAGATGTTGAGTGCTTGGTTAGTTCCAGCAGTTTACCATATAGTCTATGGTGGCTGTGGCTAAGACTGGAGGAGGTTGGTGGTTGGCTTTGGTATATGCAAAAATCCAGAGAGCAAGTGTGGGTGCCAAACTACATGTGTATGGCCACGACGACAACCCAAACGATGTCGATGGGATGAATGAATGCGAATGGTTGAATGTTTTGTGGGGGCGCCCACTCGGCAAATGGAAAGCAACAGCCAAAGCGGAGCACAGGCCCATATGTGGACACAAACTAACTAAATGGGGAGTCATGACGCAGCGAAAGTGAAACGTAGCCAAAGCCATGATTAGATGCAAAAGCCTGTGGCCGGCGACAGGCAACATCAGCAATGCCAGCGCATTTGACATGTGTTTGATTGGACAGACGGAGAGCAGGAGCCAAGGCAGGAGTACTGACCAGCGGTTTTGAAAAGAAAATCAAAGTGGGAGTTGTAAAAAAAACTTGACTGGCGGGCACAAATTATGTCCATAGCCAAGGTGCCGGTACAGCGGAAGAAGGTGGAAGTCAAGTAGCTGGGGGGATCTTGCTGATGAGTCGACAAGGCGTGCCTGACAGCAGCCACCACCACAGCCACAGAGACGGCGGCGGCAGTCGCTCAATCAGCTTGAACATCTGTTGCTTCCAGCAACGTGACAGAAGTGACATAGAGGCGGAGCGGTATTTTTTTCTGATGCTCTTGTAATTTGCATGTGAAGCTGCAAGGGGGAGGATGTAGATACAGCTGGAGAGGTGTTGCCAACTCGCCAGGGGGGGTGAGAGCGCTTGCATAGTTTTAATTTTAGATAAGATTATTTAGATCACAAAATCGATTAACTTTTTTACGGGATTACCTTTCCAAAATTATGTAAGAATTTCCAAATATTTTTGATCAGTTTCCCCCACTATTTTCCTTCCGTTTTTAGCCAAGATCATCAATTTTGATCGTACTCTCAAGTATTTAGTATTTTTTTTTCTTTTGTTATTTCGAATTAAGTGAGGCATGAAAATGCGATGGCATGTAATTTATAGCAATTTCCTTCATGCTGTGACTGCAGTTTTAGTTTATTATTTTTTCTGTTGTTTTTGTTGTTTTGTTTTGTTGTTGCTTTCCACGCCCGCTAATATGCAAATTCCCCCCATACAGCTACAACAATAACAAATTTATTAATTTATGCAACACTTGTGATTTTACGCTACATTTGTTGAGAGGGGAAAAAAAAATAAATTTATAATGTTTAGTTGGTAATTTATTTCATTAGAGACCTCAAGATTTATGCCTGCCTCGACTCTAATTGCTTGCAGTTTTACTTGGAAATGCTCTCTAGCCAACTTGTTAGCCATGCGCTCTGGCCACGCCCTCCCTTGGCGTGGGCGTTTCCTGCAATGCACGCAATACTCAAACGAATCAAAAATATTTCCATGTTGGGCGTCAATCGTAGTAGTTTTTTTTAAGCCCGTGTTACATATCTTGTTATTAGCGCCTTAATGAACCTCTTTACAGCTGCCAATCACAAGAAAAATAACGAAAAATCGTAAAAAAAATATTGAAATATTGCCGCTAGTTATCACAAATATGGGAAGCTAAAGCCTCGGACGGCACTAAATGAAGTTCATAATCGTTTGGAAACTAATATTTATGAGTATGTGCACGATTCATGTAGGAGGCGTGAAATGCAGGTTTTTCTTTTGAGGAGTATTATTTTACTTTGCTTTTTTGTGTAAATTGGCCATTGACATGGTCAGTAGGCAGATGATGGTTTATAGAGGAAGCGCTTGAAATATGTTTACTAAAGTTACCAAAAGATTGATTAGAAGTGGGAGGGAGATCCATACAAATGGGATTTGTTAATAAAGCTTACAAAATAGATGATAGGCAACTATGGAAAACATTTTATGTTTTCGATTTTTTTTTTTGTAGTCTTTGGAGGTGCAGAGACTCTCCTCAGAGCCTTTTCTTCAGTGACTTACTTTTAGCAAATTTTGTTCAGAAACTTGTGTTCAGTGACTTTTTGCAGACTCTTGATTTCAGTGACTCTTCTGCATTGACTTTTCTTTAGCGACTCTTGTTTAGTGACTCTAATTCAGTGACTTTTCCTCAGTGACTATTTCGCAGTGACTTTTGTTCAGCGAAACACGTTCAGTAAAATTTGTTTCGGAGACTATTTAAGACCCATGTTTATTGACTCTTGTTCAGTGACTCTTGTACTGATTTTTTCGTGAAAAATTGTTTTTTTGATTTTAGAGATTCTTTGTAGTGGCTCTCATTAGTGACTTTTCCTCAGTTAGTCTTGTTCAGTGAGTCTTGTTCGGTGAGTTTTGTTTAATGACCTAAGTATAGTGAATTTCGCGCAGAGGCTCATTTTTAGTGACTTTTCTTTTCTTAACTCTTCTTTAGTGATTCATTTTCAGTAAATCTTCGTTTCTGACTGTTGTTCAGTAAATCTTGTTCACTGACATTTAATTCTTTACTCTTCTTCAATGACCCACGATTAGTGGAATTTGGTTCAGTGAGTCTTCTTTTTCTGTTCTACTCTAGTTCAGTGACTCTCTGCAGGGACTCCTTTACATTGTCTCTTCTGCAGTTACTCTTCTTAAGTAAAAAACTTTTAGTGAATTTAGTTTAGAGACTTTTGAAGAGTGACTCCTCTGGTTTAGTTTTTCAGTGACTCTTTTGCAGGGACTCTTCGGCAAGACTGTTCTACAGGGACTATTCAGAATGGACTTTTCCATAGTGCCTCTTCTTCAACGATTAACTTTAAGTAAATTTTGTTCTGAAACGTTTCTTCAATGACTCTTCTTCAGCGACTCATATTCAGTGACTCTTTTTCTGTGACTCTTGTTCAGTGACTCTTTCTTTGTAACAATTTCTCCCGATTAGTAAATTTTGCTTAGTGACTTCTTGTGCAGTGGCTCTTTCTAAGGGACACTTCTAAAGCGACTCACGCTTAGTGAATTTTGTTCAGAGATTTTTTATCAGTGACTCTTCTTCAGTGACTGAGAGTCTTCTGCAGCGACTCTTCCTTTCTGACAATTAACTAGTGACTTTTGTTTAGTGACTCTTTTTCAGCGACTCACGATTAATACACTTTTTTTGGAGAATCTAGTTTAGTGACCCTTTTTAAAAGCTTGATCTCTGTACCGTAGTGTACATAGAGTATTTTTGTGCAAAACAAAATCATTTAGTATGGGACAAATGCTTCTTTTATCTGTAGGCAGGTGAAGTTTATTTTCAATTTTTCTTTTTTGTTCGTAACTCTTCTTAGGATTTTCTTTGGTTTTTTTCTGCAGGAATTTCGCCCGCCCCCGCATTCGAAAACTCTAGTTTGAGTTTGTCTTAGAGATGTTAATTCGTATGATTTTGAGAAAGGATAGGATCGGTGAGCGGTTCTCAATTATAACAAAGGGAAAAATCTGTAAAGAACTCTTGCAGTACTTTTCTGCAGTGACTCTTTCTCAGTGACAGTGACTTTGGTTCTGAACGCTACTTCAGCGACTCACGATTAGTGAATTTTGTTTCGATATTTTTGTTTAGTGACTTTTCTTCAGTGAGTTTGCTGAAGGGACTCTTCTTCAGTGACTCTTGTTCAGTGACATTTCTTCAGTAAGTCTTCTGAAGGGACTCTTCTGCAGTGACTTTTCTGCATTGACTCTTCCTTAGTGACTCATCTTCAACGACTTTGGATTTTCAGTTACCTTCTTTAGTGACTCTTGGTTAGCAACTGAAGGCGTACAGTCTTTTGATCAGCTGCTCTTTACTTCAAGCTTCTGTATATACTGAGTGTATAGAAACTCTTTGTCAAGCCAAATAGTGAAGTGGAAAAATATATATCTCAAGGTCAGCATTCCATGACGATGACGAGCAACTGACTCATTTTGTTACCCAAAGCTTAACCGCACTCGAAAAAACCCTATTACAACTCAGAGTTTAACTTGGAAGCAATGAGCCCATTCAGCACAGATTTAGATGAGACTGTTCTGCAATCGCTAATCAAATGCTGAAGGGATCCTTTTTGTTAATATTTTGAAAACCAGAACCATAAAAACCGAAAGGAGCCGAAACATCGTACCGGTACAGTTTTATTGCTTTCATCTTTCCGATTCCAAAATTAAGTAGGCGAAGTTTAACTTTGATCAAAAAAAATAATTTTGAACAAATTTAAATATTAATTTTCTGATTAAAAAGTTATCTCTAAACTACAAATCTGCCAGGTATCCCATTTCAAGTGTCCTTTTTCATCCATAAATCAGTTCTGCACTGCGATTATCAATCACTATTAACTAAAAATAAGTACAAAGCTCAGTTCCTAAACTAGTTGTGAGATGTTAATCGAGCCACCAGGCACACACAATTTATCATATTCTAGGGAGGCGTCGGCTCAACAAGTAGGATCATAAATTTTAAGTTTTCTAAAAATGATCATATAAAAATTTAAATTATAGCCATGAATATCCATGAACACTTCATACATATGTATGTGGTATGTATTTATGTATCCAGAGGGCGCCAGTGTGCGAGCAGCTTCCGGCAAACAAACTGGAGAGTCCACTTTGGATGAGCGAGACGTGCCTTGTTTATCTCAATCATCGACACTGGTTACTGACCATGGACCGTACTGCCTCCTCTCCTGGACTCTCTGCTCTGCTTTTAATGAAATTTCTTAATTGAAGCAGTCATTCAGCTGCCGGCAGACGCCGCAGCAGACATGTTTTCTTTTTTGTATGTCTTTTGTTCTGCTTTGATTTGATCTATACGAATCAAGATCAGAGAGGCTGTGCGGGGTCCCTCCGTAGAAAGTGAATGCTATTGTGCTGTTGATTAAATTATCGCAAATTTGATTGTATGTTTTTATTTTGGTATATTTGTGCTGATCATGAACTCAGCTTATGCAAATTTATTGCGATTTTATTTAGTATTTGCCAGGTTTTTTTTTGGGCTTTTTTTGGAGATTTGTTGA
The DNA here is from genome assembly GCA_018904275.1 of Lordiphosa clarofinis. Taxonomy (NCBI): domain Eukaryota; kingdom Metazoa; phylum Arthropoda; class Insecta; order Diptera; family Drosophilidae; genus Lordiphosa; species Lordiphosa clarofinis. The sequence continues at coordinate 331,237 of JAEIGQ010000231.1, read as the reverse complement.
GATTTGTTTTTTTCTTTTGACGCCCACAGAGCGTGCACCTGGTATGACCCTATGGCACGACTTAAGTGGCTTTCAAGGCCAATACTCTTCCTGATCTGCTGCGTCTCGAGTTAATCTTTATTGTAAATAAGCACAACAAAAGCCATTCTTGTATAAATACTTAATGCACATTTGTCCAGCAATTGTCAACAAAAGCGCATTAAATGTTCATGAATTCCCCAGACAAAATAATTTATACTAATTGTGCGAAATTATCAATTGCAATAAATTAAACGACTGCGAACTGAAGAAATTGCATTTTCCCACAGGATTGTGGAGAAGGTCATCCCTGCATAAAATTGCATTAATAATTGACGCAGCAAGCGGCGGCTTCCGCCCCGAAAATGTATAATTTTTTTGTGGCTCAGAAAAGGGAAGTTTGCATTTCCGTTTTCAAAGATAATATTTGCACAGCCGTCTCTTCCCCTCCCACACGCACCTCCGATGACGTCAAGCGTGCGCCCACCTCTCAGGCCTCGATCTAATTTGCCATTGTATTTTGATGTCAAATTGAATTGAAATTCATTTCAAATGGCTTCCAATCAACGCGGCTATTGAGTTGACTTTTGTGACTGCGGCAGGTGCAAAATAATGAACAGATGACATAGCGTGGGGGCGGTTGGTGGCAGAGATGGAAATGGAGTAGATAAATTAGCAGACAATTGGTCATTTCGCCTTCAACGATGTATTTCAGTGAATTTGTACAACTTGGTTGAAATGGGCATTTAAATGTTTAAGCCATAACACACAATTTAAATAACAATTAGAAAATGAAATAGTTTAATGATTAAGATAACGCACAAAAATTAACTACCATTAAGAAATTGCGTTTCAAATGATCTAAGACTGAGAATAGTTGGGAAAGGTTATTAAAAAAAATGTTAATATTTAGTTAATAAAGGGTCTCTTCAAAAGGTCGGAGTATTATTAGGGCTGCTGCGGCAGCGAACTTTATTTTGCTTATACCCTTGATTAGATCTTTATCATTCTTTGAAGGATCGAAAAATAAATATAATTTCAAAATATGTTTAGAAGCTACAAATCATCTTTCTTCAAAAACTGTGATTTTTTTCAAGCTGAGGAGGGGCAATAAAGAAACATCCCCTTCCTCTTCGAAAAAGTAATTTAATTTGGAGTTTCTTGCATCTTTTGAAGATGACGCTGCTCTCATAACGGAGCGACTAATTCGCTCGCCATTGGGCTATTCAGCATATGAGTAAGCTTGGGGGCCTTTTATTAACACCAGTAACACTCAGCATTTTGAAAATTGATTGAAGATCGCAGTAGCTAGGAATTTTGCAATTTCGACAAATTTTAAGGCTGAATTTATATAGTTGGGAGCAAAGTCCACTTGTTGTTCTGCGATTTCGGGACATTCTTGAAGTAATTCTTCTGGCGATAAGATTTCGTATATTATTTCGTATATATTTCTTAGCAAATTACTACATTTTACGGAAACCTTGGGCCACTAAAAAGGCTACATCGCCTAAACCAAATCGAGTATTTGAAAATCTTTTTGGGAAAATATTTAAGAATATCTGAGCAATGAAAATAGGTCAAAAATAATAATCGCTTTTGTCACCAATTTGTACTACTCCTTACTCTGTACTCTGTACTGGCAGATACAGCAGTAATATTCTACTCGATACGCACTCTCCGCAAACGGGATGGTAGGTTAAAGACCAATAAAGTGAAACTGGTACGAACTTTGGTCACATTAGCTCGAAGAGCCTGTTAGGTGAACGTTCTTTGCGAAACACATTTCTTACAGAGCACGAATTTCGATAGAGAAATTCAATGATTTGCAAACGCTGTTAGTTGTTTGTTCGCTTGTTTAAGGTGAAATGGCGAAAATTACTGAACATTTTTGGCGTTGCCACATGTTACACTGAAAACGATAATGATTTAGCATGATACAAATATACAAGGAATGGCATTCAGAGTATATCGAGTACTGACAGCTTTTGCTAATATCGAGAGAGAGAATAAAACAAAAAGCAAAGCACCCTCAGAATTACAAACACATAGTATATTCATGACTAAGCACTTTTCAAATGGCTCCTATGCGGAGGCGGCCAAATGGAGAGGACAAAAAAGTGCGCTTGTGTTGGTGAACAAGAGAGCTCTCTCCAGACAACACGCGTTTTACTTGCCAGGCAGTGCTCACCGATTCACACAACCATAACTTCGGCTAGCGTTTGCTTAAAAATACGACAGACTTCGGCTCGTGCGTGCCTTAGGTGGACGGGTCTGATTTAGATTATGGTCGTCTCGCTCCAACCACAGTGATTTCCTACTGACACTTTGAAGTATCTTTTTGGGGACTCTAAGTATATTTTTGGGCACTATCGTTTAGAACAGCGTTGGCCCTCGGTTCCATCCCGGGGGCGACAACATTTCGCTATTCACACACACATGGCCCGAACGCTTGCCGAAGCTGACATCGAGAGAGTAAGACCACGGTTGCCACTTGAGTATAAAATAATGCACCAAAAAAATTTAAAAAAAGAACCATTTTCATAAAAAAAGAGCCAAAAATTTTTTCATCCTTATTCATGTTATAATTTCAATATATCTCTTTGTCAATGACGTAAAATCGCACATCCATTTCATTTCTTAAGTGTTCCTAAACATACAAATAAAAATTAAAAATTTTTCTTGTACCTTTTAATTAACTTGTTAACATTTAAAATAACCAAGACAGTCAATATTGATTCTTATGTCCAAAACAAATTTCTTCACTTATTCGTGTTATATATTCATTTCATTGAATATAAAATATCTCTTTTAATTCCATTTCTTGAAAATTCTTAAAAGTACAAGTGAAAACAATCAATTTTTTTATACCCTGAACTCATTAAAAATAAGTAAAAGAGGATCATAAAGTTGTACAAATGTACGTAACTGCCAGAAAGAAGCACCTCCGACCCTATTAAGTATATATATTCTTGATCAGCATCAACAGCCGAGACGATTTAGCCTGTCTGCATGGTAGCGTCGATCTCAGAGACTGTAATATATAGAGCCACAATTTTTGGCATGTAAGTAGGTGTCCGAGCAAATACACTGAAGATATGCAAGTGCGCCACCCCATTTTTTCAATTAAATTTTAAAATAAAAGAAATTAAAACATAAATGAACCACAGTACTTGGTACAGGGTATTTTGCTGTCGGGGCACTCGACCGAAACACTCTTACTTGTTTGTATTTATCATGATTTTCTATATTTGAAAGTAATTTTTTTTTTAAGTTTTAGACCACACATAATCTGAATATGTATTCTTACAGAGCTTCATACTGAATAAAATTCAAGTCTGTTTCTCAATTTGGTTGTTATCAAACTTATGGTAAAAATATTACCCTCCGCCGAATCGATGCTGTGTGGAATAGAAAATATATTTCTTATATATCCAACTAATTCCTTAAAGATTTCAATATTAGTACCATTTTTTACTTTTGCCACTTCTTCCCAAAATATAGAAATCTCCTTTTCTTTTTGTAACTTAGCTTCTGTCAACTTTAACACGTCCCATTGGAAATAATTTCAACAGGATCCGATTAACACAAATTCTTCAAGTTTTCACTTAGTGGCATTATTTCAGTTTCTTTGCCCAAATTACGTTGGCTGGTGCAATCATAATGAGAGATTTAATACCGTCTCATCTTAATTCAAACCGCTGCATTTCTTTCACAAGCGAAACCTCCCACTGAACCAAAAGCTGAACCAAAAGCTCTAACGATACTTACGAGAAGCATCAATGTGCAAAACTATCGAGAAAACACTCGCAAACGATCCGCAAAGTAATCACCCGTCGCTCAGTTTGTGGCAGAGAAAGTTTCGTTCTCGATAGCCCGCAAAAGATTCGTTTGCGAGCCTTTTTCGATAGTTTTTGTGAGCCTCCTACGATAACTTTTGCGACTTACTTCACCAATCGATTGCAAGCCTTTTTCGTTATTGATAACTGTAAGTGCAAAGAACGCAAGACAGGCGAAGAAAACGTAAGAATAACGGAGCATAAAAAAAAGGAACGAATATTGTTAGTTTCTGTCAAAATCATTTTTCTCCCTGTTCACATATCATATTCAAGCTTGAATGCGATAATTTGACTAAACTTTTACCTCTCGTATCAACTTTAAGCTCGAGTGTGATAGTTTTACGATACTCTTGCTTAACGTTCGCTTCGTGGTGCAGTGGGCTAGTAAAACTCGCGTACCGTTTCCTTTACTTTTAAAGTTGTGCATTTCACTATACACTGGCTATCCATATATGTATTGTTGGGCGTTGAGACCAACAAAAATTTTGTCATCGCGCCAAAAATAAGAATTTAAGTCGCTAACATTAAATCTACTAAGTTTCATATTCCGTAAAAAATATGTAGACATGTAATATGTGCTTTCATACTATAAAAATATATTTAAGATATTTAAAACTATCAATAAGTGTTGACAGCGAAAAATATCCAGGATCTAATTTAGGAATCGAATAATGTTTCACCTTTTTCGCTTATATAAGAAAAAAGAGCCAAAACGAGCTATTTCCAATAAAAAAGTGCCAGTGCACCAACAGGATAAAAAAACACCAGTTTTGGTGCAAAAACACCAAGTGTGGCAACCGTGAGTAAGACAGCGTCAGTCGCTTAAGAGATCGAAGCGATTAGGTCGAAGCAAATTCACCGAAGTTTGTTTTTGCACACTAATACACTCTCACTTTTTGGCCTCGCTCTCGCTGGCCATCGCTGGTTTAGAACCAGTAAAATTGAGAGGCAGCGCAAACGTTTTCTCTAATTCTGATTGCTTTATGGCAGACCCGGCCACCTAAGGCTCGCACGAGCCGAAGTCTGTCGTATTTTTAAGCAAACGAGAGCAGAAGTTATGGTTGTGAGAATCGGTGAGCACTGCATTACACGTAAAACGCGTGTTGTCTGGAGAGAGTTCTCTTGTTCACCAACACAAGCGCACTTTTTTTTCGTCTCCATTTGGCCGCCTCTGCTCTATGGCAACACAATGAAACTTTGGAGTCCCGAAAAGAGAGCACACTCAGAGAGCTCCTTACCTGTAATGTTTGTATCATGATGATTTAGTTTACATGGCCTACCTTCCATTTTGGGTTAACAGGAATTTTCTTTTTTAAAGGTTAATTGCATTTTTGCTTTAGTGACTCAAAGGTCTCTGATAAATACGCCCAATATTCATATTTTTTAAAATCTCGCAATGCAACAATTTACGGTTAAATATCATAATACCGCGAAATCAAGTATTTCCTCATTTGTTAAAGCTATTAACCTATAATGTTGTAGTTTGCTTAATTTAATTTTAATAAATTTATCATTTTTTTTTCGCTTATTAATTGTCTTGTGGTTTTTGTTAGCAAATTAAAAAATTGCATGTTTGGGCGTTTGTTTTTGTAACCTTGGGGTTAATGAATTATTGAAATTAATTGAGAACTGGTAGCCAATCCGTAGCAAATTGTATATTTTGACTTGTTGACATTCCCTCCCCTTCTTTCACCTTGCTGCTCTGAATAATAGACAAAACAATTGTTGCTTTTTGCAATTTAGTTGGCGTTTCTACGATCATCATCATCATTTTAGGGGGCACAAACAATGACAACAATTTTGGTATAGTAATTGAAAAACAAAACAAGAAAAGAAAGTTTGGCAAATTAGACTTTGTTTCGGTCTAAAAGAAAACGAGCGAATTACCTTGCGGTCATTGTTTCTACATGGTCAATTGTAGACTCGCCGTTTAAAAAACGTTAAGCAAAAAAAAAAAGCAACTCGAAAATAATGATTTTAATGCATGGGGGAAAGCGACTGGTACAAGTAATTTAAAAATAATTGAGGAATGATTAGGGAAGCAAAAAAATGGGAGCAAGCGCTAATTTCCTTTTACTTGGAATCAATTAACAAAGGCCAAATCATAAAATTCTTATGTCATATCGTTATCAAAAAATTATTTACTTTTAATGAAATCAAAACAGCACAAGAGTAAGCAATGTGTGCCCTGCGGGTTCATTTCTTAATTGACAGAGACATCCATCCCAGATTCAACCTCAGAGTCAAAGTTAGAGAGTGTACAGTGTAAGCCCATTGACCACATGTCTCTGTGTGTGGTCATCAAAATGCTGTGTTTTTTTTAAATGGCACATGACAGTGGACATGATGCGCCTCCAGCCATAAAATGGGAGAGAGAGAGAGCGGGAACTGACTTCTTAAAGGCACTTCAACTTAATAGATGCTTCTGACTTTCTGTGAAAAATTTTTCTTGATTTGTAAAAATAAACATGAAGCGAGACAAGAGTTTATGCGCCAGCCAAGCAAAAATTATACATGAAATTCAGTTTGATTATACCAAAATTACCAAATTTTTGACGAAAAAAGTTAGATTTTAAAGCCATTTCCCTGCGAAGCTAGTCTTAGAGTGAACTAACAGTCTAATTACTGAATGATTTCTTTAGTTTACTATATTTTCTTTGTTTTGAAATCAAAAATGTATGGCCAAGAAAACAATGTATAAATTTTCATTCTTACCGTACTTTTGAAATCAAAAATGTTTGGCCGAAATGTATATACATATCTTCTCACTACACAATCAACAATGTAGCTCGAATCGGTTCGAATCAATTTTGATCAAACTAATCAATCATTTTATTCAAAGATCGCAAATCTGTCGCAAATGACTTGAGACAGAGGCCAATGGCCCACCAAAAGAATTATAATAAAGTCCCTCTCCCCACACACAAACAAAATCATAAATTAGGGCCAGGCCCAAATAACAAGCAATGGAGCGATCAATCGATCTTATAGTGCAACAGCAACTTGATGAGCCAGAACGAAGTTACCTCCAAGTAAACCAAAACTAAGCATGAATGAAACTAACCATGTGTTTGTAAATTAAAGCTAATGACTTGTAAAAATAACACAATAATACGAGGAAAAAAAGTATATGATAAGTTTCATTTCATGGGGAAAGAGCTCTGGGCAGGTCAAAATGCAGTTGCTTTTTTTTTTATTCTTTCAGTTGAAAGACAGAAACAGTTAAAGCGGAATACAAACTGCAACTGCAACTTCATCATCATCATCATCATCAAGATCCCAGAACAGACGCCAGTCTGAGCATCAAGTAAACGGTCTTACCAAGCCATGAGTCACAGCTTTTGTGTTTTTTGTTTGTTGTTACTTGTAAAGAAAGAACGTGGAAACGGGTAAAATTGGTAAAAGATACCCAAAACAAGTTACCTGGAGTCAACAGTTGATTGCGTGACATTTGTGTGGGTAAGCGGCTTAGAAGATTGTGTCTCTGTGGTATACATGTATGGGCCATAACATTCGGCTACCGAAATGAAGAATGATTTAATAACGATTCGAAATGAAATTAAGTCGTAATCACAAGTCTCGGAATTAATTGGGTTAGTGATCTAGGATGGCCACCCAAAAGATACCTATAATGCGATTTAAAGTACTTGAAATTTGAATACACTTAAAAGAGGAAGTAAGCTTCAACAATGGAGTAGAAGAAAGAGTTTAGGAGAAGAGCATTCTATGCAGGTGGTCTGCAGTTAAATGGTTGCCCATCATTTTTTGGTAAGGTGAAAGATCACAATTTTAGCTTCCGGCATGTAAATACATATATGTGAAAATGTTTGTTATAGGGCGATTTAATGTTTGAAATAAACATTTTTCGACGATTTTTATTTTAATAATTGAACAGGTGTAAATTGCAAGATAGTAGATCTAAGGATACTTGAGCAATCATAATTAGAGGTGTACTCGTGGCATAGTTTCGTGCGTGAGCATCCGTGCCCGTGTGTGTTTCGTGAGTGAGCCAAAGTCGACCATCGTGAATTTAAGATATGCAGTACTTACGAAATACTTAAAAATTTGTTTACCTATCCAAATGTGTCTGAAATTTTTGTTAGTTTTAACTTGCTCCACATGATTTAAAAATTAGTTAATCGGTTAGAGCCACATTCATTGCACTACATTGCCTTGTTTTCAAATCCAGAATTCAAACAACATTGTATTCTTTTTATGAGAAGCAGAGGGGTATTTTGCTCAAGGTAAAAGAAATGTGTAGCAATCTTGGGATCAACAGTTTTGAGCAAATCGAGAATGAAGAGCTAAACTCTTCTAAAAGTACTAATGCTCGATTTACTTAGTTTTCAGATTCATCATACAAGAATCCGAAATGAATGAAAAGAATGTATAGCTTTTTTAACAGTATGTTTGTATTTAATCTATTTGTTAAAAAGCTAATTTTTTTTAATATCATTGGCTTTATTAGCTTAATTCTTAGACAGTTATAAATTTACGGTTGGTTAAAATAAATCAAAAGCAGTGGCCTGTACACATATTAAATTCTATCCCGTCCCGTCATAAGGGACGCAACCAAATTTTCAAGTCGCGCGGAGATTCCAGAATTAAAAATTATTCCCCTTCTATTTTATGAATGCTGAACGGACTATAGTATAATCTAAACGGAAAAAAAAATATTTTTAATAGAGGTCACAATTCCCGCTGCTCTCAGATTTTTTATCTGTAAAAAGCTAAATTGAAAAATAAGCTGTTTTGGCAACACTGTTTCTTTTTCTCTTTCAAACACACTTATCATTGTTGTTCTGAATTTTTAGGCGCTTCAATCGATAAAAATATCTTGGATTATCAACTCACAGTCTAGTTTATTAAAAAAGACTCGCAAATGAGATAAGGAGACAACTTATTTCACTAGTTTACAAAATAATAAAAATTTTGGTAGCAATTTCTTATGTAAATCCCCCTGCTGAGTCCAAAAATTCATCTCACAATTTGATTATGAGGCCGTTTTCGAGAAATCGCGTTATATTGAATATTGTTAGCGGAGTCGAAAATATGTAATGCCCGCAAGCATAGCAAGATAATTTTTGCATTAAATTTGACGCCTTACATTCATTTTTCAACCTAAGTCAATCCCGAAATAACCTATCCAGGTACAAAATAAAATCGCAGGTCATAGTAGCTCTTAAATAGAAGAGCTTGAATGAGTCCTATGCCTCCTGTGACGAACATAAAACAGTCAAACTCGGGGGTGCCACAGAAACCTCTTCCAACCAAATTCCAACCCAATTCCAATTCTTAGGTGCCACAGAAATTCCGTTTGGTTGGTTTCAAACCTCCCGTGTTTTGTAAGGAGATTTAGCAAAATTCACCACCCAAACAATTTTAAAAAGCAAAATAAATTTTTGAAATGTAAACAACATTATTTTCTAGGATAGATTGCATCAAACGAATAAATTATTTAATTAGTTTAAACATTGAAATTAACGTTTCAATAATTATTGGGAAAAACAACCAAAGTCTTTCATGTTAATCAAAACCGACTACTACTGTGGCTCCTCCTATCGTTTGTCGCGAGTTTGTGTCGCCATCTGGTTGGCAGCCAGCGGATTAAGGGCTGGCAAGATATTCATCGGGTGATGGAAATTAGACCGCGTGAATTAAGACCGCCGTCGGCGGTCTAGTTTCATTTTGCAAAATGAATTTAGACCGCCATGACAAAATGAAATTAGCCCGCGCGGCCTTATTTCATTTTGCAAAATGAAATTAGACCGCCATCACAAAATGTAATTAGACCGCGCGGCCTTATTTCATTTTTCAAAATGAATTTATACCGCCATCACAAATTTTTTTGTATCAAATTTTCGCCTGCGGCGCTAACATCGATTAAATTTTTTAAATTAAATAAAGAAAATTTGCACAATGCAAATCACTTAATTTATCGACATACTTTTGCACATCTGTTCAAAAGTCAAATACTTAGTCCAATATCAAGCCCGCGGTCTAATTTCATTTTGTGATCGCGGCCTAAATGCATTTTGGAAAATGAAATAAGGCCGCGCGGGCTAATTTCATTTTTTCATGGCGGTCTAAATTCATTTTGCAAAATGAAATAAGGCCGCGCGGGCTTATTTCATTTTGTAATGGCGGTCTAAATTCATTTTGAAAAATGAAATAAGGCCGCGCGAGTTACGTCACCGATTTGAGGTAGACAGTTTCCGATTTTAGGAAAACAATTAAGGTTTACGAACAGTAAATTTTATTGTGTCCGGAGACTTCAGCTTCTGCGTGATGACTGAAGGCGATCGAGAGAGATCCACAAATAGAGAGAAAGAGAGTAACGAAGTAGAGAGGTGGAACCAGAGTGGAACCTAAAGCTAGTTCGTAACTCGCGGGCTAATTTCATTTTGAGCTGGCGGTCTAAATTCATTTTGCAGAATGAAATTAGGCCGCCATACAAAATGCACCGCGGTCTAAATTCACGCGGTCTAATTTCACAGAGCCATATTCATCATGTTTTGCGCCAACAAATTTTTAAACTTTGCATTTTATTTATGGAAAATTTTACTTTAATTTAAATTATAATTTAAAAATGCATCATAAAACATATAACACAATCAAAAAATTTCATTTAAACATCAATTTAACCCTAAATTACAAGAAGAAAAATTTTTTGGCCAGAAATTCAGCCCTGTTTTTAGAGATGGAACATCAATTGGAACAGCTGGTGCTCTAACTACATTTTCTAATATGAAAATGAAATCTCTCGAAGTTCTGTGGCACCGACGGTTTTTTCGAGAGATTTACAAACCAACCGTCGGCAAAATCTCTAGAGATTTCTGTGGCACCCCCGACTAAGTCAATTTGCTTGAAGTTGAAGCCTTCCATTTTTTAATAAAATGTCAATAACTTCTTTATTCTTGGTCGGATTTTAATGAATTATGTGGCGTTGTAATTTTAATAGATAAATCTTTAGTGACCAGCAACAAAATAAATTTTCCACAATTTTTTTTTTAGTGAAAATCGCTTTTTTTTTAAAAATTGATCAATTTAGTGCAAAGTTACAGATAAAAGCCTTTATAACTCCGATTGAATGAATGATAGGGCGATCAATTAGCTTCCAAGAGAGCATTACCTTTTCATAATGAAAAACACGATACTGAAGATATACCCATATTTCTGAAGGTACTTTTTTTTCCAATCAAAAAAGTAGCTTTTTCGCGATTTCTCGAAAACGGCCCCACTAATAATTATTTGGACTGCATTTTTGGACTCAGCACAGGGATTTACATTTGAATTGACTGCCAGATGGTCGGGATCGGAAATGTTGTAATCTAGTGTTTTTAGAAGACTGCTCACTTTATGTTAGCCATCGCTTTTCCGATAGTATCGTTAAGATCGCGTACCACCACCACTCACAAAAGACGGACGATAAAAGCAATTACATATACATACATTTTTTGGCTTCTACCTTTGTGTAATTTTAACTTTTTATACTCTGCACCGTGCAAAAGTATGTAACAGGGAGAAGGAATCATTTCCGACTATATAAAGTATATATAGTCTTGATCAGCATCACCAGCCGAGTCGATATAGCCATGCCCGTCTGTCCGTCTGTCCGTCCGTCCGTCCGTATGAACAAACAGATCTCAGAGATGGTAAGAGATAGAGGTTTGACATGTATGGGACAAATGCTTCTTATGCTTGCAGGCAGATCAAGTTTATTTTAAATTTTTGCCACGCCCCTTCCCGACCCGCAATTTGAAAAAAAAAAAAAAAAATATCTCCTACAGTTTTGAAGATAGACCATTCGTACCTTCTAGAGATAGCTAGTAATTAGCAAAATGTTTCGATGCCGAAGAAATGATAAAGATCGGATGAGCGGTTCTCAAGTTATGAGCAAAAAAGTACATCAACCCTCCCCCAACCCCCTCCCACACAATTACAACTAACACCGCACAATCTTAAAGAGAGAGAGAGAGAGAGAGTGAGAGAAAGAGAGAGAGACTTAGACATGAGCGCAGCACCAGCATTGCATTCAGCTTCTACTCTAGGTACAGAGTATGTTATAGTCGGGCTTGACCGACTTTCTCACTAGTTTTATTGTAGACTCTGAGATCCCTCTCCCTGACTTTAAAATAGGGTACGGATTCCTCCCGTAATTGCTTCACTTTATAAAAGTCATTTTCACAACAGTTTTTTTACGACTCGATGTCAATAATGAATGGAAACGGAAACGGGATACATTTATGGTCAAGATCAAAGTTATTGATATATAAATTACATTAAATATTACCTAATGGAGCTTCCAAATTTGAAGAAACACTGATATTTAGACCTGAATAAGATCCAAAGAAAAAGAAGTTGTATAAACATTATTAAGTATGGCTGTTCATGATCATAGTAATTACATCTAAACCAGAACGTATCAGTACCCCTCCGGCGGTCAACCACCATTAAAATTTACAAAACAAAACCATTTTGTAAAGATTTTACTAGACATGAGCCAATCTAAAAACACAACTTAGTTGCAAATGAGCAAGACAACAATTAAGATAAGTCGTATGTTCAAAGAAGAGCAGCCACCACGCAAACCGGACAAGTGGACAACGTCGACCCATTTTGCTCTAGACATAAATTCAAATCCATAATAGCGCCAGACCATATCCTGAACTTGTTGTACAAGTCGAACGGAAGACGGCAGATGAAAACCCAGAGAAAGAGAGAGAGAGAGTAGGACACAGTAGAAAACAAAGGCGGTCACAAAAACAGGATGCGCTTGCGCAGCAGAAACCGAACCGAAATGAAACCAAAGGTGAACTTCATTATGATGAAGGTAGAAACGTACAAAACAAAACAAAAAAGCGAAATCAAAGAAATCCACAAATAAACATAAAAGGAAACGATTCCCCAGTTCCAGCCAGCACAGACAGAGACCAGGTTCAGAGTCACCAGAAGAAGTAGCAAAACAGAACCCGATAAAAAAAAGCGGCAGAACTAGGCGGTGGAAAGTCGAGGGGGTGAGGGGAATGGCCAACGATAAACGTCATCGAGAGACCAGATTATGCTGCATAAATTATCAAATGCGAAAAAGCGAGACAAGGAGCGGCCAGGCAAACATTGCGCGCTGTAAATAATTGTAATTTACGTAGAAGGGGACTGACTCTTCGCATCCACGTCTGTGTCTACCTGAGCCCCTCAGCGGCAAAGGTAAAGAGCTGAAAGATGTCGAGGAAGAGGCAAAACAGAGAACACAGCACGTACAAGAAATTAGCAAACAGAAAAGAGAACTCGAACTCGAACCCAAACTCGAACTCTAACCAAGAAGTAAAAGCGAATCGGATTATGATGTTCGGTACCGAGATCATGATGATGAATGGATTGGTCTGCTGTGTCTGGTCTACTATATGTTTTTTTGTTCTATGCTTGCTTGATGCCTGCGGGGGCAGTTGTACAAATGGAGTTACACACACGTCGACATCGACGTGAACGTGGATGTGGACATGGACATGGACCACGCGTAACGCGTTTTTTTTCTTCTTATTTTTTTTTTTGTTTTTGTAATCGTGGCTGGAATCGTAGAACGTGATCGAGGGCTTTATGTGTACAAGGTTTCGCTACTCTTTTACTGGGGTATTGACACTTTGGAATAGAATACAGCACAAGTGAGAAAGTGTTCATGTTTTTTTGTTATTTCCGAAAATTATTGTCTTGTTAATACTGAAATGTGTTAATTTTAAGTAAAGTTTCAATTGTTAGAGATAAGCTGGAGGTAGGGACCATATTGCAGTAAACATAAGGTATTCATATTGTCAAATTTTGTTAGAATTAGTGAGTGTTGGAACCAACTCCAGAACTTAGTTCTGAGGGGTAAGTATAGTTTAGGGCAGGGGTGTCCAAGCCCATTGCGCACGCAGCGCATTGTGGTTTCATGCAAAAAGAGGCCAGCGTGCCTCACGCACAGCTTATGGCTAAAAGTAAAGCAACAACAACTTCATATGTCTTCTCTCCACTCTTTCTCTCCGAGCGAAGGTTTTGTTGTTGGCACCGAATAACCCAGGAGTGCCCTTCACAGTTATGTAGAAAGAATTGGGTCGTCCGGTTCGGAGGTTCCAACTTGTAAGGTCAGAGCTTCGGTTGGTTGTGGCTTATCAACTTATCGAACTCAAAGTTGTGATACGATCATTGTTTTATGGCTAATTATGTCACTGAATCAATTTTGAAAACCGTTTTGGAACCGTTAAAAATGTAGGAAGTCGCTTTTAATTATTCAAGATTTTTCTTATGGATCACATTTATTACTGGGTCCACAGCCACGTTTCCGGAATCCCCTATCCACAACTATTTTTGCTTAATTTCCCCTATAGAAATCATAATAAGACGAATTTGAAAATTAGAAAATTCAAATTTTTCGAATTTTTAACAATGAACTTCCGTCTTTGGTTCAGTTGCAGATTCGGGGCGTCAACAACATAGAAGGTTTGGTTCATAGTCCGGTTCGGGGGACCCCAAAAATCTTAAGCTGAAGCGGTTACACGGAGTTCTGCTCCATACCGTGTTGCTGTCTTGCTACCTTAGCCTTTTTCAAGAATTCAGTTGACGCTTGTTCGATTTTCTACCTCAACTCTAAGTGATAACGAATGATAAATTTCTAACACGTTTAGCAAACAATTTTTAAACACAAATCTGTTTTGAACCAGATATTGCATTAGTTTTATAACTTGATCTTAAATAGATCTGTGCTTCATTTAATTTAACCCTTTGATCAGAACATTCAGTTTTTACTAAGGCCTAAAATTTTCAAAAAATTCGGCCTAAAGGTTCTGTTCAGTTCGACCCTTGCGTGATAGCTTCTTCGACCATTCATACATTCATAAAGGTCGTTAAAACATACACATATGTAAAAAATTCTAGGCACGGCGTAGTTTCTGAAACAAAAACCAAAATTGTTTCATTTATAGCAACAAAAACCTGGATTTGATTGCAACTCAGCACTTGAACTTATTGGTCACTGTGGGGAGGAAATCTCTCTCACTGACATTGTAAGGGAGAGTTCCTCAGCGATAGCCCCGGCCAAGGTGAATTTACTTACAAGGTGACGTATTCCGTAGTGGGAAGGGGTCTTAATTTTTTTCAACTCGCTCTCTCGGCTCTCTGAGATAGATGACAGTTGCTCTAAGAGGCAGATGCTAGGCACACTTCGTTTGTTATTGTTGTAACCATGGTATATTTACAAGGTTGAGCAGAGGCGGCCAAATGGAGAGGACAAAAAAGTGCGTCTGTTTTGGTGAACAAGAGAGCTCTCTCCAGACAACACGCGTTTTACTTGCTATGCAGTGCTCACCGATTCACACAAACATAACTTCGGCTCGCGTTTGCTTAAAAACACGACTGACTTCGGCTCATATGAGCTGTCGTCAGAAATTCACCATGTGAGAGAGGTACCAGTTGATATGAACATGTGAGAACACGTTGACATCTTCATTGCTACTAAGTGTTTTCACCATTCAACTGGTACCCCAAAAAGAGGCAGCCTACTTTAATGACTTCACCTGGTATAATTCCACCATGGTTGTAACTAACAGAGAGCTGAAAATAAAGTAAGGCCTCTCGGAAGATAGCAGGTGTGGGGAATACGCCACCTTGTAAGTAAATTTACCTTGTCCCCGGCGGCACGAACTTACTTGCCGAATGCTTGCCGAAGTCATACTTCATTGTGCGTTAGAGAGAGACACAGTCACGTTTTAGCGCTCTCTTCTTGGGGAACCCTCAATGTAAGGACATTTGGGGACACAAAGGCAGCTGTCAGCTTATCGATATCCCCCAATGCCAGTTTTTGTTGTTGAGTCGCATTGGAATTCCCAAACGATTTTAACGGCGCAGGCATAAAGATACGGTTCTTTGTTGATAGCAGAATCAGGCAAAGATTGCTGATGAAACAGCTGTACTATAACCTTACCTCCTTTTTAGTGTGTTGTGTTTCTGTTTTAAAGTTATGAGCCAACATAACGAGACCTCGAGCCCGCAAAATCTTAAAGATATAATTTTACCCTTTAATTTAGGTGAAATTGAGCGAATCAGTTAAACAATAGACTTGCCCTTAAAGAGAATGTTTCCAAAAAATGTACAATTCAATTCAATTTAATTAAGATAAGCTATCTTCTAGCTTCGAACATAAGCATAGTAAAAAAAAAATTTAAGTTCTTAGTATTTTTGAATTAAAGAGGTGGTTCACAGTGTGCTAAAAAAATATGGCATCTTCCGCCTATGTTTTGACTAGTTAGCTGACTATTGACTTCGACTACACACGGTAGTAAATAACATTAAGTTGTATTTTTGTTTTTTTATATTAAGCAATTCAATACGAGAAAATGCATTTGTAATTAAAATTCGACCCAAACGATGTTAGTTAAAGGTTATTGTTTTTAATTTAACTTTAGTTGTTCACAGATTTTTTAAATACAAGAAGGGCGACGTGACATTGATTGGCTGCAATGTCAGTTTATCTGTTTACAGTATATTCAAAGAATATTCCTTTCATTATTGGGATCCATTGAGATCCATCTTCCGATTTTCAAAAATTTAAATTTATTGGATTTCCAAAATTTAAAATCGTTCAATGGATCATCAAAAAATATCTTCTTTTTTTAATGTAACATATACAAGTATAATCTGTTACAGAGCATCTAAAATATGTGGCGCCTTAATAAATAGTTCCACTTTCCTATTACTATTTTCATATTATGCTCTTATTTTGATTTGATTTTTTTGTATCGCAGTGATTATTTTGTTGTCTGTTTTCAACCAACAACAACTTTTTCATTAGGCAAATAAGCAAAACCAAACAAAAACAACAACAAGAAAAATAACAACAGTTTGTATTTTTGTTATTTTAGCTGCCTTTTTGGTTTTAGTTCTGTTTCTTTCAGCCTCTTCCTGTCATCGTTGGGGTAATTTACATGTTTCTGGACAGGAGGGAAGACGAGGCGAAATTTACATGCAGACAACATGTTGTTTTTGGGGTCTGGTCTGGTGGATAAGAGATTGGATGGTTGGATGGTTGGTTGAACTGTAAGTTGTTGTGGGTCAATGAATGAATCAGAGCGCTAGCTCGTGGATGCTTAAACAGCTGTGCGAATTTTTGATGAAGATGGATTGGAAGCATTCGGTGAAAGAACTACAAACATGTTAGGAGAATAAATTTATTAATTATCTCACAAACTTTAATTAATTTTTGGAAAATATGAAAAAGAAGAACACTGAAGAAGAATTGTTTGACGAACCATTTTCATGCTTTCATGCTTATCAGTTTGACAAAAAACAAGTGGCCCAACATGGTTTGTGAGATTTTTTTGTTATTTTTTTCCTATTTAGTTGATAAGAGTTTTCTAGAAAAGCCACAAATATCACAAAATAATTTTCTTGTTTACTTAGGACCAAAAAACGAAACATGAAATGAAATGTTGAAACAAACCGAAAGAAATTAAAATGCTTATACACATTAGGGTTAGATTTGGATCATTGAGCTTTTATATTGCAAATATACAAAATCCCTTTAGGTAAAATAAATAAAACCAATGTCAAATCACTTGGCCAAAAACTGTTCAAATCGGACTAGTTGTAGGTCATAATTTGGCTGGAATGGGGAACGGGGACATACCTTTTTTGATTAGAAGTGAAGAGAGGCAAGGCTACTCTGGATATGCTGCTGCTTCTCCCTCCACCCATATGTGCCATAGGATTTAGAAACATCGCTTCAACGACCCACTTCACCTGACTCGTTTCATTTAAGTTTCCAGAAAAACACAAAAAAATTGGTTCGGGCTTGACTGCGATTTGAGCCCGGTACCTTATGCACTCAACGTATGGAATGACGCACTTGACAATTCAGCCATTGAACAGTTTTGCAGATGCACTTCAAGAGGGCTACTTATGCTTTGTTGAACAAACAAGAGAGAGAGAGAGAGCAAAAAGAGAACCAACTCGCTCTCTCTCTTGTTTATCTCTCTGCTGAAAACCGGTGTTGTTGTTGTTTAAAGTAAATATTATTCGTTTAAAAACAACTTTACTCATTCCAAGAACAAAATTTTGAAAACGTTCTGTATTTTTTTTATTTTCTGAACACGTTTTTTCCCTCTGTGTACTAATTCTTAACATGAAAATAAACTATGCCAAGGAATTCAACGTATTTTTTTACGGAAGATATGCTATTTTTAATACATATAACTGAAATAATAAAATTGTCTACTGCTCAAAGGTATGCCGTGCAAAAACAGTACAACAGTCTACTAGAATAATACAACATTTAAAGCACAATTACATAATAATCACACTTTATAGTTGCAATTATCTAAGTAATTGTAAAAGTAATTAAATTTTGGAAGATTCTCTGAATAATCATAATTCCACGTTACAACTACGATTAATGAAAAATTGTAATCAGGAATTGTTTTTTCATAACCTAAAAAATTGTGTTTTTAGTAACGAAAAGTAATTAAATACGGGAAGTAAGGAATACATTACAGCTCTGCTAATTTGTATGGAATTTTGTTGTAAATTTTAAACAAAACCCATTGCATACTTATGGGCCATGAAAAAGGGTGTCGTTTCCAGCACATTTATTCAAATTGGTATATCATTGCTTAACAAAAATTGTAGAATTCTTTGGGATAGTTTATTTAAAGTTAAGAAATAGTAATTTATGATTAATTTAAGGGATTAAACAAACAAAAAATGAATGGATTTCCTACAAAATGGATTCTCTCCTAAATATGGTCAAAATATGCATTTTAAGCAAGTTAAAAGATCTAGGCGTGATTTCCGAAAACAAATTCGTGTTCAGCATACGAAAATAATCAGGATAAGCCACGAATCCTTCAATACACTGAAAAGGACTTATTTTGTTGCTGTGTATCATTAAAGATTCGTAGAAAGTTTGATTTGTTCCTGCCTGTCTCGAACCCACACATATTCTGTAGCATCCCTATTCCAAAAGCCAAATACCTTTTTAATATATATATATAGATATTTTTTGATATTCAAAACGTATGAATATTTTAAGATAAATATTTTGTTGTTAAAAACATCGATTTTATTAATAGTGAGTTTGTAAAATAAAATAGCAACAACGAACAAGCATTTGTGCTCAACCTAAAATTTTGCGATTTCGAATTCGTTTCATGATAAAAATGGAGACCCAGTTAATTTATATATGTGGGAAGTAATTTTTAAAAACAAACATTGTTTGGAAATTTTGCAGGAAATTAAAAGTAAAATGCAATATAATGGTTGTAATTATAGAATCATTTCAAATCAAATCAAAAAAACAAGTCACTTAGACCATATACATCAATTCGAATTTTGCTTTTGGTCTGCTTTATGAGCCTCGAAACAAAAATACAGTTTAATTCTAGATTTAAGTTAAAAATTGTTAAATAATATTTACCAAAATTTTTTGTAAAACCTCCCCTGAAAAAATACTCCATACGCCACTGTGCAAATACTATTGAAAAAGAACCGTGAGGTTCTTGAAACAACTGTATTGTCGACCAGCATATTTTGTGGTTTTTTGTATTCCTGTTTAAAGTTATGTGTAAACATAAAATTACCTCGAGCCGGCTAAAACGTGCTAGTTTAATTATTATAAAGGTCTTATAATGGAAGTCATGATATGTACTTTATTATGTTCAGATGAAAAAAATGTATGGAAACCGATTCATGAATTTATATTAATGAAATTGAACAAAGATGATTAACTTGAAAAGAATTCATATTTTGATGCATAAAACGTAGTGCTAAAAATTGTTGAGGTAATTTGGAAAACACTAATAATCCGAAAGAATGCACTCAGTGTTCTTCATTTTTTGTGGCCGAAACCAATAAAAACTACCAAAATATATTCGATAGTGATATAAAGTCATTTTAACGAAAATAGAGATGCATCGATATTATTTTCAGTATTCCTAATTCCGACAAAATATTGAATCCTTCTTAAGATCTCAAAACAATAAAAAGAGAACTGAATACTAAGGACTTTTTTAGGGTTTAGGATGTAGGTAAATGGATCTAATTCAAAAATCCATAACACATCCTCAGAGTTGCCTAATATTTGCCAAATATTTTGGCGACCTCATTAAGTGGCTTGCATTCACTCAACTCAGCATCGTGTTTCCTTCAAATGGAGTGTCAAAATGCCACCTGTCTCGGCACATAAAGAATATGCATAAGGCCTCAAGCAAACACAATAATAATAGCAATTATTATTAAGAATGAAGAAGGCGTACACCCACTCCATACTCCTCCCACAGAAAACCAATTAGCAGAGACGAGAAATTTAAGAATCGATCGAACACATTTACGTGCATAATTTACAGCTGAGAGATACGGATACCGTGCTACACCTGAATCTGGTGGAACCGGTTGGGCATAAAAAAAAAAAACAAAAACCAAATAAAAACTTACCGCTCTTGAGACGATCATTAATTAAATCCTCGATCAGCTGTGGACACTCGCACTCGATGGCATAACAAAATTGCTTGAATTTCTCGAATCCATTCTTGGCTATAATCTCGATGAGATTGGCGCATTGCTGGCGCAACATCTCCGCATCGCTGGCCACGGAGGGTGTTAGGGAGCGATTATCGCTCTGGGCATGATCCCCGTTGACACTGGCGCTGCGCGAAGAGCTGGCCAGACTGGAGCTGTAGTCACCCACGGGAACGCTGCCACCGCTGCCGCCACTTCCACTGCTGGCCACGGCGCTGAGTTTGCGCTTGGCTTTGACACTGGATGGTGCACTGCCCGGTTCCAGTTGGCAGGTGGCCGCCGCGGTGGAGCCAGATCCCTGGTAGGGTTTCAGCAGCAAATCCTCCTCCTCCTGGCTCAGCACCGAGTTCTTTACGAGCACACCCAGCAGATCGGTGCTGCCCAGATCGAGCATAATGCGCTCTTGATGTCGCGAGAGCAACGAACGCACTTCTTCTTCCTCCTCTCGCGTCATTTTTGACGGTATTTTTTGCGTTACAGTTTATTTGCTATGCACTCTGATTTATTTATTTAATTTTTATTGCACTCCAGACACACACACTCGCACGCACACACACATTTTTCTTTGTATTTCAATTGGATTAATACAATATTATTTGTTGTTGTTAGAAAAAATCGCGCGCCATTTATTTGCCGTTTCGTTGGAAAATTTTCTCTCGTCTCGAACAACGTTCGTGTACCAAAGTCAAAACAAAACTGAAAAGCCAGAACCGGCTTACAAATACAAAACCGCTGCTGTCTTTGCAAAGTCATCGCTGTTAACTCAAATAGAGTGAATGTTAACGCAGTGTGAGCAGCATGTTAAGCCCAACTGGTGGGCAGCGTGGGAGATGGAGAAGCGAGGAAACCAAAGAGAGACTGAACAAGAGAGTATGGGAAAGAGGGTGTGCGGCGTAATTGTATTTGCGTTTGAATCTCTCAGTTAAATGCATTTTTACACTGCAGTCTGCAGCTGCAATGAGACAGTGGACACTCGCTATCGTGAGCTGAAAAATTAAAGGAAAAACTGAAACTACGGACGATGTTGTGTATTAATCTAGTTATCCTGCCATAAATTTTAATTCATTCTTTCGGGATTAACCACCTGTAACTTTGTCTATCGAGAAGATTTAAATGCAACAAAATTTGTGAAATTAGAAGAACCTTTGATCTACATGATAAAGTAGGTTTAATAAAAATGCAAGCATCCCAAATGACTGGTACACGACGATTAAGTTTGAAAAATTTGCCATAATTTGATGAATATTTCTCTTCAAAGGCCAATTTAGGCGCTTTTGGGTTTGCTGATGCTGCTCCCATGAATTTTTAGGTTGCATTAATATGTATACTGTCGCATAGAGCTCATAAGTACAGATATTGTTGCTCGGTGTAACCTCCATAACTTTTTAAAAGCCAAAAATACTGAAAATGTCTGTTGATGACTTTTTTTTCCTCTAGTTTATATTTGTAACTTTGCCAAAGATATAAAAACAAAATTTTATACGCTTTATGAAATATGGACAGTTTGGGGTGAAAATATGTTCTGTATCAAGAAAGTACCTTTAAATGTAATAGGGCGAGACACAGCAGCAGCACTGGATTCAGCTCACACGCCAGGTACAGAGTATGTTATAGTCGGGCTCGACCGATTTGGATGAAGTTAAAAATTAATTTGATTTCCATTGCAAAAAGTTGCGTTTTCCTACCTAGGCGAATGTTTTATCCGACGACCATCGAATAATCGTCTCTCTTTAAAAAAGATTTCAACTTTTTAGTAACGTTATAAATTTAAGTCTAAGTCCAAAAATTGGTACCTTATCAGCAAAATCAAAACTTCGTGTTTGGTTTTTCTGTAACGTCATTCAATGCAGCTTACATTAAAACAAAGTTGTTTCGAATAGGACACTTAATGTGGCCACACGACCAACAAATGTAAGGATACCTCTCTAATGCAAATATCTCGTGAACCTGACGTGCTGGAAGAAAACGGACAATTTATCTGAGTTCAGCGGGCAAAAATACATAAGGAACGGTTGCAAAGTTCTCTGTTGCAAAAAATGGCCTTTTTTTGTAAACTTGTGTAATTAGAAATATTTTATTTATTTATTTACTTTTAGTTTTAATGGTTTGGGGTTCGTAGGTGTGACTCTAGCTTAGTCCTAAATTGCGTGGCGTTTCTTATAGTCTTAATTTCATGTGGTAGTCGGTTCCAACAGCGAACAGCATAGATAAAAAAGTGTTTTTCTGATAATGCAAGCTTTAGTTTTCTACACACAATATTATTTGTTCTTCTTGAAATACTGAAATTAAGTTTCTGGTGAAGGTACGAAGGTTCATGCGTCCAAACTATTTTGTGTAAGAGAACTAGACTTCTCAAGTCCATCCACGATTGCAGTGGTAAGTTAAATATATTTATAGAAACGTCAGATATTCTGTCTGTTCGTTTTCTATTGTAAATGTAACGTGCTATATTATTAAATGCTACCTGAAGCTTTCTTTGGCTCTCTGTATCACAATTGTTAAAGACTTCAACTCCGTAAAAAAGAACAGAAGTTAGCAAAGTTTTGGCTACCAGCAAACGAATTCTGACTGGTAGAAAGTTCATAATCAGATATTGATTTCTGAGGATTCCGTACATCTTGCCTGTGGCTCTGATAATATGATCTTTCCATGTTAGAGATGTATTAAATGTAAAACCTAAATTGCTGGCTTGCTCGACATACTCTATTGGAGTGTTATTAATTGTTAGCCTTGGCAAGTTGTCAGTTCTAACAATTTTGTTGCTGATGACCAAACATTTTGACTTGCCTGGGTTTAGTCCAAGCCCATTTCTTTCAGCCCAATCACGTATTTTATCTAATTCACTATTGCACACTTGGACACATTCATTAATTTTACACAAAGGTCTACTAACATATAACTGAACATCGTCTGCATACATATGAACATTACACTTTGACAATACACTTGGCAGGTCATTGACATATATTGAGAACAAAAGAGGTCCAAGCACCGATCCTTGCGGGACACCGCGTTGTATAGGCAAGAATAGTGAAGATTCTTTATGTGTGACTACAGATTGTCGCCGATTCGTCAGATATGACTGGAGAAATATTACAGCTGTGTTTGAGAACGTATACAATTGCTTGAGTTTTGTACACAGAATTTCGTGGTTAACCATGTCCAAAAGAGTCAGAAATGTTATTTTTCCATTGTCAACCTGAGAACGAATATCTTCCGTAATGTTTATTATAGCCGTCGTACAGCTTCTACCTTTCCTAAATCCTGATTGATTGTCATTAAAGAAATGTTCAGAGATCATAAAGGTATTTATTTGTTTTGCCATTAGGTTTTCAAGGACTTTTGATAAGAAAGGCAATATCGAAATTGGCCTATACGCATTGGAAGACTTTGGGATAGGAATAATTTTGGCGGCTTTCCATTGATCAGGAAATGTGGTTGTTGTGAGGGCAGTATTAAAAGTGAAGAATAATTTTCAGAAATTTTGGGTTTATATCATCAAAACGGGTAGCATTTGACTTGATTTTCATTATCGATTCTAGGACATCACATTGATTAACACACATAAAGCTAAGTCTATTATCACAGGTTTTGTAAGGTTGACTATTCAGGTACGTGTTATGTTTTACATCAGGTACGTGAGATTTAGCAAATAGACTATTAGTTCGTTAGTGTTAACGTCAATATTAAGATGGCATTTGGACTTGCCAGCACCAAGATCTTTTAAAAGTGACCATGTTTGTGTACTTGTCCCAGTATTTTTAAACTTATTACAATAATAATCTTTCTTAGAAGAGTTAATGAGGACAGTCACAGTTTTTCTTAATAATTTAAAGTCATTATGGTGCTGTTGTGTCTTAAAGCGCTTCCATTTAGCGTATGCTTTGTCACGAAGTCCAATATGTTTTTTAATATTATTGTTAAACCAGGGCTTTGGTTTATGAAAAATAAATTTACGTCGAAGTGGTACGAATTTATTATAAAGTGAGACTTTATTATCAGTAAGAAATTTAAGTTGAGAGTCTACAGTAGGAAGGTGATAGATTTGATTCCAATCACACAAACATAGATCAACACTTAACGATTCAAGGTCAATACGCTTAAAGTCTCGATATTCAACTCGATTGTCATTGTAGTCGAAACATAAATCATAAGACATAAAGAAGACGTCATGTTTGGAAAAAACAGGCACAGAAATTTGGTCATAGAGTTGAACTCTGTCAGGGTCGCTTACATAGAAGACATCTAAAAGTGTATTGCAGGTGTCGGTGAAGTGCGTTGGTATATAACGATTTACAATTTCTAAACCAAGAGACTTCATATTATTTACTAAATGGCATTCACGCAATATGTTGGAGTTCATATCTCCTGTTAAGATTATTTCATTAAAGTTTAATACGAGTGTGGAAACAAGATCAACATATTCTGTGTTGCGATTCGGTCTGTATATACAGCCGATGAGAAGGTTTTTGTTATCCCTCTTATTAAGAATTTTGACAAAAAGCCATTCCATTGCACTACCCACCGATTGTTTACATACTACTGCGGAATTTAGACATTTATTAACATAAATTGCAACTCCACCAGCATGGTCTTTCCGGTCAGAACGGTAAAAAACATAATTATCACACGTAAAGGACAAGTCACTCAAGTCAGACATAAACCACGTTTCAGATACACAAATAACATCTACATGTACAAGAATTGCATGTACGGCGATCGAACTCGCTTATAGTTTCATAAGGGGCAGAGTTTAAATCTGAAAACTTGAATTTGCTCATACATATTTAAATTTTATGACACCGCGTGCGCGCACCGAATGTATTCGATATAGGGCGTTGCTAGCTAACGAACGAGCGGCTGTTCAGTGGTCGCCAAGCACCTGGACAGTCATGACGTGGTGCAAGCCGTTCAGTAAATATGCTGAAGATGCTCGCGTATTTTTTTTTTTTTTGCTGCATTAATATGTATACTGTCGCAGAAGACATAAATCCCGAAATTTTGGCTCAAAAATACTACAAAATTGATTTTCCGCGATATCTTAAAAACAAGAGCTAATGGACCAGTTTTGGAATAAGTGCACAAAACTGAAAGAGAATTTCGTATGGAGAACGAAACTCAAACTGTATGGATCAAAAATCATTGCAGATATGCAAAGTTTATTCAAGTAGAGTCTCACTGGCTCAGAAAGCCAAGCTTCTCTCAATCTTTTGGCTTGTGTGTACTTTAAATTTTTCGCACAAGAGAGGTCCCTTACCTACAGAACTTTCATGGCTAGTTACTTCACAGCTGGCGCCAATAGCTGGTAAAGGTTACCGTATGTGTAAAACCTATTTTCTAAAGAAAGAAAAAACATTTATTATTAGATGTTCAGAGGCGGGATCGAATACACAACCTCCCGCCCAGCAGTCCAGCACACTAACCACTGGGCCACAGAGGGCCACATATATATGATTAATTCTATTACAAAATTTAAATAATCATTATTTACATTCCCTGGTTATTTCAGAATTTTAGTTGTTTTTCTTTAAAACTGTCTTAAGACATATGTAGCAAGCATATGGCGAGCGCACTGTAGTTGTTTGGTTTGCTTGCTAAAAACAAAAACAAAACAAATGTAATTGTATTTGCAGTGCGTCTAGCACACTCTTTCTTTCTCTCTGAGCAAACGTATCGTAAGTTTATTACATGGCACTTGGAATATCGTATATTTCATCTAGCTAACAGAATCCATTTGTATGGGATGCATTGTTATTCAAATAACTCCTTTTGACTAATCGGAATCGGAAGCACACCACAAATCTGCCTGACCACATTGTCTTTGTTGATTCGACACACGGATTAATTGACCAGGCCACACCATGTTTCAGATGGTTTGCCATATTCCAGCCAAGAGGTGTGTGCAGTTTGCCAATCTGATAGCCCGAAACACACGCAAACACAAAGAAGGGCTCTAATTACACACATGGATTTCTGTTGCGATAAAACTTCACTTGTCTTTTGGACTGATTACTTAGGCCCCGATAATACAGAATTATAACAGATGTTCGGGCAGACAGTGAAAACGAATAAGGATAATTAAAGGAAATGCGTGATTGAACACAAAACGTGTGCAGTGATTTCTAAAGAAGGGGAAATAATACATAAAGTAGAATGTAGCTTACCTTGAGTTAAAGCGGTTTCGCTTACGGTTTGGGTTATTGGTAGAAAATAGCGATGAACACTTAGTGGCCTGTTCCGCCCTCGTACTAAAAAAATATTTAGTTATGGTTGGCATTTATTTAGGCTTATTATAGGCACGACAATTTGATGTTAATATTAATTATATATTTCATTTTATATTTAATTTTAGTACTGTGGTTCTTATAGCTTTGAATTCCATTTATTTTTAAATTTATTTCAAAAATGGGCAGGCGATCCCGTCCTGTTAAAGAATCTATTAAAAGTTAAAACTTAAAAATTGAAGCTCAAAGTTTTTCGCGGTTAGAAGAAGATGGAGGAGGAATTGCCGCCCGACCCCACCGGGGGGGGCCAACAAACAAAAATTTGTGGCTCTAACTCTTATAGTCTTGAGATCCACGCGTTTATACAGAGAAAAATACCGCACAAAAACAATTTATTTAAAATTTATTTACAAATCTATGCTCATTAGGGTGTCCCAAAAAAAATTTTTTTTTTTATTTTCACGGGTGCACCGGCATTTTCTGAAAGCTAATGGAGTAAAGTATTTTTGAGATTTTTTTCAGATTTTTCGAAAGACGTTTAGAGGTCGCACAAATCGAATTTTTTTCCCAAAAATCGGGTTTTCCGTATTGTTTTCGAATTTTACTTATAACTTGGTCAACATCCACGATTTTCTTAGTTTTCAAATCAAAATTTTTAAGAAAAATGTCCAAATTTTACTTTTATGACCAAAAACAATGAGTTTTGGCTTTGCATTTGCTTGTTCAGGTACCATTTATTAATTTTTTTTTAAAAAATTTGTCATAAATTTTGTAAAAAACGTACTATAACTTTTAAAATTTCTATGAACAAGACAAAAACTAGTGATGCAGTTTAAAAGATGGTTCAATTTTTTTCAAAATTAAAAAAAAAAAAAATGAAATTTTCTCTTACCGTTCCAGAGTTATACTCTGTTAAAGCGTTGTACCCATTTACTCATAATATTAATTGTGTAGCAAAAATTATTGCAGCCACTATGCATTAGAACAAAATCCATCATTAAACCAAAAAAGTGGTATCTCTCCGGGAAGTTGGCTGCCTTAGCGTTTTTTGACGAGCGTATCGACATCAAAACTTTGCGTTTAATGGTGAAAAACTTATTCGCCAGATAACGACAGCGAATAAGTCACTAAAGATTTAACGAAAGACACGCTTAAAAATAAGCAAATTGAAGATTTAATTTCCAAAGCCAGCCTTACTTTTTTTGAAGCCTGCAACATTTCGATTGATCTTTTGCAAACAGATCCAAAAAATTGGGACACCAACGAATCTTTTCACAACGCAAAAAAGAAAGTTCAACAATTGCAAGTTGTAAATGATGTCGCAGAACGTGGCGTGGCCTTCGCTAACAGCTATATTAATGTCACAACATCGGAAACTGACTATCAAAATTTATTGCAGGGCATAGAGCTGCATCGCAAGAACCTAAATAAATAATTTTGCAACAAAACAAAATGCTTTTATATCTTTGTTGGGTATTAGTGGTAAGTAAGCAAAAAATATATATAAATAAACAAAATATTTTTAGTTTCATGTAATATGTATAAAGCTTTAAAAGAGTATAACTCTGGAACGGTTAGAGAAAATTTCAATTTTTTTTTTTAATTTGGAAAAAAATTGAACCATCTTTTAAACTGCATCACTAGTTTTTGTCTTGTTCATAGAAATTTTAAAAGTTATAGTACGTTTTTTACAAAATTTATGACAAATTTAAAAAAAAAATTTAATAAATGGTACCTAAACAAGCAAATGCAAAGCCAAAACTCATTGTTTTTGCTCATAAAAGTAAAATTTTGACATTTTTCTTAAAAATTTTGATTTGAAAACTAAGAAAATCGTGGATGTTGACCAAGTTATAAGTAAAATTCGAAAACAATACGGAAAACCCGATTTTTGGAAAAAATTCGATTTGTGCGACCTCTAAACGTCTTTCGAAAATTCTGAAAAAAATCTCAAAATTACTTTACGCTACAAGCTTTCAGAAAATGCCGGTGCCCCAAAATTTTTTTTTTTTGGGACACCCTAATGCTCATTTTACAAAATCATTTCATGAAATGCCTCCGAAAGTGCGTGCATAAACAACATTTCATGAATTATGAAAATTGACTATGAATTCGCTGTCAATTCATGAAATGCCGCATCGCAAAAAAGCTTTTTGTTGCGTTGGAGTTGCCAGATCTTTTGTTTTGCCATATGTGTGCTGGTCATTTTGTGAATTTACAAAAGCTGCAAAAACAGGAACAAATTTGATTTTGCAAATTGAAGAAATCATGAATTTCGTAGCATAAACGTAGTAACAGCCTCTGAGATCGACGCGTTCATACAGACAGACGGACGGACAGACGGACATGGCTAAATCGACTCGGCTGTTGATGCCCATCAAGAATATATTTTATGTGGTCGGAGATGCTTCCTTCTCCCTGTTACATACATTTGCACAACTTCATGATCCCCTTTTTCCCATTTTTAATGAGAACGGTATAAAAAGATAAAAAATGATAGTAGACTTTACATACGGGTACTACATTTATAAAGACTCGAGTACAATTTGATCGCTATATTTTATAGCGTGGGTTATATATAACGCAAAATCCGTCCAGTTCCTTCCATTTAGTACCAAATGAAATTCCTACTAAGTCAGCCTTAGGTTTTCCAGCTAGGCCAACGCTGTCAATAGTACGGTAAGTACTAAAATACTTAATTCAATTACAGAACTCTTATTTGAGGTACATATCTAAATACATACTTTGTACCTTACCTATGTATTTTCAAATTCTTGTACCTTGGCTAGGTCTTACTAAATACAAAGATACTTTTCGTAAGTGTTTTTTTTTTTGCTCCAATTAAGTTACAGCCGAGATGTTTCCGCTCTGCCATGTTGAAAAGAATAGTTTCAGGGATCTGTTTGTGGCTTTAACTGCACGTCCAGTAAACACTCCCTGTTCAAAAACTATACGATCCATGCTAAATCAGAGATAGGCGGCCTATTAGCCGTGCTAAAATTCTAACTTTCGCAAATATTTTGGGTTTTTTAGTACCAGTTTTGTACTGGAAACCTGCTGTATAGGAAAAATATCGCAAATATATTGTCATTCTCTCAAGCTAGCATATAAGAGTTTAAGAACATGAAATTGTTGCTACTATATTAGTTAAAGAATATAGCAAATATGAACTTTCAGATATCCAAATACATATCTAAAACAGTTACAGAAAATGGATCATACTTCTAAAAAGTCTTTAAGGTGTACAGTTATTAAGGAACAAATGGACTTGTTTACCAGCATACATCTAACATCATCCAGTTAATTGGCGTATATCAAAGCGTTTTGATAAAATTTAACATTTTTTAATTAATTTAAGTTTTGATTTTATTCAAAACTACAAAAATTTATAGCTCCTTGCACCAACAGATGGAACAGTTTTTATCGCAGAATTCAACGAATTTTCAAAGTAAAACACAAATTAAAAAATTTTTATTACATTACAGAAAGTGATGAATGGAAAATTGTTACAGACATTATCACCAAGGCTATTGATCATTTGTAGAATGAATCTTGTGTTTACTTTTGATTTTTTCTGCCCATTTCACTTTAAGTAACACATAATATTAAAATCTTGAATAACTTGATTTATTTTTATCCACTTAAAGAAAATCTTTAAAAAGAAGTTTTAAAACTTTTTGTTTTACAATAATGTGTTTAAAATATTGGATTGTTGAACAAAACACGAAAAATTGTCAATGAGAGTTCAAATACAAAGAATTCTGAAGACTTTTACGATACCAGAAATAAAAGATTGAATGAAACTGAGAGTTGTTATGAAAATTCTAATATTAAACAAGCAAGGGCGTAGTAGTCGAGTAGTAGTAGTCATACGCGCGCGCACACTGACTCAAATGTTCTTGGTTTTAGCGCATTACATTCGAAAGCTTTTCCCCATTTTCCCCAGTGAAAAAAAAGGATGGGTATTAATGTTCCTCACGATATTTTCGGTAACTATTTGGACTGTATTAACTATCCTTATCAGGGATCCATTAGTGTTTTCGAAGTCGAATTTATTTTGTTTAAAAAGGATATATCAGAAAGGATAGTTCTTGAACTTTATTCTTCAAAAAATGTCAAAAGAATACTTTTGGATCTTATAGTGGATTTTTCGAATATCCATTCTACGGGGATCATTTGATTTTCTGTGTAGGTCCCTGTTTTATATCAAATGAGGCTGAAAATATCCCAGGACAAGAATTCACCATAGATTATCATAGTGTTACTGTAGGTCAAAAATCTAACCTCACTCCATAACCAAAGTGTTAGAACCAAGAGAAAATTTAAAGAACAGATTCGCCATAAGATAATTCGCATTCTCCATAGCACACTTTGCTACGAAAGAATGGAAATGTTCTTGATTCAAGAATGTTTGTTCTCATTTTTATAACATTGACAGTCGCTTTTCGATTATTAAATGTTTCGTTCTTAATTTAAAATTTTAAGTACAAAACGGTATAAATTCTACCCCGATCGACCTAGAACTGTGCCGGAGTGTTTAGTAGAAAGATTCTGACAAGAAAGTGCAGCGTGTCTTTACCTTCTCTCAAGTTGCAGAATGTGCATAGACTGTCTTTGTTTTGCTGATGAGGTCCGTTGCTAAGCTGGAGCACTTCCATTCGAGCCTTAAAAATGTGCTAGTTCATTTATATATATTCCAAAAACATTTTGGATGTTGGTTTTTTCAGCCAAATTATGACATAACCATGAGTTAGTATTTCTCGAGTCGCTCTGTCTTGCTCCTGTTTCCCATCCTCGTTGTAGATTCCAATCTATGTTCCTGTCTGTTTTGTTGTACACTCAGAAAAAAAACGACCGGCAGAGTTCTAGATCGATCGAGATAGAATTTATACCGTTTAGCACTTGAAATTTCAAGTATGTTTTGTTCTTAGTTGAACCTTCATTAAGTAGGAAACCTTTTAGAATACAAAAATGACTTAACATTGTTGAAATGAGAACAAACGTTCTTGAATCAAAAACACTACTTACAAATAAATTCAAAAATTGAAGGAAATTCCATACTTAGTTCAAATACTAAATCTCTTAGATTAACTACAGAAAAGACTTACAATTCAAGCTCCAAAAAGTGTGCTACAAAAAATGCGACTTATTTTATGTTGAATCTGGTTTTGAAATTCCGTCCTGGTTCTAACACTTTGGTATTTGGTTAATTTATTTCCTTTGGACTTTGATATTATACAAAGACCTAGTTTCAAAGACAAATTGAACTATTATTATGCTTAAAAATTATATGGGGTTGACTTTAGAATTTCATAGACTATGAAAATCCCTTTTGCACTTATTTTCAAAGTAAATCAGGCTGTAGACCATTATAAATTAAAAGTAAGACCAAAAAGATATTATAAAAGTTCAAAATTTACTTAAAATATCCCGAAACAGTCCTAAAACAAGTATTTCGGAATTGAAAGAAACGTATGTGAAATAAGGATTATGTACTTGAATCAAGTATTCATGAATTTTTCATACCTCAACAAACAAACAATTTTTGTTTACCCACAGACATGTTTTGTGCTGAGGGTCTGTAACACTGAGGTTCATTAGATTTATCAAAGAACAGTGAATTTCGACCAGGCAATTAACTGTGAAAACTCTCTCTCTCTCTCTTTCTATCTTTTGACTTAAAAAATGTGTACAAATATTTGTCCACATATCGCATAATAGAGCAATTGTCGCAAATTGCTGTAATTTGCATTCATTCCATCCACACAATCAAAAACTCCTCCTCCGCGCTGCAA
The DNA here is from genome assembly GCA_018904275.1 of Lordiphosa clarofinis. Lineage (NCBI taxonomy): Eukaryota > Metazoa > Arthropoda > Insecta > Diptera > Drosophilidae > Lordiphosa > Lordiphosa clarofinis. The sequence continues at coordinate 298,822 of JAEIGQ010000231.1, read as the reverse complement.
CTTTGCTGTGATTGGAAGACCCTTTTTTTGTGAATTTGTTCAACTCTATTTTTTTGATTGACAACTTTTCTTTTGTGGGTAGTGGGAGTGTGTGCGGAACCGACAGCAACAATTTATCGCTTGGAATTATGAGCGACACTTTTCAATGGGTCCAACCACATTTTCGCATAAATTATGGGAGAGCAACTGCCTCCACCTTCTGCACTTGCTCTTGGTTGTTGTTGTTGTTTACGGCAGCGAGGTTATTTGAATGTTATGGCATTACAACGGTTCAAGCTGCTTTGCTTGGCAATTATTTTAATCAATTTATATGCATGAAATTTGTTCCCTGCCGTTGAGGGTGGGTGGCCCCCACCTGTTAATTTGTTGATTGACGGTTGATATTTGGGCAAATATTTGAAATATGCAGAGAATTTGAATCTTTAATTCACTTCACTCCTCCCCCTCAAAGTCGACCAAATCGCTTGTAAGTGGGATTACATTTTGCAAAATACAAATCCTCTTACAAATACCCACTCAAGATGTTTCGTCACGTCTCCACAGCTTCCTCTGCAATTAGGCGACTTTTGGTCAAAGTTTCCCTTCCAGTGGGTGTGTGTGTGTGTGTCTGTTGCATTTCCTTTTCCTGATAATCCTTGGGGGCAGACACAACACTTTAAGGGTAGATTTACGGTCAATCCATCAAAGTTTTGCCACACAATAATATTTTGTTGCCGGATCTGTGGCTAGATAATCATCTGGGAGTTGAGTCATCTTTACTGTTCCATTTGTCGATTGCCTGAGAGCACGTGGTAGTTCTCGATGGGTTTTTTCTTATTATTTTGTAATTACTTATTACACATTCAGTGCTTATCTTGGGGGAAAGTGAAGATTAAGTGGCCCAGAAAAGTCATGAATTTATATGTATGAGCAGCTGATTTGGGAATGGGGGAAAATGTAGTTTGGGTATGGGTATGGCAGGTGGTAATTGCTTTTAATTATATTTAGGGTCATAACAAACTTGGGAATGTAGTCACAAAGCGCCAGTAAAGAAATGAGGTAGGTACCTATATAAATAAATTAAGATAGGAAGCGTCGCATTTATTGCTTTATCTGAAAAGCCATCTGGGCCCAACCAAATTCACAGCAATATTGCAGCTTTATTGCCAACAAGTATCATCTTCACTTAGAAACTGGTGTACCCAAATGCTGTAGCTTTGTTTCCTAAAATTAAACAGTAAACACTTTGAACATATTGATTAATGAGCAGGTAGTAATCCGGACATGAATCCAGTTAAAACCATGTGTGGTAATCTTTCACATCGTGTTTTTGCTGGCGGACGAAAGTTCAACTCGACTGAAAAGTTGGGTTGTCGAAAATAGTACTGACATATCGAAATATCGATAATTTTACCCAAAATGACGAATATTATTATCGCATATTTTTCAGAGGAGACATATCGAAATCGAATATATTTTGGTGATATTTTTTTAAAATATCGTGTTCAAATTTATAACTTTAATTTCTATTAGCAATAACTATAATCCCTGAAATTTACAACAATATCGGATAATAAATAGACGGGTTAAAAAATGTTGCAAACTTTTCGGATGTTCACCCCTCAGCAACGCAGGAACATGGTTAAACATGATTTTTTAAGAGTAACGGGTATATCGAAGTCGTTTAGAGCCGACTTTAACTTACGCTCTCGTTTATTTTCGTGCCGTACTTCACTAACTTAGATAAACTATAGAAAAATGTTAACTAAATAATATTTTTGGTTCACTTTAATAATGAGTGTAACCTCGTTTAGCAATTATTAACTCATAGATCCCATTTGGCATACTGTCTAAGAGATTTTTTAAATGACTGCCAGTTTGAGCTTCTTAGTACTATTGTGCTTATGATTTTGAGCATAAATCCTTCGGACCAGCATCTTCTACAGGTTTTCCATCGTATCGGCATTGGTCACGCTGACTTATCTTTGGGTTACTTCCTCCGGGTTTTTTTCCGTATTCATTTTTGTTTTTTCAAAAAATTTGTACACCTTTGTCGGAGCAACCAATTTTTTGGAATTTAAAAATTTACAATTTTAATTTTTCAGCGCCAGAGATTGGCTTTACTTGATCTTTGACAGCACTAGCCCACTTGGCATATTTACAAATTTATTACAAATAGTTACTCAACCAAGTGAGCGCAAATAAAATCGCCCCCAGCAAACACAGAAGAAGAAATTTGATTGTGTGGCTATAATTATGCAACCATAATCGCAAAGTTTTTCTAGCTCCACTATTTCTATGGGTAGACTGAAAAAAGAAGGTGTGGCCATAAATTTGCTCCAGAGTTCATCAGAGTTTATAAACGCTAGAAATGAAATCAAAAGTTTTTGCAACCTAAGCCCGTTTTCCGACCGATGCTTCCTTTGGCAGTTATAAAATATAGTCATCTGGCTTTGACCAAAACTTGCAAATCTGTATGAAAGCATTTTGGAGACGTTAACATTTAAAACAAACGACGGCTCTAACCGACTTCGACATGCCGGTTACTCATGAGAAGAAATGTTTAATAGCGTTCCTGAGTGGGAACATCCGAAAAGTAAGCAAAGTTTTTATACCCTTTACTCGTAGAGTAAAAACCGTTTACTATAAATTTTTCGGGTAAGCGTGCAAAAAATGCAAACCTTTTAAAAATAAAGGACATTCATAGCAGCAATTTCTTGGGGGCATTCAGTTTTTACTCTACAAGTAAAGGGTATAAAAATTACACTAACAAATTCTGAGCCTCAGAAAATATTGGGCGGCGTTGCTAGTTCCTTTGCATTGTTTGGATATGCTTTCAAAGAGGCCGTTTTGAACTAGCTGAAAGCTGATATTAACATTTGAACCTGGTCAAACTTGTTTGAAATTTCCAGTTAAAAGCTTTAACAATTTCTGAGATATGATATGAAATGTCTAACACTCAAACCGCAAACCTTCAGCCAAAATTTCTAGATCACTGCCTAAGTAATTCTAAGATGTGGACTTGAACCACTTTTGAACTGGTTCACCCGGCTAGCTAACTTCATAGTACCAGCTAAAAAAGCATATCATCTAAGTATAGGCCTTTAAAGTTTTAACCGAACCATTTTCTGAACACAAAGGGTTATCGGGAGGTTGAAAATGTAAAAGGTTCGGTTCTGGTTCCGATGTGCTTAAAACCCGAACCGAATTGGTTTTCCGGGGTCCGGTTTAAGGTTTGAAACTTAAATTTATATTGGCAATAACTACACGGAGAAAAAAAAGATCCCCGTAGAATGGATATTCGAAATATCCACTTAAGATCCATTTTTTTAAATATCCTTTTCACATTTTTCAGCTCCTTTGGATGGAGAAAAAAGATCAATGAAATATTTTTTCTGATGTATCCTTTTTAAGCGAAAATAAATCGATTTCGAAAATATCCAATGGATCCCAAAAAAGGATAGTTAACTATCCAGTCCAAATGGATATCGAAAATATCCTGAGAATCATCAGAAACTATCCATTTTTTTTTTTTGTGTATAATACCTGAAATTTTCATCAAGATCGAATAATAAAAAGCGGAGATAATCAAATATTGCATACTGTTCCCTCCCTAAACATAACGGGTATAAGGAAGTTGGTTAGAACCGACTGAAACTTACGCTCTCGTTAACTATTAAAACCGCGCCCGGTAATGGTCCAACTCCTATAGTGAGCCACCCTAATGTTATTCTCAATGCAAAATAGAACATACGGTAACTAATTAACAGTTATTACGCCAGTTGATCTCTCCAAAACTCTTACTCTCTTACACACCAACACACATGCATCCATATAAGCACACTCTCTCTCTCCTCTCTCTCCCATGAATGAATGGGGAATATGGAGACAAGAAAACCCACATGGATCTCACTTTTGTCAAAGCGATGGCGACTTTCAGAAGTGAATTCAACAGCGTGCCGAGCACTAAGAACACCAAACGCCTGCAGGCATTGAGAGAACGCCTGACCACGTGTTTTCAGCAGTGGCGCCACCAGCTTCATTGTCCCCCATCCTGGGATAGACGTGGCCCCCGTCAATTCTATAAAATCTTTGTGAAGGCCGATTACTCTGTATTTGGCGAGAAGTCCACTTACGTCCGGAAATTGAAGAAGATTTTTACCAGCAAACAAGATAAAGGTGGAGCAAGTCCAGAGAAGTCAGTGGTTCAGCCGGTGGTAGAGAATCATCATATTACAGTACATCACCTGGAAACTGTGGCCAGACTATTTTCATCCACCTTAATATCCAGCCACCACAGTTCCGCCAGCAGCACCAATATGACCATCGTTGAGAGCTCGTACATCTGTGTGCGAGATGAAAATCCCGACATAGATAGTGAAATACGTGCAATATTGCTGGCCAATGCCCAGAACGGAATCACGATATCAAGCATCAAGAGTAAGTTAAATTTTTTAATTCAAAAAATGTGTGAAAAGAAGAAGAAAATGCATGGAATAGATGGAAAATTGCATGTGTATGTATGTATATGCCAACCCGCCATTTTCGTACAGAAATTTTTTAAGTGTACCATACATTATCTCCCACTATGGTAGTTCAACGGTACTTTTATTCTCGGATGGTTAAATAGTTATTCAATTAATTTTTTGACTAAATTCTTTGCACAAGGCCATTTTTATACATTTAAAAAAAACCGCGGCTTTGAAGGAAAATTTACCAATGTTTATTGTTCGAAAACTTTAGGGTACAAAATTTCAGATCTAACTATTTTATTTTCTATTGGTTTGGTTTGCCGCAAAGTCTAAAGTTTGGTTCGTCACACTTGAGGTTATGATTTCAAACCCAATGTTCTTCTTCAGTGACTTCTGCGATTGTTGGAACATTTTTACTTTAGTGAAATCGATTTAAATGAAGTCCAACACGATATTATATATCTCAACGCTTTTCGAAATGTCGAGACTTGCATTTTTCTAAAATTGACACAACGTCGGTGCGACTCCAAATTTCTTTTCTGATCGATTTTTAATGCTAAAAAAATTTCGTCGATTGATACATGGTACCTGGCGTTAATGGGTTATTTCGGTTCATTTATTTGAAAAAAAAATCTGTTAGAGTTCCCTGTTAAGCTTCTGTTGAATATGGTGCTGAAATGTTGATTGCAGCCTATGAAAGGACTTTCAATTAACAAACCCAGAAAAAAGTTGATACTAATACTGTATTTTCAAAAATAAAATTTAAATAAAAAAAAAACTGTTCCGATGCGGGATTCAACTCCCAGCTAAAATGAGCATGCCGGCGCTTTCCGTATGTCGAATTTAAAATTCTAATTGAAGTAAAAGTCATATCATTTTCCACCAAATTTATATGAAACAGAATATTATTTTAAAAGTTCATTTTAAGGGTTCTTAATACCTTCCGATTTTTTTTTTTCATTCTTATTATTTGCTTAAACGTTCTGTTAGGATCTTATAATCATCCTGGAAAACTTTCAAGCAGATCCAAAACTCTGTTTTGCAGAAATAAGCAATAACAACTATTTTTCCCGACCTTTTTATATGAAAATTTGTTTCATCGACCCTCGTATTTTTATAAATTCTAAGATTTTTCATTTATTTGATCGAATAAAAAAAAATTTTTCTTTAACTAATTTTACTTGGAGATTTTGTTTTTTACCATGTCTTGACTCACTTTGACCTAAATTTCTTGAGAACTAGTTAACCGATTTTGATAATTTTTCCAAATCCATCAAGTCCATGTTTGAAATCTACCAAAAATAATTTGTAGATCATCGAAAACAGTTGTCGAAACTTTAAATGCGATTATCTCGGAACCACTTTTTCCAAAATGGTTGCAAAAATTGAAGGAGTAACTTTTGACCGATTTTCAATTTATTTTTATATAACTCGTAATACCCACCATTCTGGTGTGAGCTAGGACATTTTTGATCGGTCGAAATATAACGGAGCTAGAACCAATGGAGTGCGAAAAAAGTCTGTTTTCGAAATTTTGACTTTGAAACCTCAAAACTTCGCTGTATATTGACCGATCCAAAATATCTTAGTTCACACCAGAACTACATCAATTTTTAACAAACCCTCGCTTTCAGTTTAACATTCAGATAATCCGTTCTCAAACATTTTTTGTAACCATGTTTTAAATTTTTGTTTAACTTTGAACAGGAATACAACACCAACCACAAGAACAACAAAAAAAGTTTCTTAATTTATTTTAATTCTAAAACCATAATCCTAAATTTTTGCCTTTTAGCAAAATCTTTTGGTACAAATACGCTGCACATTTGCCGGAACCGGCAGGATGACTAAACGTATAGCTGCCATAGAAACGATCGGTCAAAAAGTAGTTTTTGTGAGAAAAACACGCGCACACTCCCACATGCGCTCGCCCACACTGAATCGGAAATAAGCACAGCACTCTCCTCCTCCCTCTCACACGCAAAATTGTTTCATGCATAACTTTAGTGTTTTTCTTCGGATCTTAGTAGGATCAGAGTAGATAGATACAGGGCCTAAGAAAACATACAGTAAGTAAAGTTGTGACTTTAAAATTGATTTGGGTACAGTATACACCTGAGTACATTAGGCCGGTCCCCAAACCGGCAAAATGGAAAAAGGAGGTCTCAGCATTCCCAAAGCTAATATTTTTATATAATAAAATTGTGAAATTCAAAAATTTTATTTAATTAATGGGCGGACGGGTCTCAAAGTTTTAAAAATAAACATCGACAGTTCACAAATACAAATTTTTACAAACAAAGTTATTAGTTCATTCAATTGCTGTCATTGTCGAAATTTAAAATGGGATCTACTTTGGGAAATAAAATATTGTCAAATTTGAGTAGTTTATAAATAAAATCATCGCTACTATTATTTATTTATTCTGAAGCAAAAATTTGTGTCTCTATCTCTTATAGCAAAGACATTAGAATATGAAGATGAGTAACGCCATAGGATTTTCTTGCACACGATTTTTTGGTACTGGCTTTTCCAACAGGCTTTTCGCTCTCTTCAAAAGCCAGTGAGAGAGCGCTCTAGAGCCAGCCGCTTTTTTGTACGCATTCTACGTATTCTCAAGCATTACTCACACAAGCAAGTGCATTCTATTTTTAGAATTTTACGCTCTCAACTTTGTGTGATCGGAGAGAGCGCGATTTTCCCCAGTGTAAAAAAAATATGCCGTTCATTTTTGTTGTTCTTGGGCTAAGTTTTTATACCCTTGAGAGGGTCCACCCATATTACACAAATTTTACTTTCAATATAAGGGTTATTAAATTTTCGGATGTTTGTAACGCATAGAAGGAAGCATCTCCGACCACATAAAGTATTTATATTCTTGATCAGCATGACGAGCTGAGTTGATATAGCCATGTCCGTCTGTCCGTCCGTCCGTCCGTCTGTTTCTATGCTATCTCCTCCGTCAGTTTTAAAGCTATCTTAACCAAACTTTGCACAAATCTTTTGGTATAAATACGCTGCACATTTGTCGGAACCGGCCGGATCGGATGACTATAGCATATAGCTGTCATAGGAACGATCGGTCGAAAAACTAGTTTTAGTGAGAAAAACTTTTTTGTTTTCAATGTTATCGCTCCCAACGCTCGTATTTATAAGTTTTAAATGATTTCACATAATTTCAAAAAGATTTGTGGAAATCGGACCACTGTATAGTGTAACTGCCATACAAACTGTCAGGCATATATCAAGCTCCAAGGGTATATAAACTTCGGTCGAGCCGAAGTTAGCTGGCCTCTATTTTTGTTATTATGTTAGACATTTCATCGGAGGCAAAGCGTAAAAGAAGTGGAGGGACAAAAAAAACACACAATCACGCATACACACTTGCAGTTTACTGTAAGGAGTTAAGTGCTGATAAGCTCTAATATTACAACAATAAATCTGTACAATACGTGGCTTCAGATTATATTATATCAGCATGCATTTGTTGCTGCTGAGCTGCTGCTGCCTCACTCTCTAAAAAATGTTAACTTCTACATTCTCTCTCCTCAGAGGAATATCGAAATATGACGGGCAATCCATTTCCACTGCACGACAACATCACCGACTTTCTGCTCACCATTCCTTACGTGACTGCCATGTGCAGTGAGACGGGCAAACGGATCTTCAACATCAATCCCAAGAAGGAGACGCGTCATTTGCACGAGATGATCACCCATCAGCGCCAGCGTAATGATTACAACAGTACAGCATCCACCCAGCAGGAGCTAATGCCACCACCACGTTTATGGAGAACCCAATACAACCACAAGCGACGTGTGCTTAGCCCGTTGGACAACAATCTCAACAACAACAATGAGAAGTTGCCGGTCGCTGTGTCCAAAACCATTCAACCGACTGCCATACAGCAACTGGCCAAGGCTGCGGCGGAGTCGAATTGGTGCTATCAGGACAATTGGAAGCATTTGAATAATCATTATCAGCAACCAGCGTTATCCTTGAACGGCAACATCTTCAGTGAGCCTGTGCCTGCTGTAGATTCTGAACAAGTTCATGAACCTGCCTCGAATCCCTTTAGAAAGAGGCAGCGTTCTGACTTTACACCCACCCCCACCACATTGTCGAGTCCTTCGCAAAACGATTCCCTGTTCACCATCAACTCGGACTATGATGCGTATTTACTGGATTTCCCCCTGCTGGGCGATGATTTCCTTTTGTATCTGGCCCGCATGGAGTTGAAGTGTCGTTTTAAGAAGTATACGAAAGTCTTGCAGTCGGGTCTCTGCATCTCAGGACAAACCATAGATGCTGCCCGACGACGCCTACGCCATGTGGAGCTGCCCGAAATGACGCAAATTATTGTGAATATTGGTTCGGTGGACATAATGAGGGGCAGAGCTTTGGTTCAGATTGAGCATGACTTCCGTAAGCTAGTGAAGGATATGCACAGCCGCAGGTTTATACCCGTACTTACCACCCTGGCTCCTTTGGCCAATTATCGTCACGATCAACTGATTTGTGATAAGATTAACCGATTCAACAAGTTTATACGCAGCGAGGGGAGACATTTGAAGGTCATTGATATACACTCGTGTCTGATCAATGAAATGGGAGTGCTGCGCTTCGACTGCTTTCAAAAGTGAGTTGTTTCAAAAAAAAAGCTAACTTCAAACTAAATTCTAATCTTTACAGTGGTCCCCGACCCGTCACTGGATCCAAGGAGCCCTATGTATTCTGGAACAAAATTGGACGTCAACGTGTTTTGCAAATGATTGAGGCGAATGTGGAGTATTAAGTGAGAGCTGGTCTGGTACCGGAGGGATGTTTTTTATCAAAGGACGGCGCGCTGTTTTAAATTTGAAAATGAAAACCCCAAAAAATTCACTAATTTTAATATGTTTTATGTTGTAAATGTTTATGTTTTTGTGTTAGTCCCTAGTCCCTAGTCCCTATGTGTATGTTTCTTGTGACCTCTAAAGAAATTCCTGTCCTTACCATGTCAAGATGTTGCTCACCATTTTTGCCACTATCCCAAAAATGTTGGACAACATTTTTCCATTGTAAAGCCACAAATTTCAAAGAAATCAAATACTTTTCCCCTTTTTTCCTGCCAAGAAGAGCATTGCCCTGTTATAAATTTTTTGTTTTCTGTTTTTTCATCCAACCAAAATGGCACAAACTCATGTATGGCAACAGCATTATTTCCTCTTGCTGTTTATACATTTGAGTCTTGTATTATTTTGGGCTTTTTTCATGAAAATGCATTTGCTTCACTTTTATCAAGACTTTCACGAAATCAACGCCGCGGCTGATTTCGATTTTAAGCGAGAAATTCAAGTGAAGCATTTTGCGCAATTTTCGTGTTTCCGTTTTCAAAAAAAAAAGTTTATAGAAAAAATTGATACAAGTTTACACTGTACGCTTGACATGCTAAATGCGCGCGCTAAGTGTGTGATTTTTGTGGTGTAACCAAAGTCAAATCATCCATAGAATGCATTCAATTCCCTACTCTATCTATTTATAAACTTATTTATTGTCTCTACTGTATGTATGTTAATTGTAAATGATGATGTGATCGTGATTTTTTTTTTGTATGTCCAACTATAACAAGCAGCAATGTAAAATCCACAAAAAAAAAAAAAAAAATTCAATAAAAAAACAAAAGGGAAAAATATATCAAATGTCTGTTCGGTTTAAGTGGAATACTATACAACGACAGTTAGGAAGAATATTTGGAATAAAATCAGGGAGTGCGTTTTTTAATATCCTTTGAAACGAGCCGTGAAGCGAAACTTCTTAATTGTAAGCGAAACAGTGGAATTGGCAGCCAAATGTCTCAAACCATATCGAAGTCCCTTCATGTGACGCTGCAGTCTATGTTTCAGGATCGACCAAGAACTCGGTCTATGGGTGAACTCCCTTGTAGAGGATCCACTTGTGAATCTTAGGTTAATCAAAGTTCATATAAAACTTAACCAAGAAAATCGATTAGAATTCCCAAAATTAAAAGTATCATTGTCTTGAAGGTAAGCACTTAAAGTCATAAAACTCTTTAAAACCAACCGTTCTATTTAGTGGTTTTGTTTCGGTTCAGCATTTTCGGTTTATCAGCTGAATTAGCGGTTCGGTTACGGTTGAGTTTGGTTCGGCTCAGTACCGGTTTCCGCTTCCACAAACCAACTGAGCTTTAAAACCTCATATATCTTCATTTGACCCTCTTGATGAAAAAACGATTCAGCCGCGTTCCTTAATCGTTTCTTAGGAATCACAACTCTTACCAATGCAAATTTTCTAACAAGATTAGGCCTGAGTATTGGGCACTATTAAAAACTCGCCCATTGCCCTTCCAACATCCTTTTCCATAAATTTCCAATTTCCATTATATTTCCCGGCGGATTATTTCAAAGCCTTCAGTCAACATAAATCTTTCTTACAAATGTTTTCCAGTTCCCAACTTATTGCCGCAATCGTCCCATTTAGGTCTCCATAAACTGAATTTTTGCTTTCAATCGGCCAGCATCCCACATTATCAGATATGGATCAGATTCATATTTATGGGATTGTATCCGGATTGCAGGACGAGCTGAATCGATTGAACTTTGTCCGTCCTGCCTCATATAAAAAGTAATTGTTTTCTAGTTATTTGCACATATCGCTCACTTACTTCAATACTGGCATAACTCACAATAATCCATTTTGAGAAAAAAATGATTCTTTAAGTGTTGAGTTAATTTAGTAAAATATTTGAAATTCAAAATGCTCCTTAATCAATATTATAAAAAATATGATGCTTTAATTGAAAGCCGAAGTCTGTTTGCGCCATATCGACTGAAGGACAACTGAGATATGACGCTCTTGCAATTACATAAAAATGAACCTTTAAAATTATATAATATATCGACATATTTTGATCTCACGTGAAAAGTATAAGAGATATCAATACGAAAATTTTTGCACAAAATAGTACACAACACATCGTATACTTCTGCATCAATAAGTCAAAAATCGCATTTTTTGAGTTATGCCAGTGTTGAAGTAAGTGAGCGATATATAGGCTTTAAGGGTACTGTATATATTCAGAAAAATTTTGTTTCCATTTATTTTTAATTGCTCAAACGTTCTGTTTGGATCTTATAAACATCCTGGAAAACTTTCAAGCAGATCCGAAACTCTGTTTTACAGAAATAAACAAAAATAATTATTTTTCCCGACCCTTTTATATGAAAGTTTTTTTCATCAACCCTCGTATTTTTAGATATTCAAAGTTTTTTCATTTTATTAGTCGAAAACTTCATAAATATTTATAAAATGTGCCCAACTTTGGAAAAAAAAATTTTTTGCGATTATCTCGGAACCACTTTTTCCAAAAGGGTTCAAAAATTTAAAGAGTAACTGTTGACCGATGTTCAATTTTTTTTGTAATTCTGATGTGAACTAGGATATTTTTGATCGGTCGAAAAATAAAGAAGCTAGAACCAGTAGAGTTCAAAAAATTCGATTTTCGAAATTTTGACTTTGAAACCCCATAACTTCGCTCCTTATTGACCGATCCAAAATATCCTAGTTACATCAATTCTTACAAACCCTCGATTTCAGTTTAACATTCCGATAATCAGAAATTCTTTTCAACCATGGGCCTATGTTTTAAAATTTTGGTTAACTTTGAATAGGAATACAATAACAACCGCAAGAACAAAAACAACAAAATTTTCTTAATTTAACTAAACAGATTAACTGTCGAATGAAAAAATCGGCTTCTTAATATCACTTATAGTTTTTGTTAGTTAGTTTTTTAAAAAATTTACAACTGAAGGTATACAGTACCCTTAATATTTTTTATACCCTTGCAAAGGGTATTATAATTTGCCCAGAAGTTTGCAACGCATAGAAATATTCATTTCCGACCCCATAAACTATATATATTCTTGATCAGGGCGACGATCTGAGTCGATTGAGCTTTGTCCCTCCGTCTGTCTGTCTGTCTGTCTGTTTCTACGCAAACTAGTCTCTCAGTTTTAAAGCTATCGAGTTGAAACTTTGCACGGAGTCTTCTTTTTGCTGCTCACTGCAAACATTTGCCGAAGTTAGCTTGTTAGCCTTCTCTTTTTTCTTTGCTAAAGCGTAAATTATTGAGGCAGCTTAATATTGATGGTTTGATAAATCAAAATATTAAGAAATAATTACAACACTGATTAACTATCAAGGCAGATAAAAAGAAATTTTAAACTTACAAAAAGCTATTAATCGAGCTGATTTGTTATGCCAATTTTTTTTTCTTTCTCCTTTAGATGATTATAACTTTAAAGCATTTGTGTCTTATGACGTCTCTGATCACATCTGGCTGTGAACTGGGGCATAGCTTACCGGACAGGCAAATTTTTATTAACTATCCCATCGTCTTGAAGTCGTTTTTGGCGTATTTTGTAATTTTGTTAGTTATCATTGTTAGGCTTCCTTAGTTGTTAAGCCTTTTTTATAACGTTTACATAATTTTGATAATCCTGATTTCTGAGCTCGGACTGGCCAAATCTCATCAACCTGACCAAATAAATTTCTGAATTTCTGTTGAACATAATATATATAAATCCTTGCCCTTATGGTTTATCCAAAAATTGCCGCCCCTAATATCGATAAATTTGCCTATCGCTTGCCTATCGATATATCATAGCAGTTCCGATGCCAAGTATCGTTTACTAATACTCGATTTATTCGACTACTTTTACTCAATCAGCAGGCACTGCGAGAGAAGTAAGCTAAATTTTAAGGCAAAATTTTTTGGAACAAATCATACGACACATCTTTATCTCACTTTTCAAAACGTTTCAGAAAAAATGGCTTCGTTCTTGGCACGTACAGGCGGTACATTCATCGAATCAGTAAAACCGAAAACAGTCACAAAGGTAAGTGCCGTGCAAAATGTTAACTTTTTAATGCGATTTTACATAATAATTGCAATGAGGCAAGGTGAAGAGCACGGCCCAGCTCTCTCTTTCTCTCTCACTCTCTCTCAGCAGCCACCTGACTAGCGCGGAATTTGAAATTTTGATTGTGACGCAATTTTAGTCTGTGTCTGGGTGAAGGTGCAGAGAGAAGGGGAGACCTTGAATCTAATTTTTTTTTATCAATGAGCATATGACAACTTTTGTTGTTGTTGCAGTTGCCGGGCCCACTAATTGAAAACTTAATCTAACTGAATTGGATTTGGTTATCAACTTTAAAGTTCCGAGTGGATTTTTGTTTATATTTGAGAATGACTCATGCAACTGTTGGTTTTTTGTTTTTCAGATCCTCAGCTATGCCCCCATTGCTCTTCAACAATTAAGGAACCTTAATGTGCAGGAACATGTCTCATATACCCTGCTTAATGAACATAACATCCCAACGCCCCGGTAAGTATTGAGGGTATTCCATCATCAGTAACAGTCCAAAGTTCAAATGAAAGAGCCGCGTCGCTTTTATGGTGGCTTTGGCTTTGGACTTTGGCTTGCACTTCTGTGCGAGTGGCAAGTTAATCGTTAAGCGATTTGAGTTATAATTTGCATTAATTAGCAACTCGTAAACAAATCGGAGCAGAACCGATGATAACAGAGATACGATTTGATGGGATTGTGAGGGATTGGGACTTCGAGTTAATGGCGAAGGTCAGTGACGTTTGTTTGATTAGACGCAAGCTTACTGAATTGCAACGCAATTTCGAGAACTTAAAAATAAATTATGGCTGACTTCAGGTAGAACTGGAAGATAAAGTATTAAGATGGAACTGGGAGTGCCTACTGCTACGACATTAGACTTGAGAGTTTCAGAAAATTCTAAAGAGTTTTACAACATTGACGAATTTCTGAGTGTTGTCAACCTTATCTGCACTTGGCTGGTGATATCTGTATCCTTGTTAAATAGATATGGATGTAAACTGCTGAGTTGATACCCTGTATCTATTAAAATGTATAGCAAAGGGTATCATAAAGGTGCGCATATTTATGATTTTAAAAAAAATAATATTTGCAGTAGTGCTTGAATCGCTAAATCAATATCCGAACATGGTTATTTTGAATATGCTAGTCCAAGCCAAAAACCACCAAGTAAAACGGTTCGGTTCGGTTTAGTTCCTAACTTCAAACAATTATATTTGCAATTTTGAGTATTTATTTTTTATTCTCTTTGATAAGTCTTACGTTGACTTTCAGTTAAATTAACTTTCGCTGAGGGACCCTTTTACAGGACCGAATTAATTAGCGACGCCTTAGATTTTAAGGATGACTTTTAAACATGTGATTCCTTACAATTATTTACAGAACTCTTATTATACTTCTCTTCAGACTAAATTTCTTTCTTGAAAGTTGCTAATTGATTTCTTTGAGGATCCCGTTTCCTCTAAAGGACGATATTTTTAATATCCTGTACGAAATTTAGGGTTTGTAAGGAGCATTCTTGTTAGAAAGAAAAATTCTGATAATCGAAAACTGAAACTGGCCTTCATCAAAATAAAATACTGCTTCACTAGCTTCAAAAACCATGTAATGAAAAAAACCGACAGTTTAGAAACTATGTAAACCATTGAACCGAAACAGTCCTTATTTCCAAGCGGTTTGCATCCCTGTTTAGAGCTTGTCCAGTGGATTTAAGTTACATGATCTTGCCTCACCATTCTCGCCTTACAATTGGTCCATGGTTTAGCATGCCGTGTTGCATGTGACGTTGTCTTGTTGTCATTTAAACAAAAGAACAAATTGACTATAAAGTTACGCAAAAGTACAGTCCAATGATGCCACCGGCATACAAACTTACCAAAAAGAGCATTATTCAGTGTGCATTGCCCTTTGGCTGCGCTTTACACTGAATTCGGCAATTTGGGTTTTTGGCGTAAACATTGAGCCATAAATAATCTTCGTCGCTGAAACCAATTTTAAGATTTTTCGTATTTCTCACAGATCACTATCTTTGATATGAAAATTCATTGAATTGTAAGCGGTGTTCGATTGTTAGTCCTTTAAGGCACATCTTACTGAGCATTATTGGCGCTGTCTTTGTACACTATAACCCAAATAGCATAAAATTCATTTTTTATAACCAATGTGTCCCCTAGCTTCTTTGATGTGCAACTTATAACCTATGATGAATGAAGCTTAATTTCTTGAAATGAAAAGAAATGAAGAAAACTATGTAATTTCTTCCATACAAATTGTTGTTTTATTTTGGCCTTAATTTCACTCATTTCTTAAAAATGTATTTATACCCGCTAGTCGTAGAGTAAAAAGGGTATACTAAAGTCGTGCAAATGTATATAACAGGCAGAAGGAATCATTTCCGACCAAATAAAGAATGCAGCGGAAATTAGCTTTTCTACTTTGAAATTGAGGATCTGAAACAGTCATGTCCAAAAGCCTATAGGATCCAGAGGTCGCATAAAACGGTCCCCGTTCTGTGTCAGAAAACAACCGCTTTCGTGCGATCACATTCAATAAGGGTCTTTAACCAACTATCAACTACGCTCTCTGCCTCTTTCTGGTTGTGGGAGGAGAGAAACACATTTTTTTTTTCTGTCAGGTCTGTCTCGGGCCCTTTTGTCAAAACTCACGCATTTAAAAGGTCTTCTTCGTATTTATGCGTCGGTGTGTAAGCGTACAGCTTAGGCTCGGCTAGCAATATCAATGTGTGCGAAAAACAGTATGCCTTCTCTTGTTCTCTTTCACGCTGACTCGCTCTCTGTTTATGCTTAAGTCTGGCGCTCTCCTGAGTCTGCAACCTTTTGAACTGAGATTTTTAAAGTTCGGTCTTTGTGAAGAGCGCATTTGATGAGCGATTGACTGTCTTGGGCTCGGTATGGGGTTGCTCTCAGACCGATCAGTGCTGTGTGTTCAGCGACAGCCACCGAGCAGTGAGCGAAGTTTGCTGCTTAAATTCGGTTAACGGAAGCCCGAGCCCGTTTTGTTTTTGTTCTTTTGGTCAGTGACGTGAGCAGAGCGAACTGAACATTGGGTTGAGAGTTATTACGAGCATTAATAAGAACTCATAATTCTGCCGGCGTCGCAGTCGATACACGTATATAAAGAGAGAGAGTACGTGTGTTCTATAAAGGGTACGCTCGGCGGCTTGCTCTCTTACGATACGCGTGTGCGTCTGTTTGTTCTCTCACAAGCCATTTGTTCGTTTCCTTGTTGCTCATGTTGAAATGTTAAAACGTTTAGTTTGTGATTCATCGTGATTCTCTGCTACGCACACAAGCTCCACGCTTGATTGCGTGAATCTGATCTGAAACCATAGGCTACATACATAGGCTAATTCTATAACTATTTGAATTTTTAAATAACACCGCATTGTTTTATTCTGTCGATATTTAGACTCTTTTGCATTAGATATAATATACACACAAAGAAATCTGTGGGTAAATTTAACCAATATTGTGGGTTGGAAATGCGCCAACCCACAAAGTCGTTCAAATTATCCAAATTTCACTGTAACTTTATCGTAAGCCTTTACGTAAGGAGAACTATTGCTATAGTAAATCCAACCGAAAATCTCGTTTAAAAATGCGCCAACCCACATAATTTGTAATATTTACCGATGTTTGCAGTAAGTACTTTTTCTACTGGATTTACAGTAATTTTACCATAAAGTTAGTAATGTAACTGCTATTACACAACTGTAGAATAGTAGGGTGGGAGACTATTGTAGCTGTCACACGTTGGCAATTTAATTGAGGTCATCATCATCCCACAGAGGCAACTCCCATTGCCCCCCACGCACCAATTGTGGTCCTGAAGCATTTGTTAGAATTAAACAATACTTATTAAATTTGAAAAATTTTTACTTACTCTGGGTGGATTCGAACTCGGGGCCATTGGTCTCAACACGATTGTAACGACGTCTTTACCAGTTACGCTACGGCGCACGTTAAAAGCAATGCCTCTAACTTCTTACTTGTATGAATTCTGCCTAAGCACATGAACGAAAAATTTCTTGATTATTGCATAGTTGAGACCAAAAGTAATTCTCAAGTTCAAATTCCGTTCAAGTATGCAATATAAGACCAACTAAAATTTACGGAGTCAACAATTTCCACGGTTAGATTTGCCGTCGGTACAGTTAATCAGTGCAGCAAATGCATTCAATAAGTTATACTATATGTGCGGTTGGATTTACTTGTGGGTACAGTTAGTTGTAACAACAACAAATTATGAGATGGAAAAATCACGTCAGAGTTACTATTTCTATGGTAAAGTTACTGAAGTTTACAGTAACTTATTAAAACAACAAAATATGTGGAAAAATATTTGTAGTTAAATTTACTCAGCGTACAGTTATAAAAATGCAAGAACAAAACTCGTGCTAAATAATACGTAAACCTTACAAATCTCTGCTGTAGATTTTACTGTTTGTACAGTTACCAAACAACAACAAAAACGCATGCATAAAAAATTTTGAAAAAAGTTACTGTCAGCGTAGTTAATTTTACCCAACCAGATTTTTTTGTGTGTAATAGATATAATATTTATATATAACACAGAGGAACAAAATTCAACTTTTTTTTTTTGCCTGGGACTGGGACCAATAAATTGTGAAACTAGAGGCATTAGGTAGCAACACCTCATACCCAGTTTTTCTGGAGCACGTCAAGTTCGCGTTTAATGGGCACTTTTATACTAGCAACACAAAGCTACAACCTCTGTTGCTTTTTAAAAGAAGATGAAAGCTAAAATTTTGAAAAATTCACCAAAGCTGAAAGGAATCATCAGTATTCTAATATAAAATTCCCGCCTTCAACGGATAAACGGTTAGTACCATGCCCATAGAGGTCTAACTTAGAATATGGAATTAATGGAAAACCACTCGATAGAATTGTATAAGATTTTAACTATATTGAGATACGGACTAAAAAAATGTGTACTTAATAGATGGTAGCATGCATCGAAAAACCGCGATGGTGGGTACCACATTTGACAGCACCCATCATCGAGGCAATATAGGTCATAAACTAGAGATCAAAATAGACCGAACTGCGTTTTTAGATTCACCATCGGACTCTTAAGTCACGGGCTATGGCTGTCTTTGTACAAGCAATTGCCTCAGAGCAACATTGACCATATGGGTATCAAGAGCGTCTCCAAAATTATGCAATAAATCCTAAAAATAAAAGTCGTCATTTCCATTAAGAAAATCAAAAAATTTAGTTTAAAAATGTCTTTGGTGGACAAACCGCGATACGCGAAGATGCCTTGAACTGATGTATTTAATTGATCCGATCTGTTTTTCTGCTGGTATTGAAGCACTTTACTCATAAGAATAATTCCATAATTTTGGTGAAACTGGTTTCACCTAAATGGTCAATGTTGTTCGAAGGCAATTGCTAGTATATAAATGCCTAAGAACCGCGAACCAAGCTTTCATTGGTAAAACTGAAAACGCGATTCAGTCTATTTTTATCTCTAGATTATGGCCTATATTGCCTCGATGATGGGTGCTTGTCAAATGTGGTACCCACCATCGCGGTTTTTCGATGCATGCTACCATCTATTAAGTACACATTTTTTTAGTCCGTATCTCAATATAGTTAAAATCTTATACAATTCTATCGAGTGGTTTTCCATTAATTCCACTTTCTAAGTTAGACCTCTATGGGCGGGGTACTAACCGCTTGTCCATTGGAGGCGGGAATTTGGTATAACAATGGTGGTGACCCCCTCTAACTTTGGTGAATTTTCAAAAATTTTAGCTCTCAAATTTTTTTAACCAGCAACAGAGGTTGTAACTTTGTGTTGCTAGTATAAAAGTGCCCATTAAACGCGAACTTGACGTGCTCCAGAAAAACTGGGTATGAGGTGTTGCTACCTAATGCCTCTAGTTTAACAATTTATTGGTCCCAGTCCCAGGCAATTTTGAGTGTTCCACAGTGTAATATTAGTTGAACCTAACCGAAACCTAGGGATCGGAACGGGTTCAGTTTCAATTTTACTAGTTTGCAGCCAAAAAGACCCATTTCTACTGAAAAGTTTAAGTTTTTTTAGTGTAGTTTGGAATAATGATCTCAAAAATCCATTTCAAAATCTTTTTCATGGCTTCGATTTTAAAATATGTTTTTTATTTTTTTTCTTACATTTTATGCCATATCTAACTTCAAATTTATCAGATTGAATCAAGCAAGATATTAATCGAAAGGTAATTGAGCTGCCAGTAATCGAGTAGAACATTGCTATACTCTGTACCAAAGGTACATAGAGTATAATAAGTTTGTGCAAAAGTATGTAACTGGGAGAAGAAATCATTTTCGACTATATAATATATATATTCTTGATCAGCATCAACAGCCGAGTCGATATAGTCATGTCTGTCTGTCCGTCTGACCGTCCGTCCGTACGAACAAACAGATCTCAGAGATGGTAAGAGATAGAGGTTTGACATGTATGGAACAAATGCTTCTTATTCTTGCAGGCAGATCAAGTTTATTTTCAATTTGTGCCACGCCCCCTCCCGCCCCCCAATTTGGTAAAAACGTTATATCTCCTACAGTTTTTAAGATAGACGATTCGTACCTTCTAGAGATAGTTAGTAATTAGCAAAATGTATCGATTTGCCGAATCGGATGAGCGGTTCTCAAGTTATGAGCAAAAAAGTATGAAAAATGTGGTATTTTTGTGATTATTTAAAAGTAAATTTTTGTTTGCTTCGACTTTTGTTCCGTTCTTGATTAATATTTTTGTTCTGGCTTTTTGCTCACTTCAAAAATTGACCAAAAAACGAAGAAACATTCATATTTAATTTTTGTAAAAAAACAAAATACTAAAATTTGACTTTAAGTTTCTCAATTTGATATATTTACGGTACTTGTATCACGATTTTCCTCATCAATGCCCTATTTTCTTCGTAAAAGTGCGACTCCAATGAAGAAAAAATAAAAATAATTTTTTTTATATTTTTCCTAGGCGTTATAAATTAAATTTCTTGCATTTTAGAACAAAAATCGATTTATTAGAAATATTTTTGGTAGAATCTACTAAGCCCATTAAAAAACAATTCTCCACGCGATTATTGGCAGCTCATTTACCTTTCGATTCATATCTTGCTTGACTCTATGGCTTAAAATGTAAGAGCACCTACCGAAATAATGGAAATAAATTAATATTTCAAAAACGGAGCCATGAAAAAATTTTGAAATCGATTTTTGAGATCACCATCCCAAACTATACTAAAATAAATATTTCAGTTGAAATGTGTCATTTATTTTTTGTGTTATTAATGCCGGAATTGAGTATATCGTTTCAAATTGTTCTCACAAAATTCTTCAATTTAAATCTTTTATACATTACCTATTGTTGTTGTAGCTTTCTCATATTTCGTCTGTGCCTGTCTTACTCTCTTAAATAAAAGCTCGGTGGTGGTGAGGTGGTCTTGAGGATTAAAGTACTTAAGCAAACCCAAGTACGCAAGCACATTCCCATGTGTAGTTAACCGTACATTATTAAAAGGGGGTTCCCTTCATTTTAGTTTACAATCAGTGTTTTCTAATCTAACATACTATGTGTTTTCTTATGCTAATTTAGTTTTAATCTGAATTCTAATCAATTTACACGTAATGTCGAGTGGTAATAAATAAATAATAAAATGTAAATTAGCTTTAAATTAATTCTGATTACACTAGTTTACAGCCAAAAAGACCCATTTGTACTGAAAATTTTTTTTAGTGTAGTTTGGAATGGTGATCTCAAAAATCAATTTCAAAATTTTTTTCATGGCTCCGTTATTGAAATATAATTTTTTTTTATTTTTTGGTAGGGGCACTTACATTTTAAGCCATATCTCACTTTATAATTGTCAGATAGAGTCAAGCAAGATAAGAATCATAAGGTTATTTCGCTGCCGGTAATCGAGTAGAACATTGTTTTTAAATCGGTTAATCAGTTTGACTACAATATCCAAAAATATTTCGAAAAAATCGATTTTTTGTTCGAAAATTCATTTTTGGTCGCCTGGAAAAAACATTAAAAAATCCAAAAAAATTATTTTTATTTTTTCTACATAAGAACCGCACTTCTACGAAGAAAAACAGATATCGATGATCAAAATCTGTGAACAAACACAGGAGCTGTAAGCAATTTAGTGCAAAAAAATGTGATATTTTTCTGAATATTTTAAAATAAAATTTCGTTTGCTTCGACTTTTGTTCCGTTTTTAATTTTTATTTTTGTTCTGGCTTTTCGTTCACTTCATAATTTGATCAAAAAACGAAGAAAAGTACAATGTTAATTTTTGAAAACACACAATATACTCAAATTTGACTGTTAGTTCCTCTACTCAATTTGATCCATCTATGGTACGTGTTACACGATTTTCCTCACCAATACCTTATTTTCTTCGTAAAAGTGCGATTCTTAAGTAGAAAAAATAAAAAATAATTTTTTTGTATTTATTTATATTTTTTCTAGTCGTTTAAAAATGAAATTTCTTGGATTTTCGAGCAAAAAATCGATTTTTTTTGAAATATTTTGGTTGTTGAATTCAAACTACTGAACCGATTTAAAAACAATGCTCCAAGCAATTATTGGCAGCTCTATTACCTTTCGATTTATTTCTTACTTGACTCTATCTGACAATTATGAACTGAGATATGGCTTAAAATGTAAGGGTACCTACCAAAAAAAATTAAAAAATTAATATTTCCAAAACGGAGCCATGAAAAAATTTTTGAAATCGATTTTTTAGATCACCATTCCAAACTATACTAAGAAAAATTTTCAGCTGAAATGGGTCATTTTTTTTTTTTATTTTTGTAAACTAGTGTTATTTGTTACACAACTATCAAGGTCACTTCCATTCTGACAATTGATTAGCCTTTATTTACCTTTCGATGCTCAAAACTTAGACTTTGTGTTCGTTCCCCCTCGCTGATAAGATTTAGTTGACTTGCCCGGAAATTACTCCATAATAATTCATTTTCTTTACATTTTTATTCACAGTTTTGCTGTTGCCAAAAACGGAAAGGAGGCCAACGATATTGCACAAAAATTGAAAACAGACAATCTGGTGCTGAAGGCTCAAGTTTTGGCTGGAGGTCGCGGCAAAGGTACCTTTAAGAATGGCCTGAAAGGTGGAGTGCGTGTGGTTTACGAGTGAGTACAATTTGAGTGAATTAGTTCAAGTCGGCAATTTTCAAATAAATTTCTAATTTTTAGCCCCGCAAGTGCTGAGGAACTCACCTCCAAAATGGTTGATCAGCTTTTGATTACTCGCCAAACTGGAGCCGCAGGCCGCATCTGTAAGAAAGTGATGGTGGCTGAACGGAAATTTCCTCGCCGTGAATTCTACTTTGCCGTGATGATGGAGCGTGCTTTCAATGTAATTATAGCAAAATCAAAAAGGAACATTTAAGGAAATTTAATACCATTTATTTCAGGGCCCAGTCCTGATTGCCTCCAAGGAGGGTGGCGTAGACATTGAAGAGGTGGCTAAAGAGAGCCCCGATGCCATTCTCTATGAACCCATTGACATTGCCAAGGGTCTGACGGAAGAGCAAGCCTGCCGAATGATTGAGAGAGTTGGATTGGGTGGCGACAATGCCGATGAGCATGTACAAATGCTGATGAACATGTATAAATTGTTCGTGAAGAAAGATGCCCTGTTGGTGGAGATTAATCCCTATGCTGAGGATGCCATGACTGGCTGTAAGTAGAACGTTTTATTTTATTTCTATAATTCTGTGCGTGTTCTAATCCCTCATGTTTTCTGTCAAATCTAATGAAATTACTATTCACGGAATATTTGTTCCAACTCATAAAGGCTGTAAGTATTGAGACTAACATTATCATTCATTCATTCATCATAGATATTTGTGCTGTACTAACAAGGTCAACGAAAACTAAGAGTGTTTAATAGCTCCTAAAGTCCATAGGTGGTAAAAAAAAAAAAAACATTTTTTGCAAATTTAATAATATTCTGATTTTGATCGATTTGCAAAGTAGACAAAAAGATTTGCTTACATTTCAGTAAAAATTAGCTCTAAATAGCTCAATGAGTGCATGTTAGCGAAAAACAGTTACTTGAATTAAAGAGTTGAACTTTTCAATAACCATTAAATCCTGATTAAATTAGTTTACATTTTAGCTCAACTGGGTTTTCAAATCAAACCCGGAAAAAAATACAAGACTTCACCGTTTTGTAAATAATTTGAACACAGTTGCTTTTGTTGTTTATAAAAATTTATTAATTAAATTTTGACAAGTTGTGAAAATTCCAATTGAAAAATTTAATGGAAGGGAAATTTCTCAATAAAAAAATTGGCTGTGTGAAATATTACAATTGGAAAATATAATTTAAGGGAAATATTCCAAGCAAAATTTTAATGGAAGGAAAATAAATATCAGCTGGCACTTGACTGGGTGCCATTAATTATTGGCTTAAATCTTGAACTTTCAACTGATTCTAAATTTTAATGAAAATATTCAATTAAAATTCAATTGAGTTGAAGAAAAAGTTGAGCCAAAATGTAAGCAAATTTCAACAGGATTTATCGGTAATTGAATCATATAACTATTTTAAATCAAATATTTAATTAGTGCTTGGGAGTTTAGCTATGTGAAATAATTTAATGTAAAAATTTTTAATAAACATTCCCAGCAGAGCTAGATTCGACAGAGCACCTATCAGTGCCTCTATAAAAGGTTAAAGGCGTTATAGAAGTATAGCAGAAAGCGTCTAAATTGGACCCCAAGTCAGACAATTCTAGTTTTTATGGCAATATATAATATATATTATATTTAAATTTATGGGAAGAGAACTAGATTGTCTGAATCTTTATAGGAACTGTTAAGAGGCTACTTGATTCAGCATTAATTGTTAAATATATAATATATATATACATGTAGAGAATAAATTCTATGTTAAGAATTACAGTAGCAAACTAGTTTTCCTCTCATGAAGTGAATTGTGTTTTTTCGTCTTAAACAGGCTGTAACTTTGACTAATAGACTTATTTTAACGCCATTAAAATCACACAATTAGATCACAAGTGTGGCAATATACTGAGTAGCTAAAATATTAGTCCAATAACCGCGCATGCTTAAACAAGATGATTAATTTTGAAAATGCCATAAATCCAGAGTAGTCTGAGTTTAGAGGCCAATTAGGCCACTTTCTGTGGTACTTATATAGACTCTTTGATTTTTTAAAGATGCACTGATATGTGCTCTGTCGAAAATACAAGATTTGTCCTAAAGGTAATAGAGTTAAGCTAAGTTCACACAGGCAAATAATTTGACAAATTTTTAGGAAATTTTGATAAATATTTGGCTTAATAGCCATGATTGCAGATTTTGCAGGACTTAAATAATTAACTATGGTTCTATTCACTAATAATTTGATTAAATATTTTATTAATTTAACCAAATTTTCATAAAAATTTGTCAAATTATTTGCCTGTGTGAACTTAGCTTAAGGGTGTTCAACAGCCCGCGTAAAATCGCGCCATGGTTTCGCGCCATTTCATGATTTTTCTCTTAAAAATATGCGGTCACACCTACAAAATTTAAAATTTTTTTGGCCAGTAAACAAATTGAGACATCTTCTTCAAAATAGCTCCAAACACTCTGTCTGTAACAACACCTTGAGAGCCGTCATCACCTACTGTAAACATAGTTGTATTTTCCTTATTGATGCAGCTTATCCAAACTACCACAAACGGAAAAATGCTATCTGAGACAATGAGAATCGTATTGACATTGGATTTGCTCATTTCGCTGCATTTTCGGCTTGCACCACTCACAGAAATGCGTCGCAAGAAAATGCCTGTCCTGACTCGCCATGTGCTCGGAGACAACTGACTAGCCGCCCTCTACCGAATCCTGTCGGTGCGCGCACGCTCCGAAGTACAGTCGCGGCGGAAGAAAATCAGTCCTTTTATCTTTAGGACAAACCCGGTAGCTCAAATATCCAGATATATATGCGCAGTGTGACCTCCATAAATCCTAGAGTGCCAAAAAGTCAACAAATTCGTTTTTCACAATATCTTGGAAAAAAAAATCTGAAGGAGCTTAACCGAAACTAGTTTTGGAATTAGTGAACAAAATCTTTTAATCCGCCCCTCCCAAAGTTGGTTCTCTTATTAACCTGTGTAATTTATGGTTCTTAAAACAAAACTGAAATCGTTTAAAAAATTTATTCAGGACGATCAAGCTGCGCTAAATAAAGCGGTACCCACTTTGGGCCTATGACCATTAAAAAATATGCCAGGCGGCACCCTACTTCATCTGTGTCGATGAAAATTTTAGGGTTTCCCCAAAATGATTGACCGCCATATGTACATTGTACACGAACCTCAACCGCAGCCAGTAGCCCTTCGGCTCACGTTAGTTTTGATAGCATCGTTTGCTCCGGTAAATACCGGTAAATGACATCGGGCCTTCCAGTTTGAGTTTTCTATAATCTTTAATTGTTGTCCGATTTCACTAATTTTTCGTGATTCCCTTTAGGACTGATCAAATAAATCACTTCGTCTCTTTCCATATCCGTATTTAAAAAGGTTTTTGTAAGGTATGCAAAGTGAATTTGAGCGAATAGCATTTGATGGTGCATCAAATAGTAGAAAAAGTAATTTTGAGTATTTTGGCATACCTTCTATTACCATTTCGATATGTATCGACTTGTTGTAAGTCAGTGAATCACTAGAATGGTCCTCCAAGAAACCGCCGCACCATTGAAAAAAATTCGGTAATTGTCTATTATACGTCCTTCCTCTCCGAAAATTCCGAAATAATTTTTCCTCGATGGACCGCGAATTATGAAGAATTTACGTGCAAAAATTAATTGGCGGTCAGCCATGGTTTCTTTTAAAATGAATTTTGAAATTTGCGGGTTTTTCACCAGAAATTATGCATGTGCAAAAAATATTAAATTTGTGAACAAATTTGTTGTGTTCAATTGTTCTGCGAGTACGTTTGTTCAAAAATTGTGATTAATATGGCTTGTGCGGGTTGTGAAACTACAATTTCGAAGTTTTTGTCGATGTCGGAGTCCGATGTCATTGACTTCTGATGGGTCATAATGTCAAAAATGTGGTGATCTGTGCAAATTTTCCTCCAAATTTGACATGGATAGATAATAAGAAGAAAAAGCCAAAAATCCAGTAATTTTTAAAAATTTCCTAGAAAACATTTTTTTGGCCGGGACAACATTTTGCTATAACAGAAATTTGCTAATTTCTAATGTGGGATGGTCAAACTGGAGAAAACTGAGTTTTTGGAGGCCGACACCCCATTTTGACCCGTCAATCTATTGTTGACCTGGAAAAGACTCCTGAGGGAGGTATACATTGACTGGAGTGTAAATAACAGCCGTTCTGATGTAAAACCTTATGGTCATAATTATGGGAAGGGATCTTTATTTATAATTTCATTATGGAATCAATTTAAAGTAGTAACGATTTTACTTTTGAAGAGCTATTAAACACCCTAACCACTGTTGATCTATTTTTATGTTTCGCCATTTTCTATATTTTAAATTTTACAACCACATTTTCAGTCTTTGCCCTCGATGCCAAGCTGCGTTTCGATGACAATGCCGAGTTCCGTCAGAAAGAGCTTTTCTCCATGCGTGACTGGACCCAGGAGGATCCCAAGGAAGTGGAAGCTGCCAAATATAACTTGAATTACATAGCTCTGGATGGTACCATTGGCTGCATGGTTAATGGTGCTGGTTTGGCCATGGCCACCATGGATATTATTAAGTTATATGGTGGTGAGCCAGCCAATTTCTTGGATGTGGGTGGTGGTGCCACTGCCGAGGCTGTCAAGGCGGCGTTTAAAATCATTACATCCGATAAGAAAGTCCTGTGCATATTGGTGAACATCTTTGGCGGTATTATGCGTTGCGATGTCATAGCCGAGGGTATTATTGCGGCTACCAAGGATCTGAATCTAAATATGCCTGTGGTTG
The DNA here is from genome assembly GCA_018904275.1 of Lordiphosa clarofinis. Lineage (NCBI taxonomy): Eukaryota > Metazoa > Arthropoda > Insecta > Diptera > Drosophilidae > Lordiphosa > Lordiphosa clarofinis. The sequence goes on along the minus strand of JAEIGQ010000231.1, from coordinate 271,454 downwards.
TGCGTCTGCAGGTAAACATTTTACATTAATTTAATGCGCTCCTTCGGTTTGAAATCTTTTGTTTTCCTTTGCAGGGCACCAAGGTAAAGGAGGCACGTGAGCTTATCAGAACGTCGGGTCTTAAGATTTTGGCCCGTAATGATTTGGATAAGGCTGCCGATTTGGCTGTGCACTTGGCGCAAATTGTGAAACTAGCTCGCGAAATGAAAATGGATGTGAACTTTGAGATACCCGAGGAACAAAAGTAGATACAATTTTACAAATTATCTTTGCCAAGTCAACATTTACTCAACAACAACAACAACAAAAACAATGCCCATCTTCGCTTCGTAGTTAGATGTAACGATTGGTCAAACAAATTTTGCAAAAATATTAAGTTAAAATTCGTCGAATAATCCACAAGAGTTTCTAATTTGCACTTGAAAACTTCTGTAAATGTTCAATCTGCACCCCAAAATAGATCAAAACCGAAAAAGGGATTTTTGCAAATTTGTTTTAATTTATTGAAACTGCCTCGAAAGTAGTTAAAATGATGTTGTATTATGCTTTATAAATTATAAACCAAAACCAAACAAATTACACTATCTTTTGTAGGTTGATTTAAATGTTGATTAACCAAAACTAATGATAATTCCTTAATACAACAGCGCCAAAGGAGGTAAAGGGGCTAAGGGAGCCAAAGGTAAAGATGATGATGATGCCCTCAGAAAGAAATGCGAAGCGGAGGCATTAAAGAAGGAAGAGGCTGAAAAGGACAAAGGCAAAGATGATGATGCCCTCAGAAAGAAATGCGAAGCGGAGGAAGAGGCTGACAAGAAAAACGACGACAAGGACAAATGCAAAAAAGAGTAAATCCAAATCACGCGCTGCTGAACCCAAGAATCTAGTCATTCTATAAATTCCAAATCAACCCTTAGAGTTAAGAAGCCTTTTTCTTTTAGTTTGGCCTCTTCTCGTTGTGCAAATATTTAAAATGATTTAAAGTTAAATTTAATGCCACAGGCATCTGATTCCGAATTCAACAATTTTTTTTGTTATGCTTTATTTTGATAGTGGGAAGTTCTTAGAAACGATCAACTAGAGATAATATATGTGTCTGCTCCTGCTCCCGCCAGTCAGTATCGCCATCTCCCAGATTTCCAGCGTATTCTGTAAAGTAGAATAGAAATTAGGTTAATGAATTCTTAAAAAATGTGGTTTTTTGTTTAGCTCTTTACCTCTCATAATGCTGCGTATGGTCTTCATTGAGGCACCTCGCAAGTTCAGTATTTGTAAGACACGCTGCTTGACAGTCTCAGAGGTGGCACTAACCTCTAACAGTATATAGTCTATGCGCTGGAGTGTGAACAGTCCGCCGGTCAAGCGTTTTATATAATTATTTTCAGCCTCCTCGTCCTCATCTATGCCGGGATCCTGCCGTGAAAGAAACAATATTTTATTTAAATTTTACATTTTCGTGATTTTGGGCATGAAGACCGTATTTATTTTGAGCTTGTCATAAGAAGTGTTTTGCAGTTAAAATTTCATCGTTAATAAAGCAAAAGATTTTTTTGTAAGTCTGTAAACTTCAGAAGTTCGATTTTTAGATGACGTGTGGTATATCCATCAAATCGTAAACCATTTGAAAAACTTTGTGGACCCCAAAGAGAAGAGTCGCTGTGGCGTTTCTTGAAGGACAACACTTCACACTATGGTCGACGCAAACATCAAAATCTGTTGGAAGTCCCGGAAGGTGCAATGACTCCCAAAATTATGAGTGGAAATTCAAAGGTCATCGGAGGAGTTGAAGTGCCAGTTCTCTTTATAGGATCTAAGGAGCAGAAACGGTTTAATTATCATCTCTCGAAGGAAAGACGTGTGATGGAAAATGCTTTTGTCCATTTGAAATCTAGGTTTCGTCAGTATTACAAGGGACTTGACAAAAAAAAAGTAAACAAAGCAAATGCCGTTATGAAGTGCTGTTGCGTTCTTTATAACTTACTTAGAGCTTATAATGAGCTAACAACGAGAAAGAGCTACCAGCCCATGTCCAATTTTCTGGAAACAGGCAAACTAGTTTTGCTGATTTTATTGGTGACATTTTATTTGCATTCTAGTCTTAAATTGAATTATAAAGAATTTTTTTGTTTAATGTGTACAGATTTTGTCTGTGCAAACGAAAACGTAGAGTAGAACCTTAAAGTCAACCATTCTCGATCACTTCGCTTGGAATTCTGGTTTCTCTCTTGTTAGGTACACAGGTATATACCCTTGGATCTTGAGATATGCCTGCTAGTTTGTTATATGCCAGCTATACAATAAATTTATCAATATATTCATAGCTGAAAAGCGTAATCCATTCCGAAATCACCAATTATGTTTTGAACCATATTTTCAGCTTCCTTAACCAAATCTATTAACTTTGCAAATGGTAGACCCTTCGCTTCCAAGAAAGTAATGATTGACATATATAAAATTCCGAAATAGTTTGTGATTTTTTATGAGCTCTTTTGCCAGCTTTATAGATTCAGCATCTTTTGGTGCTCAGTGTTTTAAAATCCTAAAAGTAATATTTGGAAGTAAAAAATAAGAAAATGCAAACAAACTAAAGTAAGTTGTCCAAAATGGTTTAAAATTTAAAATACTGTTGCTTGTTCTTATCTTATCTCTGAAATTCCCTCCATGTTATCTGCATAAAATGATGCCGCTTTTAACCATGTAGTCCATCTGGTAATGTATGGTTCCGTTGGTAACTCCTGAACTTATAAACATTTAACATTTTTTACACAGGATATGAATGAGTTAACGTCAGGGAATCGATATTCTTACTGTTTCAGCAAATTTTCAATAAATTTAAGCCCTGTGCCAAACAAGATATTTGTATGAGATTCGGATAAAAATCTTTTAAGTTTTTGCCAGCTTTAATTATATCGACCCCTGTGCGCGAAAACATCGTATGTGCCATTTTTTACGAAATTGACATTTTGATGCAAATTAGTTCTAAATCCACTAACTCATCATCTGGTAAAATTATATAGCGATAACCATAACGGTTATGGAGATACAGCAAAATTAATTTAATCGTATGTGACAATAATGAGTTTGTTTCTTGTGCGCGAAATGATCGTATGTGCCCCCAAAATACTGATATTCAACAGTCTGATTGAAAAATAGCTAAATTGGTAAATTTTCATAAAAATAGTTACGAGTTTAGTAAAATAAATTGATAAATGTTGGACATCTAAAGATTGGTAGCGACGTTGCAAACCACCTCATCGAAAAGTAGAAAAAACGCTCTCCTGTAAAATTTGGTTTTTGGCACATACGATTTTTTCGCGCACAGGGGTCGATATCATCATCAGCATCCGTTAAGAGCAACAATACTTTTGACTCATTCCCTTGTGGCTACAGAATACGAAGGCTGTCGTTTACAGATCGAGAAACAGTTGCTTTATTTACTTCCTAAAACTGTTTACACGACAATTAAAATCAGCACGAAGATTTATTTTCGCTCAACGTTCCTAAAATCAAGTTCTTATACTCTTCTGTATTGTTCGCACTTTCGAAATTCGATTGCATATATTTAGCATATTATTGTCATATTTGTTTGCATATCTTTTTCGATATGCATTAAAATTTGTTATATTTGAACGATAAAAGGTCTAAATACAAAGTTTGGTACCAATCTGATGAAAATTGAGCAAATATGCAAAATCCGTAACAAGTTTGGCTGCGATAGCATTAAAAACAAAAAAGTTTTTTTCACAAAGATTTTTTTTTGTGTGGGAGCTATACTATATAGTTGTCTTATTTCGAAAAATCTTAGTGAAATTATGTGAAATCATTAAAAACCTTTAAATACGAGCGTTGGAAGCGATAGCACTGAAAACAAAAAAGTTTTTCTCACTAAAACTAGTTTTTCAACCGATCGTTCCTATGGCAGCTACAACAAATGTGCATCGTATTTGTACTAAAAGACCTCGTGCAAAGTTTAGTTAAGATGGCTTTAAAACTGACGGAAAAGATAGCATAGAAATAGTCGGACGGACGGACACGGCTATATAAACTCAGCTCGTCATGCTGATCAAAAATATATATACTTTATGTGGTCGGAGATGCTCTTTCTGTGCGTTACAAACATCCAGACAAACTTTAAAACTAACGTAAATTAAAACAAGTTTCGTTGTAAAAGGTTACGTTATGTGGTCACAGGACCTACAAATGTAAACAAACCTGTAAAGTTTCCTCTGTTAAAAAAAGTAACTTTTGTAAACCTATGTAATTATGTAAGAAGATCCGTTGAGATTTCAGCAATGAGATAATACAAAATTAACAGCCAAGATACATAGAATTGGAAAATATCATGACAATGTTTGCTCTCTAAAGTTCAAAGAGAATTTTTTTCGAATTTTAGGTTTCGACCATCAAGGCGATGGAGAGCCCTTGTTGTTAATGCGTTGCTTAAAGCCTGAAGATGCAGCTGAAGCTTTTAAAAGCTAGACTAATTCAGATTCAATTCACATTATTTACAGTATAAAATTTGTATATTAAAGTTTTTATGTCATTAAATTGGTTTACTCACCTTGGTCTGTTGATCGATCTCCTTGTCAATGGACTCCACTTTCGCCAAATATTTCAAGTGCAGCTCCAGCAGACGATCCACTTTCTCATGATCGTTTTCTGTAAATTTGGCCAACATCCGCTGACGATGGGTGCCCTTGCAGTTTCTCAGCATGGAGGCTATTACCGAGGTCACATGCTCCTCATGCTCATCCGCGGACAGCAATCTTTGTTTGTTTCTTTTCGGGGTTTTCATAAACAACGGAAAAATGGTTCTTAAGCCTAGAATTTCCACAAATTTATTGCAATTCTCGCGACCATCAGGACCAGCCATGGCATGATCAAGCACCTTAAGTGAACCATTCCGGGACATTTTCTTCTCGCGCAACATAAGATTCATCAGCTGGAGACCCTCGCCATTAAGAAAACGATCGCGGTTCTCGCGAGCCATGAGAGCAGAGCAAATGCAATTGAAGAGGTTTTGCATAAATTCCTGCTCCTCATTGCTGGCCGGATCATGACGCTTATAGATGGCCAACTGTTGAAGCAAAACATCCACACCATCTAGGTTACCCAACAGCAGGCGATTCTCATTCTCGGTTTGGATCAGAATGGACAGGATTTCACTGCAATACAATTTGTTTGGATCGAATGGAGACTTTCCCTTCAGCCGCTTCAGCAGCCAACCTAGCAGACCCTGCTCTGCGGCCTCTTTTACAAATTCCGCATCAATCTCTGTCAGATTTTCCACAATAGCCAGCGTATTGTGCACACCTTCCGTCTCATCCTTGACAGTCTCATTAAGACGCTCCAGATTTTGCACGAGCAAGGCACAGATTTGCTCCTTTCTCAAAGCCTCAATCAGAGCTTCGGCTCCCTCACGACTCTCGCCCAAAATATCCACATCGGTGACCTCCTGCAGCAGATCCACCACAGCTACTGCAATGTCAGTGTTCTGATGGGACAACAGCTCCAGGAGACTGTGCAGACCGTGCAGCTCCACCAGCAGGGGATAGAGATCTGGCACCGTGGCTATACCCTTAAGTTCTTGTATAACCGTATGCAATTCCAGCTCAGATTCCATGAATTTTTCCGGACTATCCGCAAATTTAATGCGCATTTCCTGATTCTTGAGATTTCGTTTCTCAAAGACCAAAATTAACTTTTTCAAGCCCTGCTCATCCAGGACATCCCCACCATCGGCTTCCTCATTCTCCACATATTTTAGTATATTAAGGCGGTCCTCCTCGGACAGTTCGGGTTCATAAGTGGAGCCGGAGCTAGATGAGCTGGAGGTGGCTGGATTTTGATACTTGGCCGTCTCCTTGGCCTCGGCTATGCGACGCATACGTTTGGCCTTCTCATCACGTTTGCCGCCAGATTCCTGGGTGGCCGGCTCCGGCAGAGCGAAGTCATCGTCTTCATGCGGCCGCTTGGGAGTCTGCTCTGGCTGTGGAGGAGAGCAATATATAGAGACGCAGGCAAAAGAAGGTGTGGAAGCGTACCTTGAAGGCCAACAGTTCGCCTATATCCATTTTCAAATCGAAAATTAAACAAACATTAACAAAACCCTTGAAATTGTGACAGTGTGACCAACTGTGGCAAACGCCCGGTTCTGCAGTCTGCCCGTTGCACACTTCCAAGGGAGCTGCCAACTCGCCAAAAATTTATATTCAAGGCGCCAAATTCAAATTTCTTCAGTCAGTAACTTGATTTTCCTTTTGCCCACAACTCGGTTAATCTGTAGTCCCTAAATGTCTGCATTTTATTACTTTAAAAGTGTCAGTTAATCGCTTTGGTTAAGTGATTTGCATACCTGATCCAAGCCATAAACATGTCCAGCTCATGCAGCGCACAACACACAATACACACACGTGTGACTGACACCAAGGCCAATGGGCTTAACCTATTTGAATTGCAATTACATTTCCCTTTTCGGACTGCCTGGTGCCGCCATGTCCGTCTTGAAATGGACACCTTGCTGAAATCCCCATTCCAAAATTAAAATGCTTCTGGAACTTTATTAGGTTTTTATTTTTAGTTTTGCAATTAAAATAGCGGCTTTTGTGGCAATTAACAATTCAAAAGGCATACTTACGCATTTTTGTTCGCTGTTTCTGACTGGGTGGCGCCATTTATTAGTACTGCGGGGCTATTGGTCTGGTCAGGTGCCAAAAAGTTCAACAGAAATCTACAGCCTTGGCCTCCAAAACCAAATTGGCATGTTTATCAGTGTGTTTTGGAACAAAGCTGAAAAGTTTTAGTTGACATAATTGAATAAGTTTGAAACTAGGAAACTGGGAACTGAAATTAAGTTTATCATGCTTCAAATTACTTAAGACAGCAAAGCTAGTTTAGTCTGTGGCGTTAATTTAATGCACTTTATTTATTTATTTAGATTCGATAAAAAAAGATCTGTCAACACAAATACAAATACGTTACTAAAGATGATATGAGCTAAGCAACCCTATCAAAGAGATTCTAATGATAATAAAAAATAAACTAATAACGACTCCGACATGGTGGTGGAGATTTTATATGCCCCGATTCACAGCCAAGTGTAGTCAGAGACGTTATTAGAGCTAGCAAAAAGTTTAATTATATGGAGATCGAAAACCTATAGTTATGTGAGAACAAAGAGGAAAAAAAACAATTTTTAATAAAATAATAGTATCTATATATTATATATAATGTGGCCGTATGTGGCCCAGTGGGGTCGTGGGTTCGATCCCGCCTCGGAACATCTAAAAATAAAAGTTTTTTTCTTTCTTTAGAAAATAGCTTTTACACATACGGTCACCTTCACCAGCTATTGGCGCCAGCTGTGAAGTAACTAGCCATGAAAAAGCAAACTCTCAAACTTTGCCGTTCGGATCCGGAGTCAAACTGTGGGTCCCTTTCTCTTGTGCGAAAAAAAATTTAAAGCACACACGCCAAGAGATGGTGAGAAGCTTGGCTTGGCCCCGTTTTAGGAGCTGTATAGCCAACATTTACATTTATATATATAAAACTGTTCAACCTGACTGATTGACTGACTGGTGACCGTCGCACAGCCTAAACCATAAAAGATAGGAAGATGAGATTTTCACAGTACTTTTATCTTATGCTGAAAGTGAGTACTAAGGCCGTTTTCTCATGTTGCTGTTTTTGCAAATCTAGGTGGATTTGGTGCATATCGAAATACAAAATGCACCAAATCCACCTAGATTTGCAAAAAACAGCAACGGCAAAGATTTTGGAATGTGGAAAATTCGCGGAAAACTGTTGTATGAAACTTTTTTGTTTTTCATCCGATCAAGTTCAAACATTATTTTCAAAGATCTATATGAAAATTCGACATTAACTGCATACCAATCTTCCGGAAAGGTTGTATGGGCGAAACTTTAGTTGCCAGCGATTAGCGCCAAACTCATTTTCAAAATTACACATAACAAAAAAGTGACATTCAAATTTTGGAAAATCTATCCCCAAAGTCGGAAAATTCGCGGAAAACTGTTGTATGAAATTTTTTTGCTTATTATCCGATCAGATTCAAACTCATTTTCAAAGATCTATATGAGAATTCAACAATAACTGTGTTAAAATTTCCGGAAAATCCCACCCGGAAAAGTCGGAAAAGCGTCGGAAAAGTTTGTATGGTAAACATTTTTTTTTTCATCCGATTGACTTAAAACTTGATTTGTAAGCATAGTACGCGAAATAATTTGACACGTGTTTTCCCGATTTTGGAAAATCTGCACACGAGGAAAATGGCCGGAAAATTTTGCTTGCAAAAACTATTTTTCATACGATTGGTTTGAAACTCGGATTGTAAGGTCAAAATGAGAATTTATTTTGTTTTTAATTTTCGGATGTTGAAAATACCGCCGGGATGCTCACTGGAATGAGCGGGATGTGGGTGGAAAGTTGTTTGGGACGTGGGTGGTAAGTGGATGTAAAGTGGGTGGAATGTGGCGGGAAGTGTGTGGTATGTGGGTGGCAAGTGGGTGGAATGTGGGCGGGCCATTTGCTAGTAATGTATAAAAAAACAAATCAATCAAAAAGAAGAAGGGAAAACTAAAACTATCTAAAAGTAAACTTAAAAACAAACAACTTAAAATTAAATTTTAATAATTGGAAAATCTCTGACCCGGTGGGGTAAGATTTCTAAGCCAGTCCGGCAAGCTGTGCCCCTACTCACAGCCAGCAGTGATCAAAGATTTCCTTAGAGATAATTGTAAAGAGACGTTTTTAGAAAGAAGAGAGAGAGATCTGTTGAGAGCAGGTGGTAGAAATCATTGTAATTTTTACATAGGACCCGGAACATCGATGGTAACATCGATGCATAAATTTTTTTGATCTAAGATGCAGACATCGATGTTTTTTTAAACAATCGATGTTTTTGCAATCCTACATGAACAAGACACGGCCAAACTATCTCTATAAATATAAAAGAGAGTGTCCTGACTAATTCACTGACTGATTGGCAATCATCGCACAGCCTAAACGGAAAGAGATAGGAGGCTGTAATTTGGACAGGAGTTTCTGTTGGTAGTGAAAGTGCGTACTAAGACGGGGTTTTGGAAAATTCCACCCGAAAAAGTCGGAAAAGCGTGGGAAAAGTTTGTATGGGAAAAATGTTATTTTTCATCCGATTGACTTGAAACTTGGTTTGTAAGGACAGAATACGAAATAATTTGAAATGTGATTTTTTAAAGTCGGAAAATCCGCCTACGAGGAAAGTGGCCGAAAAAATCCTTCATGCAAAAAACTTTTTTCATCCAATTGGCATTAAACTCGGTTTGTAAGGATAGAATACGAAATAGTTTAAAATGTGATATTCCGAAGTTGGAAATTTGACCTGACGGTCGGAAAATTGCCGGAAAATTCTGCATGATAAAATCTATTTTTCATCCGATTGGCTTGAAATTCGGTTTGTTAGGACAGAACACGAAATAATTTGAAATGTGATTATTCTTCTTCTTCTTCTTTAATGGCCATTACAACCGTTCGACGGTCTGGGCCTCTGTGATTAAAGCTCTCCATTCGCTTCTGTTCTGTGCGAGCTGCCACCAGTTGGTCACACCAAGCTCGGCATTGTCTTCCCGCACCCGGTCTTCCCATCTTAGTGGTGGTCTTCCCTGCTTGCCGCCTCCATAGTCATCCGCCTTTGATTTATACCCTTTTTTTTGCTGGAGCTTCTTTCTTCATTCTGGCGACATGTCCTAGCCAGCTCAGCCGCTGCTGCTTTATGCGCTTGACCAGGCTGGTGTCCCCATAGAGCTCATACAGTTCGTCGTTTCTTCGAATGCGGAAATCATCGCCGACTTTTAAAGGTCCATAAATCCTCCGAAGAATTTTTCGTTCAAACACGCCAATCGCCGCTTCATCCGCTGCTGTCATTGTCCATGCTTCTGCGCCATATTGCAGGACTGGGATGATAAGCGACTTGTACAGGGCTATTTTTGTTCTTCGCTTGAGGTCTTTGCTCTTGAACTCCCTACTTAGCCCATAGTAGCATCGGTTCGCAAGAGTGATTCTTCGTCGGATTTCCAGACTGATGTTGTTCTTGCTGGTTATCATCGTTCCGAAGGTAGACGAAATCCTCCACAACATTAAAGTTGTACCCCTCCATTGTAACAGATTGCCCAAGTCGCAATGACTTTTTGTCCGCGGATAATAGGTACTTCGTCTTGTCCTCATTTACCGCTAAACCCATTAATCTAGACTCCTTCTCAATCTCTGAAAACGCCTTGCTTACTGCCCATTTGGTTTTGCCGATAATGTCAATATCATCGGCATACGCAAGTAGTATTAGATTTTTATGCGGCACTTGCGCAGTACATATTCCATCAGTAGATTAAAGAAGTCACACGATAAGGTATCGCCCTGCCTAAAACCTCTTTTGGTATCAAATGGTTCGGAGAGGTTCTTTCCTATTTTGACGGAGCTTTGAGTGCTTCTCAACGTCATCATGCAAAGTCGAACGTACTTTCCTGGAATACCTAAAGTAGACAGGGCTTCGGAAAACCTTGACCTTATCGGTGTGTCGAAGGCTGATTTATAATCAACAAAAAGATGGTGTGTTTGGATGCCTCTTTCATAGGTCTTCTCCAGGATTTGTCGTAGTGTGAAAATCTGGTCTGTGGTGGATTTACCAGGTCTAAAGCCACACTGATAAGGTCCAATCAGTGTATCAATAAACGGCTTTAGACATTCTCAAATAATGCGGGACAGAACCTTATATGCAATGGGGAGGAGACTGATCCCACGGTAGTTGGCGCAAACTGCAGTGTCTCCTTTTTTAAAGATTGGACAAAGAACACTTAGATTCCAATCATCGGGCATGCTTCGTCAACCCATATACGGCAATGAAGTTGGTGCATGTACCTTACCAATTCTTCGCCTCCAGCCTTGAACAGTTCAGCGGGCAGATCATCAGCGCCTGGTGATTTGTTGTTCTTTAGCCTTCGTATGGCTAAACAGACTTCCTGTTGGGTCGGCGGGTCTTTCTCTATGTTGTCGATTGGTGGCATCGTTACTTCTCTAATGGCGGCATCCTGTTCGTCCCAGTAGGTTAGAGAGTAACTTCTCCATTTGTTGGGCTCCACTTGCGGATCTGTGACCAGATTCCCCTGCTCGTCTTTGCATTGTGCGACTCTGGGCTTGAAACCTTCTGTTAATTGCTTAATCTTTTGGTAAAATTTTCGAGTCTCACTCATGCCGAATAACATCTCGACTTCCTCGCGCAGGCGCCTTTCCTGCTCATTCTTTTTTCTTCTAAATAGGCGCTTCTCCTCTTTCCTTTTCTTCTGGTAAACAATTTTATCAGCATCCGCTTTCGTCTGCAAAAATGTCTTGTAGACCTTGTTTTTCTCTGCGGTAGCGCATCGGTACTCCTCATCGTACCAAGACCGCCTTTGAGGGGACTCGGAGTACCCGAGTACCTCCTCGGCAGCCGCTCTCATGGAGTGTGAAATACGATTCCATTGTTCGCCTATATCGGAAGAGAATGGGGAGTAGTCATTGAGCAGTTGGGCGAGTTTAGCTTTGTATGTGATTATTCAATGTCGGAAAATCAGCCCACGAGGAAAATGGCCGGAAAATTCTGCATGGAAAAAACTATTATTCATCCGATTGTCTTGAAACTCGGTTTGTAAGGATAGAATACGAAATAGTTTGGAAGGTGATATTCCGACGTTGGAAAATTTGACCCAACGGTTGGAAAATTCCCGGAAAATTTAGCGTGCAAAATAATGGGGAATTTTCGTGATTAGTTAAAAATAAATTTTCGTTTGCTTCGACTTTTGTTCCGTTCTTCATTACTATTTTTGTTCTGGCTTTTCGCTCACTTCATAAATTGACCAAAAACGAAGAAACACACAAAATTCTTCAATTTGACTGTTAGTTCCTCAACGCAATTTGATCTATCACGGGTACTTGTGACACGATTTTCCTCACCAATACCTTTTTTTTTTCGTACAAGTGCAATTCTTAAGTAGAAAAAATAAAAATAATTTTTTTGTAATTTTTTATATTTTTCCTAGGCGTTTGGTCTGATATCTTGGGAAGTCAGGCGTGCCAAGTCGTTTATCATGTCTTTAGTTTTTTAGTTTAATTCACAATGTTATGTCATTATTCTTAAGCTTATCCACAAAATTAATAGCACAGCTACTTCATTCATATGAACAATACATAAAATATTTCTTTATATATTTGAAGTATTGTGGACAATGAACACACAACTTTTCCCCAATTTCTTTTCATAATCGCTGTCGTCTCAATTAGTTAAAAATTATGTGAAAAAATCACTAAATGGTGTGCTCTTCTGTCCGTTTGTTTTTTCTGCTTTGAAGTGATGTGCGTACTTTAAAAATTTCATGCGCAAACATGGGCGAGGCATTATCCAGTGAGTTCCGTGTGAGTTTTGAGAGATCTGGTAATAAGTGGCACCTGTCCCGCTTGTCTTTACTGCCCTGAGATCTGCAATGCCTGATAGTAGAAAGACAGAGACAAAAATCACCAATTTTAGGGTGACATGCTCTGCTGCACGTGATCGAGATGGCGACAACGACAACAACAACAGCAGCATTACCGGAATTTATAAAACCTTATCGACTCTTTCATGTTGAAATGCGTGAAAACGTACATGCGAAGTGTTTATTATGTACCTGCGGCTGGTGAAATTTTCGTACTCATCATCAGCGTCGCTGGTGGCTGACCTTGATCTGGAGATGTGGAGCCGCAGACACAGAGACCAAGCTCTGAGAGCTGACGGTGAAAATAATGCAGATGCCCGCTTGTAATTTTGTATGCTTATGCAATGCCATGTACAGCAGGCACATAAATATGTATGTATGCGTATATCTTCTGGCTGGTTTATGGGCCCCCATTATGCAATGGGTTACTGGGGTGGGGTTACATTGATAATCTGTCAAATGTTCGAGAGAAATGTGAAATCAAAGGAAGAAGGTCTTGGGGGGTCATTTGCACTCAGTGTCACATTTCAAATTATCATAAACTCAATGCAATTTACCCACCAGAATCAACATCAAAAGATCCCATAAAAATAAGCAATTTTCAAATATTTAAAATCGACTCACGGCTCGAACATAAAGCAAAACTTTTAATTAACTTTGTGGCTGACATAAATAATAAGCCAGGTACATAACTTTGTTAATTGACATTGACACTCGAAAGGGAAATCCAATTTGAAATCCATTAAGTATTTCTCTATTTCTTTCAATATTTACCCAAATTATCCACACTTGTGAAAATAGGACACAAGTTTTTACTGCACCTTGCATAGGCTGGGGCACTCTCTTTTTGTGCAAATAATTAAACAATATGTAACTTGTGCAAAAATATTTTCGAGATACCAAAAACGAACGACGCGCACTTTCTCCTTTAATATTTACCCAACTCATCGGCAAATTGGCCGCCCAAGAGTCCCACTCGCTGATCATGATCATCTTTGAGTCTGGGAACTCATTGCGTAAAAATGCGGTAATTTTTGTTGCTGTCCGTAATCAGTTTCAACTCTTGATATATTGACACTTGGGTCATCTTATCAGCAATTGACATGAATAACGTGGACATGGATATTAAAATTAATTATAATTGTGATGTGAACTGGTTTGGAAGATTGCCCAAGAAATCATGCAAATACCTACGCAAGGGTTAGTATTTTCCAGCTGAAGTAATATAAATTATGTTGACAAATTTGATAAAAATACGTGCCTGATAGGCCATTTTGCATATTGCCTAAGATTTTTAATTTCAAGTACGCATTTGTAGACAATTTTTGAAGTTCCATTTAAGCCCAACTGGATCCTAGTGCGTAATAACGAGGGCTGCAAACCTCATAAAATTAGTGTTGCGGACACTTTTGAGTTCGGGTTTACGGAGTGGGTTCTAAAGGTCGCTGAACCTGGGTTCAGAAATAATTTTGTTTAATTGAAAAAAACAAAAGCTTAGAGAATTGATAATATAATATTCGTGCTTGGATTATCAAACGTTTAAGCAGGCTCCAGGTCAGTAAGTCATGAAGCGATGAGATTAATGATTTGAGCGGTGTTAAGCGATAATTCGCACTTATTGTCCCCATTGTAATCACAGTGTTTAGAGCGAGCCGGACATGTTCTTAAATGTAACAGCTGACTAATTTCTGACAGATGCGGAGTCGACTGCGGATCGTTTACAGACACACACACCACAAAGGAGGCCTTCGTGCCATCTCCCCCTTGTGAAGTAATACTTAGCGGTAGTTCCGAAAGAGCGAAACGGAGAGTAGGAGTGGTTTTAGTGGGTGATGAATTCCGAGTTCCACACTTTTTGGATTTTAATGCTTTCCCCTTTACACAAAGGAGGATGGTCGACTGTACAGCTGTTTCAAGAACCTTCTGGTTTTATCATCAGCAGTCTTTGCCTTATCGTCGGCAAGTCATCATTGGACATCTCATGCCAGCACTCCTATGACTGTTTAGCAATTGCAAAGGCAGCACGGCAACATTAACTCACAATTGACAGAAGAGTTTCTGTGCACCCATTTCGTTATCACACTTGGTATAAGTTAATCTTAAGAGTGTTTTCCAACAATCTTTTATTATCACTAACTCTATCGCAAGACCAAACAAATATAATATATATGTAGAAAAGTGCGCTAGACTGATATTTGTGTTGCAGGAACAGCTAATACTACAAATCCGACATTGTTAAGTTAGTTAAAATTATACTTTTTCAAAACCTTAGAGCTTAAAGATTGCTTTCCATCTTCATCAGAATATAAATAGGTTTTATTTATTAGTTCCATTTAACTATGATACAATGGTAAAAAATGTTTCTTTTCAAGCTATTTTACTCCAAGGTTTAAAATATTCAAAAATTCCAAACATGACATTTATAGCAGCCAGCTGGGGCTTAGGTTCGGGTTCGGGAAGCAAAAATTGTTCTGCTCCGGTTCAGGTTCGGTGCGGACTTTCCAAAAATTTCCGGAGCGGTTCAACTCCAAACCGGTTTGCTGCTCTGATAAAAGCACACAAACGAAAAATATAAAATTACCAATAAGTGCCCACAAGTGTTTTATAAAGTGGCCACTAATCTCACTTAATATGACATAATTGCAGGTCTGTATCTATTTAATGTGACGGCTATTAAAATAAGTGAAAACTTATTAAATTTAACTATGATTCATATTAAAAAAATTTAAAAAATAAAAACGATAGCATTATGGCGTGGTGTGGGAAGGGGAGGTGGATAGGTGGGTTGGCGGGAGGGGGAAGGGGGTGCGGCGGGGTGGGTGTGGCTAGGGGAGGGGGGGGGGGGGGAGGGGGGGTGGTGGGGGGGGGTGGGGGAAGGGGGGGAGGGGAGGGGAAAGGGTGGGGGATCGGGCGGGGGGGGGGAAGGGTTGGGGGAGGGGGCTCAGCTTATTTTTTTTTATTTACTGATGGGACCGCTGGCGGCTCTAAACCAAAGGGTCAGTAGATATGGGCTCGGGGGTGCGCGCTCTAAGTGTCCAAAAACAAAAACCTTAATTGTCTTTAGATTTTTGATTAAAGTGTTAAACAATTTGATTACTATACTGTATGGTAAAACTAATTGAATATCAATTTCTTGCATAGTCATTTAAATCTATAGGAACCTTTGATTTTAAGTTGAACAAAAACAAATTTATGAAACATTTTTAACTTAACAACGTTTTCTTAAGTGTGTCATAATAATGAATAGACGCAACAACAATTCATTGCAACTTAAATAAGATTAACTCGACTTAAGATCATGCTAATATTAATGATTTTATTTAAACTTAAGTCATTTTTATTTAAATTTTTGAACTGCTAAGATTAATGTTCTATTAAATTATACTAATTTTGTGTGTATAGCAGATACCACAAGAGAAGATAGCAAACTTCCTTAGATATTTTTGGTAGCTGAACTCAAATCATTTGTCCGTTTCACTGTTGCGATTTTAGCTATTTAGTTGCTAGATCTAGCAATTTTGAAAGTGAAAATGTAATTGATATTTTAAAAATATTTCAGCTACAAAGCTGGCAGTTTTTTAATAGTGTTTAAATATTTCTAACTATTTGGTTTCTAATTCTAATTTCTAAAGTATTAAACGGTCTTATTGTCATATAGAACCCTCGGCTAAATTCTCTAAGATCAGATCAAATATGGCTAAACCTGGCCCACAGGGGCCAGACATGTTTCGTTACATACGCCAATAAGAGCCGAACGCTCTCCAAGGCCTCAACCGTGCCTGCCTGTATACGGTTCTTGTTGTGCACGGCTCTTTTGATTTACATAAGAATTTCAACTCATTTACAAATAGCTCAGATTATCTTAATACCAGATAACAATATTCGGAGACCGTTAATATTGGGCCAGAAATCGTGAAACATGCAAGTTAATATATATTTGCATTTTTTAGATATTTAAAGAAGAATGTTTGAATCTGGCGCCAGACAAAACAAAACATAGTTATAGGGTCATTTATGTTAAACTACACATTAATATGTTGGCATACTTCAAAAAAATCTTGATTGTCGATGTGTACTTAGAAATATCTTTGTCAATCGGAATGCAAATTCACTAGGACAACGTTTTTTCAACGTAGAATCAAATGGGCTCTTATAATAAAACTTACGATAGTATAAAATAGTCAAACCAATGTATAAAATTTCCTAAAAAAAGTTGAAAATGCCAGATCTGGAAGCCGTATGCATCAGTCAGTTTGATTTCTCTCGTCGCTATCAGAATGCGCGAGTCTTATGGATCGAATTGAGGTAAAATAGCAATATGCGGTTTTTGGGCCATAACATCAGATTTTGGGGGTGTTGGGAGAAAACCAAAGATGAGAAAATGTTATACTCAACCTGCTCTACAGCGAATGCTAGGTCATTTCGAAAGTATATTTTTGCTGTACCTAGTATTGTAACTACGAAAAAAAGTTGGGAAATCCAAAATTTTTCATTGGTAAATTTACCAAGTTCCGTCTTTTTATTTTCGCCCAATTACAAAATATCTGCACTTTTGATTTTTGATTATAAAGAAAAATTACTGCTCGCTGCTGCTGCTGGGCGCCTCAATAATTTTGTAATTTCGGTAAAACAACGAATTCAACAAACTTATATTTATTAAATGAAAAACTTTTAATTACTCTGTGGGGACTCGAACTCGGTTCCGGATATGACTGACGTCTTAGAAAACTGCGCCACGCCGCGCGTCTAAGGCGAGGCAACAAAAATCTTACTTGTAGTATTCATTATTGCCTGCTTGTAACTCCCAAGCTCTAATTCCACACTCGGACTTTACAAATAGCGCATTTGAATTTCGCGAAGAATTTATCAAAAGTGTGAACAGTTTGAAATCAAATGGACACATAGAGCGTGTTCACCAGCGTACACCAATCGTCTAACATAAATGATCAACCAACAGATCTTTTTCCGTTGTCGAAACATACATTTTCCATTAAGAATGACTACTGTCCAATTAGTTCATCTAGGGCCACGCAATTCTTTGCGATGGCAATGGGTTTAAAAATGTGGAAATGGGCTAAGAGTAGAAATGGGTGAGGGAAGGACAATTCGTTCCCGTTCCGATCCCGTCCCGGTCCCGATCCCGATCGATTTCAATTCAATCTCGTCGCGCCTGATCCCCTACTTCTCTCTAGCTATGAGTCCTTAACGATGCACGGGAAATCATGAAATGATACTTGAATTTTTCCATTCTATATTTTTGTACTGTCCCTACAATTGCGCACGCAGGGTTTCTTCTTTTCGGAGTGGCTGCTTTTCAAGCTTTCATCCTTCTCCGCGTCAGCCAGTAAAGCCTTCAGAAAAATGTTACATTTACAATTTGTATACTCTGTACCAAAGGTACATAGAGTATATTAAGTTTGTGCAAAAGTATGTAACAGGGAGAAAGAATCATTTCAGACTATATAAAGTATATATATTCTTGATCAGCATCAACAGCCGAGTCGATATAGCCATGTCAGTCAGTCCGTCCGTCAGTCCGTCCGTCTGTCCGTCCGTATGAACAAACAGATCTCGGAGATGGTAAGAGATGGAGGTTGGACATGTATGGGACAAATGCTTCTTATACTTGCAGGCAGATCATGTTTATTTTCAATTTTTGTCACGCCCCCTCCCGCCCCCGCAATTTGGGAAAAACGTTATATCTCCTACAGTTTGAAGATAGACGATTTGCACCTTCTAGAGATAGTTAGTAATTAGCAAAATGTATCGATTTGCCGAAAAAATAATAAAGATCGGATGAGCGGTTCTCAAGTTATGAGCAAAAATGTATATCACCCTCCCCCCACCCCCTCCCACCATCTTACAACTAACACCGCACAATCTTAGAAAGAGAGAGAGAGAGTGAGAGAAAGAGAGAGACTTAGAGATGAGCGCAGCACCAGCATTGCAATCAGCTTCTACTCCAGATACAGAGTATGTTATAGTCGGGCTTGAACGGCTTTCTCAATTGTTTTTTGTGTGTAGCCGTGGGAAGATCGTCTTTCATTTTGACAAGAAATGTAATTTAAGTTTTTGTGCTTTTTTTTGGGTGGGAAACGTTAAATATGTTGTCTGGCTCCTAAGCAATTTGAAACACTTTTAAAATGTGGAAAACTATTTTCAACATGTTCGAACATACAAATATAATTCAAAATTTTTCAAACGGAACGATAGTTTCCACCATATTTGGGTATAAAAACATAAAACAAATGTTTGCTCTAGGTTTTATGTTGTCTATAAGCTTGTTAGCGAAAAGAAAAATGTTAAGACAATTTCTCAGAACTCAACTCATAAATAACCGTAAACACTTCTCCACCCTCTTATTACCACTAAATCATAAATCACCCCAAAACACTTACCCTCACGTTCCTCCCATTCCCAACGTGTTTGTGGGGAAATGGCAATGCTTTGCGACGACAACAGCAAAACAAAATATGTCACTTGCAAAGTTAAATTTGGTCAACAATTCGGTCTCGGTTTTGGGGTTAGTTATGTAATAACCATAAACTAAAAGACATACCGATAGCAATAGTAAATATTTTTTTTGCATGAAACAAATACAAATAGTGAACAACAATGGTTTAAATGCATTAAATTATGCAAATTTTCGGAAATTTGCCAAGAGGCGCGCGCGTCTTGAAGATTTTTCAAAAACCAAATGCTCGTGGCGTGTTTGTGAAGCTAATTAGATGGGAGTAAGCCAGCTAAGTGGTGCAAACTGATGGGAGCCCACCCAAAAAAAAAAAGAAAGAAAGAAAGATAAAACCCCATTGGCTTGTCAATGAAATCGAGACAAAGTCGAACCACTTAAAATTCAACATTGCAACTTGTACCCACAAAAATTTTCATATGAAAACCCGCTCAACAAAAACTACACAAACGAACGCATCGGCTGCGCTACGAAGCCCAACTCGGTGACCGAGTGGCTTCGGAAAAGTTTTGTTGGCCTAAAGCGACATATATAAGGCGGGGTGATCTTTAAATTTTTGTGTCATTCCACATCGGTCGGTTGGACGTACGAGACGCGTGAATTCAACGAACAAAAACTAAAACGAAAGTGCGTGCGAGTGCCAAGTGATAAAAAAAAAGAGAGACAACAAAATGAAAGCATTCATAGTAGCCGGTGTATGTTTACTCAGTGTTTTGAGCCTGGGTACGGCCCAATTTCAGAACGGTCGTCTGGAGCCACCAAATCCGCAATTGTGTGCCCAACGCATCATACACGAGAAGACACCCGATGGCAAAGGGTGAGTTCACCAGACACTGGACTTTAATGAATATGTACAATGTGTCTCGTCCAATAGCTATTTCTTCTCTTGGCGTGACCCACAATTGAAGGGCATTGAGGAGGATTGGATCAGTGCTAGAAATTATTGTCGCAGACGTTGCATGGACTCGGTGTCGCTGGAGACAAGCCTGGAGAATGAATGGATCAAGCAACGTGTGGTGGGCGAAAATGTAAGTTGCAAAACAGAAAAACAAAAGACTTAGGCAACGAACTTGCTGGGATAAAGAATCGATCGAACTGTCGATTCAAATAGTTTTCAAACTAAAAACTGGATGAAAAGTTTGGGAGTGAGTTACTTACATTCAAGGCTCAAAATCGGTTCGGTCCAAGGTTTAGGGAATAAATGACAAACCGAATCAAAACGCGTGCTTTTGAAATGATCGTAAAACATCGCAAAGTATCCAATAGGTGACTTATCTAGTTAAGTCGGGAATTACAAACTTTGTTTGAATTCGTCTACGTACTGCTTCCTGCTTTAAAGTATGCAACTGAATTTCTGAGAATTTCTCTGTCCAACTGTTTCTAGTACTTAGCTTTGAAAGTGCTAGGAGATTTCTGACCTTACATAAGTGTCCCTTAAAAGCCCTTTGGATTCTATATAGTATCTCCATTTGAAGAACATTTCGGTATTCATTTAAGATCTTTATGACTTACGAACATACAAATTTTGTATGTATCCAGTGACAAAACAAATCAATGAAGTTTTCGTCTAAATTGAAAAATCGGTCTTATAACGGCAGATTAAATAATACTATATTATATACATATGTATATTTATTTTTTAAATTTAAATTTATAAATCTACTTATAGATATACATAAATCTCGTGTCACTTGTTAGTTCGCAAACTCCTTTAAAACGTCTTCACCGATTTTTATGAAATTTTGTTTGTATATACTTGGCAGATGTAGAATAGGTATTTAGCTATAACGCTAGGTGATTTAGGAGACCCTCTGCAGAACATTCTTCTGAATTTACACTCTTGGTTTCATTAGAGTGATAACTTTTTTAATTTTTAAGATATCGGAATATCGTTTTTTATCAATCGTTTCAATTCGGCCCATCTGTGTTTGTATGTGTGTGGTTAACATGCACATTGCAGCAATACACATTTAAAATGTTAGGGCAGCAGGAACAGATCAATAATTACATGAATTATCGCAACTGTGCTCTTCTCAATCACAAAAGGCACTAGCTTTCCGAAGTCAACAACAATAATTGGAGCAGAGACAAACGCACCGGAAAGGTGTTAACACACGCAGAACCGTACATCGCCAACAATTACATCGAGCATTTACAACAGCTTCGTTCTTTCGTATCGCATTAGTTCTTGGAATGAGTAAAGTTGTTCTCAATCGAATAATTTTTGCTTTTAAACAATAACAAAACCGGTTTTCGGCAGAGAAATATACAGGAGAGAGAGCGAGTGAGAGCAAAGCATAAGCAGCAAAACTGTTCAACGGCTGAACTGGCTAGCGCGTCATTCCATACGTTGAGTGCATAAGGTACCGGGCTTAAATCCAAGTCAAGTCCGAACCAGTTTTTCTGTGTTTTTCTGTAAAACTTAAATGAAACGAGTCAGGTGAAATGGGTCGGTTGTGTCGATGTTTCTGATTCCTGGGGGATATATGGGTGGAGGGAGAAGCAGCAGGCACGCATTTCCAGGAGTCTTTCCTCCCTTCACTTCCAAACAAAAGAGGTATGCCACCGTTTCCTACTCCACCCAAATGTGAGGAATCGCCCACATCTGGTCCAAAAGCAATCTTTTTTTTTTGTAGGTGAGTTTAAAATGTTCTTGAAATCGGAACAATATCAACTGAAATCATGTTCTCAAAAATGGAACAATATCAACTCAATTTGAGTGTTTGCGCTTTCAAATAAAGCCCTTGGCAAATCATGTGATATTCATTTGGTAGACTAGTTCCGCATTTACTCGACGAAAAATTACTTCGTAAAGTTCTCTAAGAAGTTTTTGTTTGTGGAAAAGAGGTGTGTACACTGAGAAAAATAAAGGTAGTTTTTGATGATCCTCAGAATGATTTCGGTATCTATTTGGAGTGGATAGTTAACTATCCTTTTTTGGGATCCATTGGATATTTTTGTTGTCGTTTTTTTTCGCTTAAAATGGATATATCAGAAAAAAAATATTTAATTGATTTTTATTCTTCATCCAAAGGAGCTGAAAATGTGAAAAGGATATTTAAAAAAATGGATCTTGTAAATGTAAAATTGGCTACACAGCTCCTCGAACGGGGCCAAGCCAAGCTTCTCTCAATCTCTTGGCGTGTGTGCTTAAAATTTTGCGCAAAAGAGAACGGGACCTACAGTTTAACGCCGGATCCGAACGGCAAAGTTTGAGAAAAAAATAAAGCTCTTTGCTTTATTCCGATTGATCTATTGCAGGGTTGATTTGTAGGATAACTCTTGATTTCAAAATAGCATGCAACTCTTCACTCTTCAGAGTGTTTCATGAAGCAAACTTCACCATATAAACACGTACAAAGCCGCACACTCAGGAGTATTCACACTTTCCTACTTTTGGAGCTTGCAGCTAAAGAACTGTTCGGTATGGAAAATCAAATTTTTTTTTCCTTTCATGACAAGGGCAATAGCTACAAAAACAAATATGTCGACATACATATGAATTTGCATACCTTGACGAATAGCACAACAGGTCATACAAACATTGATTATGTCGGGTTCTGCGGGTATTACCCGCATTTTGCCTGAAAATGTGTTCAAGCCAACGAGCCGACGCATCAAGATGATGTCACAAACTCTGTAAATGGAATCAGCATGTTGGCCTTGTTTTATACTCTTAACTAAGGAAAATTCAACTTAGTATCAGATCTCTCAAAATCATATTTTAAAAATCCCAAAAAAAAGTCATACTTTTTGGGATGTCTTAAAATGAAAATAGATCATCTGAACTAAACTCTTAACTTGAACAAAACATAGCAATTGTTTCAGTGTTTGAGTACCAGTCTTTGAGCCAAGGTTGCTTTTATAGCAGCACAGACGCGAGCGAATAGATGAGCACTGAAATTCGAAGTTAATCGGCTGCAGAATTTCGTACTCACCAACACAAGCACATGTTAATATCCTTTCCATTTGGTTGGCCCTGCTTAAGCTGAAACTTGAGTTTTCAAATTGTCAAGACTTTATTTGCAAGCAGCTAAGTCAGCTATACAAATAACCTGCCCATCGTAAAATCTTAAATCCTTACAAAAAACCATTAATAAACTAATATTCATACTGAAACCCACTTTCCCACTCGTTAAAATAAAATCCCTCAAGTTCAATGCCCAAATCATTTCCTTTGCTCGGCTAAGGATGATTGCATTTCCTTGTTTTGTGAAATGAAATGAAAGCCATGAATAATAAGCTTAGCTTCCGACAGGTTTAACATTTTCCTCACCTTAACTTTCGTTTTCTTTAACAATTGCAATTTGGTTTCTCACGTAAGCGATGAGCTGTCTAACTGACCACTGCTAAACTTGACACTTGCTCATCTTGGGGCGTTATTGCATAAGTGAACCACAGACCAAATGTGGGAAAGTTTTTGTATTTTTAATTATTTTGCATTGAACTTAATGTCAGATCTTAAATTTTATCTGGACAGAAAGGCACATCAAATTAAGCTCATTAAGTTGAGTTGAGACGTGATTATCCCACTTAACGAAAGTTATTTAACCTGTTAAGCGAAATGTGACATAATATGCCAAGATAAATTTACAATTTTAACAGATAACAGCACAGACGTCATAAATTATTGGCAAATTTTCTGAAGGTGTCAGTCTTTTGTTTACATTTAAACAGTTTGTTACCTTTCGCTTTTTTCTTTTCTTTTTTAATGAACAAGTTGATAATGAGTTGCAGTTTTCATTATGAAGTTTGATCGACCTATTTCAAAGAGTACATTCAAACAGGTGCAGGTGAATGGACGTACTATTTGCATATATTCAGGTAGTTTTGTATGTACTTATGGTTGGTATTCATAATTGTCATCTACAAGTGGAATGCATAGCCCTGTTTGATTATAATTTTCCCATGACTTTCACCATCAGAAATATACTTTTGACTAGGAGAGAAACTTTGTTGCTTTAGTTGATTACTTGTAAATCACTTCTCGGTATTTTTAACTATACTCGAATCAAGTAGAAAGGGCTAATTTGTTTAATTTGTCTTGCTGTCAAAATCAAATAGTTCTGTAACTTTTTTCATTACAAATCTACGACGTCAAATTCTTTTTGCAGCTTATTCCAGGGTGTAAACTTCTAAGTTCCATTCTTAAACTTATTTTTTTGTTAGTGCCATCGCTACCGTACTTAATATTAATTAGTATTAGATGCTTCATTCAAGCAGTGTATGTAGGATTTTTTTAGGGCGTTTGTAAACACAAAATGTGTGAGTGTCGTTAACACTCACGAGTCTTTGATGTGAAACATGATGCATAGTTAAAGAGCTTTTAATCACAACCTCTCGAAATGGTATGAATATGAAGGGCACTCTTTCGAAAGGAGAAAACTAACAGGAAGTAAAAAGCAACAAGATCACTTGCTGCAGTGTTTTAAATTTATTCAGAAAGTCTTGTTTATTCTGCTGATCCATTGATAAATGATGATGTTTCACCCGCTCAAATACTACCAAGGTGAGATCCCAGACTCCACCCCGATTCTACTCAAATCCCTCCCAAAACTCACCTAGATCCTAACCCAGCTAGATCTCTCTTAGATCCCATTTAGATCCTACCCAGGTCAGACTTAGATCCCCCTAGATCTCGCCTTGATCCAGCCCAAATTCTACCCAGATCCAACATATCTAGATCCTACCCAGATACCACTTATATCCCTCCCAGATCCCAACCAGATACCACTCAGATCCCGCCCAGTTCCTGCCCAGATCCTGCATAGATCGAACCTAGCTAGATCCCAGCCAGGTCCCACTCAGATCCTATCCAGATCCCACCAACATTCCGCCCAGATCCCACCCAGATCCAAACCCAGATCCCACCCAAATTCCTCCCAGATCCCAGACAAATCCTACACAGATCCCACCATGATCCCACCAGATCTGACCCCGATACCTCACCGATAAAACCCAGATCCTACCCACACTCCGCCCAGATAAGATTTCACTCAAATACCACCAGACCCCACCAAGATCCCACCCTGATCTTTCCCAGATCCCACCCACTTGCCCCTCTTCAGCATCTTTTCTACCTCTTTGCTTCCCACCTCTGCCCATCCTCTTGTGTGTGTGTTTGCCGGAAAACTCCACAAAACAATAATCGTCACGTGACGCTGAAATCAAAACTTCCTCCTACTAAAATCGTCCGTACCAAAAAGTTCTGAAGAACTGTCTAAACAGCAATTTCTATTTTGTTTGGGAATGGGATCTGCTGGGAGTTTTGACTTATTGCTTTTTTTAACACGACTTTTCAAAATGTGACCAAAAAAAACCTCTACTTTTATTGACGATTCACTATTTCATGCACTGCACACTGGGCTAGCAGCCCGAAATTTTTGCCCAAAGTCACAATTTTTTGTTTGAAAAACTGGTTAAAACGAAGGTCGGCAATGATTTTGAATACATATAGCTATTTTATGGCAAAATTTGGAACCTTTTTACAAAATAGTTTTTGAATGCCAGCCGTTAAAAGTTGATTTTTCCTAAAATTGATGCAAAAGCTTAAACATTATAGTTAAAGCTAGGAAAGCAACAGCTGCCGCATTTTGATTTCTTATTTTCGACTTCGCACTTGATTGCTATAAAAAACTATCAAGAAATATCTAACATTTTTAAGGGTTTTTTTTACAATTTGCAACTTTGAGTTAAAAGTGCCCAAAAGCTCCTCTCTTAATTTGCTTGCACTAAAGCTGTAGGAATGCGCTTTTGCGCGGTTTTGCTTTGATATTTTATAAAATCGTATTTAAAATTATATTTTCATTTGAACAGTTTTCATGTTTTGTTATACAGACAGCCTAAAAGTATGATTTTTTCTAAACTTCGGAATATAACACATGCACTTTGTGGTAAACTATTTTTAAACAAAGCCAATTTGAATGTGTCAAAATGTGCAGAATAATCTTAGAAGCACCGAAGGTAAATTGTAATATATTAGAAAAGTTAGATTTTTAATTATTTAAATTTTTATTTTTATTTAGTTGTTTTAAGTATTGAATCTAAAGAGTAGGTAAAATATATGGAAAAAATGGGTGAGAGATTGACTGAAAATCCTTGATAGGGTGGGCAGTCAAGGTCAAAAACTACTTGGGTCAATATTTCATTATCCACTAGACATATCGCTCACTTACTTCAATACTGGCATAACTCAAAATATCCTAGATTAAACCTAGAAAAAATGGTTATTTTAGTTTTCAGTTAATCAAGAAAAATATTATAAATGTAGAATGCTTATAAATAAAACTTGAGAATATGATGTTTTAACTGATAGCCGAAGAGTGTTTGTTCAATATCAACTGCTCGACAACTGAGATATGACGTTCTTGCATTAACATGAAAATGAACCTGCAAAATGATATTGCGACATATTCTCAAATCACATGGCAAGTAGAAGAGATATCAGTACGAACATTTTTGCACAAAATAGAACACAATACAGCGAATATTTTCGCATCATTAAATATACTTCTATGCAAGAATTGGGTCAAATCCATTTAAAAGTTGAAATGTTGAATGTGCGAATCAAAATCGTTTAATTTTTCTTGATTCTAATCGCTTCTGTGAGACTGTAAGATACGCTCAACGCTCACGACCCAGGAGAAGACACTTCCTCCTTATTCACAGTCAGAAAACAAACCAAATGTACCACTACAACTATTCCAATAATTTAAAGTCCATACAATATTTTTTTGGCCAGCTTTTTGTGATTTGGGACCATGGTCCTACCATATAAATGGCTGACAAATAATCAAAATTAGTTTATAATAGCTTCTGGATTAGTAAATAAACCTCATTTCCTTTCTTTAATTGCTTTCCGACATTTTCTTTATTGACCCTGTATTCGATTTAATCTTCTCCTAAAAGGTTTTCTCCCTCGTATTCAATCAGTTGTGTTTATAATCGTAGCTGCAATTTGTTTACCTCAACTTTTCTTCAGCTCTTACCAAATGCAACAGGTGCACTTTATTTGAACTTCCGCCATTCAGTTAAATGCTTTGTCCATTCAACAATTACAATCAACCAAAAAAAACTCGAAAAAATCAATGTCCATAAACGTTTTTCAACGTTCCACTCATTGGAGTTTTCCATAAGGGCAGACGCTGACAAGACCACAGCTGCTGGTCTCTCTCTATCTCTCTTTACATACAGACAAACATAAATTTGTATGTATATATATTTAAAATAACAATTTTTATGACCCATCAGGTGAAAGTGACGGATGGAACCAACTGCTGTTGCTGTGGTAGCAGACCGTTGAGATCGGGTGCGGCCTTAGAGGGCGCGACTTGAAATGCAGGAATGGGTTCGCTTTCAATGGCACCAACAATAGTTGCTTTGTTGTTGGGTGTGACAAGCCCCAAATTGGTCTTCCAAATGCTTAAGCTTTAGAAATTTTTAGAGCTTAATCAAAAGTGGCCCACACATGTTCAGGCGTAGGCTCAATTTGGAAAAGGGAAACTTGTGCGTTTTAATATCTCAATAAAGTGCAATGAACTAAAGATTGAATAATAGGGGAAATAGTATTTGTGAGTCAGCCCAAATATGGGTCATTCTTTTTTAACACGTACCATTTTGGTTTTTCATTAATTATACACTTGAAAAGTGTATTATAATTTTGCCCAGAAGTTTGCAACGCATAGAAGGAATCATCTCCGACCACATAAAGTATATATATTCTTGATCAGCGTGACGAGCTGAGTCGATTAAGCTTTGTCCGTCCGTCTGTCCGTCTGTCTGTTTCTACGCGAACTAGTCCCTCAGTTTTAAAGCTAGCGAGCTGAAATTTTGCACAGAGTCTTTTTTGCACGCTGCTAATATGTCGGAACCGACCGGATCGGATGGCTACTTCTTGTAGCTGCTATACAAATGATCGGCCGAAAAATGGATTTTAATGAGAAAAACTGGTTTTTTCTTAATATAACCGCTCTCAATCACGGTCATGGGTAATATTAAATGTTTTTAAGCTGATCTGCGAAGTTTGGTCGAAGTCGCTAACCGTTGAGACAAGCGATTTCAAGTGTATAAAAACTTCGGCACGGACGAAGTTAGCCTTGCCTTTCTCGTTTTTTCTAAATTGGACCTTGACATGCCCTTTGTTTGTTGGTAAATTCTTTTATCTAATTTAACCTTTCGACAGTTCTTTGGTTGCATTTTAAAATTATAAATCGAACCACTTTTTAACAGTTTTATTTTTAAATTGGTTTCAAACCGGTCTTGAATCGGCAAAATCCAGGTTCAAAGCCTTGGACTGCGAAATCACATTAAGATCTGATCTCTTCTCATCTCTTCCACACAAATCAATAACACTTTGTCCTCTCTATTCTTCCAGGTAAAATATATCTGGACCAGTGGCCGCTTGTGCGATTTCAAGGGCTGTGAGCGTCCCGATCTGCAGCCCACCAATATCAATGGCTGGTTCTGGACGGCCACACTACAGAAGTTGGCCCCCACCACTGAGCGGTCCCAGGGCGATTGGTCACCCACCGGTGGCATTGGCCTGCCCCAGCCCGATAATCGCGAATTCAAGCAGAACGGTGCCCCCGAAAACTGTTTGGCCCTGTTGAATCAGTTCTACAATGATGGCGTCAACTGGCACGATGTGGCCTGTCACCATAAGAAATCGTTTGTCTGCGAGGAGAACGATGCTCTGCTGAAGTATGTGCGCTACACAAATCCCAATTTGCGCATTTAAGCTGATTGTGTTGAAAGGAGAGGGAGGGAGTTGTTGCAGCCTCCAAATAAACCAAAAATGATATTTTTATATGGATTGCGCGAGAGTCCCAAACAAAAAAAAAAAACATACAGACAATTTCCAGGCTATCTGATTTTACAGTTGCATGTCATTCTCTGATTTTTTTGTAACAATCTGTCAAAGTGTCTACACGCTTCACGTCTCTCATTCAATTTAGTGTAATTTTATTAATTTTGTATTAATTTATGATTTGTTTAAATTAAAATAATAATAAAAAAAACATTCGACTTGTATATGTGATTTCTATGATTTTTTAGGCGGGTTTTCATTTCCACGATATTAAGATTTCGGTTCCGATACGGTATCTTGGTTTTCTATTTCGGTTAACCGTACTGGCACAAGTAAAATTTATAAAAATAAAAAAAAATTATATTTCAAGCTGAGGTTAAAACTGAATCGAATAACATTAAGGGTAACGGTTACTGCCTTGGCCGATTACATTTTCGCGGTTACGGTTATATTACGGTTATGGAATATCGGTTACCAGTAACCAGTGTACTGGTTATTAGTATTAATGGAGACAAAAACGTTGTTTTTGGCTTAATTTTAAATTATAATTTTTTTGTGAAACACAATCAATAAATACAAATGATTAACACCCCTGGTTAGGGGGCCTGATGAACAGATATGACACTTAGTAACGATTAAGTTCAAAATTATTACCCAGTTTAACATTGGTTTAAGTTTCTCGGTTTTTGTAGCTTGCTTTGAAAATTGCGCTCAATCATTGACGGGAACATTATTCAAATTTTACCCGACTACGCATATTTTTGTATGGACAATGTGCGATACTTTTTCAAATAATTAAAATTAATTATTTAGGAAGCTATAGATAAAAATACAGAAAATACGAATCTAGTATTTAATCGGTATTTAATTAAGGCCTTTTTGTTGGAAGTGTAGACAGCACCAAAGGGCTTTGGCTCAAAAAAATGTTGTGAGTTTTTTTATATGAAGCATAAACTCAGTGCGGGCAAATTTCTTAATCAAGGGAACCCTAAACCTAGCTGCAAAATGAAAAATTTTCAACGCTATCAGCAGAACGGTACAGTGGCTTGGAGCTCAAATATGAGGAGGAGAAATAGGCGACGGAGTTATTTTATTAAGAGGATACTTAAGCTGCCAGACTGTACGCCGAATTATATTTTGGCAAAAAAAAAAAAAAAAAAAAAATTTCCCCCCCCCAAACCCCCAAAAACAAAAAACAAAAAAAAAACTCAAAAATTTTTGTCAAAATCCTGGCGTGTCTTAGTAAACAAAAGGCCTGATAAATACGATAAATACGTAGTATTTTTATCGATATCCTGAATAATTATATTCAAGAGGTTCGGACATTGCCGATACAAAATGCGTAACGGGTGAAATTGGATAATTTTCCATAAGATTGAGCAATATTCAAAGTGAGGTACAAACCATGGATTAATCATACTTAAAAGGGTTATAATTATGAATTTAATCATTGCAAAAGGTCATATCTGCTCATCAGGCCCATAGGGTTGGCGAAAAACCATTAATAACTGTATTTATTGATGTAAAACAAGTTAAAATAAACCAAAAGCTACGGTCTTGAAAGTGACCATTTAACATGCATACACTTAATATCTGGTCATTGTCCCAAAACAAAAGAATTGTCACTTTTGGTATTTTTGTTTTGGCGAGTCTTTGGTGGAAGTGTATACTAAGCTTAACTCTTCATCTTAAGTTCTTGGCACGCGCACTTTTTGAGTATGAAGCAGATCGACTTCCGCATATCCTGGCTAAGAAAATGATGCGCAATAATTTGGGATGGTTTTCAAAGCGTCAAGTCAAGCGAAATGGGGTAACTCTGGAGAGCAACGCATCGCACGCAGAGTGGATCGAAGGCAATATACAGCTTCTTACTGCACTTAAAGAAGAGAGCCAAAGTCAACATTTACTCAAGGCCACAGAAGGCCGTTAGGATATATAAAGATTTAAGCCATGAGGTAGGACCTTCATACTGCAACGATCTGTTACGACAAACGGATATAACCTGGATAATGAAGGCGAGAGGGGATCTACTATGGTTGCCCAAGAAGGACTGTTAACGGTGGCATATGCTCACTATGTAACAGCAAGGCTATGGCGTGGGGCGATGTCCGGTTCTAAGAGAATTACGTCTGCGTTGGTTTGTGAAAGGCACACTTACACCAGAAGAGGTCATCATGGCTTTAAATGGAGAAATGGGATGGAAGAATCTGGCTAGATTTACTGAGGAAAAATATTATAAATGAAGATTTTTAATACAAATATAATAATCAAAATAGAAAATTCATAATACTTGTAAAAGTTGATAAAACAACAGAAGAAAAGCTGACGGTTATAAACCAAGCTTTAAAATCAAAATTTTTGGAATTAGTAAATAATCTGCAGCTACAAACTACACTGTTTAATCACTGTTGGGTCACTGTTGGGTCCCTGTTAAGTCACTGTTGTTTCACTGTTAAGTCTCTGTAATGTCTCTGTCAAGTCACTGTCAAACCACTGTTAAGGCACTGTCAAACAAAGAACATTATAGTTTTTAGGACAGAATTCACAATTTGACCTTAATGGAGCCACAAGATTTACCCCTCCAGTCTGACGTCCGTAAAAGAGCTTCGCTCTAATAACAAAATTGAAACAGTACAGCTGGCTAGTAATATGTATAAAATTTCAAGAAATGTTCAAAAAAACACATTGCATTCTTTGGGGCATCAATTAAATAATAGATATTTTGTAACAACGTATACAATCAAGGGCGTAGCCAGCTTTCCGAAAAGGTGGGGGCAGCTGTGTTTGAAGTTTTTATATATATATCTTTTATTATATTTTTTAACATTAAATGATTAGATCAAGATGCATTTAATTTCAAATGAGAAACAATCTTCAAAAACATGGCGGAAAACTTAAGTTATGAATAAACGAGAAAGGCAAGGCTAACTCGGCCGTGCCGAAGTTTTTATACACTGAAATCGCTTGTCTCAACGGTTAGCGACTCGACAAACTTCGCAGATCAGCTTAAAAACATTTAAATTACCCAGACCGTGATTGAAAGCGGTAATATTGAGGAAAAACCAGTTTTTCTCATTAAAATCCATTTTCGACCGATCATTTGTATGGCAGCTACAGAGTAGTTATCCGATCCGGTCGGTTTCGACTTATTAGCAGCGTGCAGAGAAAAGAAGACTCGTGCAAATTTCAGCTCGATAGCTTCAAGACTGAGGGACTAGTTCGCGTGAAACAGACAGACGGACAAACGGACAGACGGCGGACAAAGCTTAATCGACCAGCTCGTCACGCTGATCAAGAATATATATACTTTGTGTGGTCGGAGATAGTTCCTTCTATGCGTTGCAAACTTCTGGGCAAAATTATAACACACTTTTCAGGTGTATAAAAAGTAAATTTTTTGGGGCAAAACTATAATTAAGGGGGCAGCGGGCCCCTCCCTGCGTTCCTCCATTTTTGTACTATTTTTTCTATAGTGGACTGCAAACAAAATTTACACAAATTGATTTATACCGATTTATCGATTTAATTATTATTGGGTATATAATTGGGTGTTAGCTTTCACCGAAAAAAAAATAATAACCATTTGGAAAATCATAATAGTCACAAGGGGCTTAGTCCGTAGATTATAGTGAGTGCGGAACTCATTTGGCCCATTTGTAGCCCAATTCATAAAATTTTAATGTCATTCTCGCAACAAAATTCGTGAAATTAGATGAACCATTGGGCTACATGCTAAAGTGGTTTTAACTAAAATGCAAGCACCCCAAATGACTGGTACACGACGATTAAGTTTGAAAAATTAGAAATAATTAATATTAATAATAATATAATAAATTGCTGATGCTGCTCCCATGACTTCTTTAGGCTGCATTAATATTTATACTGTCGCAAAGAGCTCATAAATACAGATACGTTTGCTCGGTTTTTAAAAGCCAAAAATACTGAACAATGGGTTTCCCGCGATATCTTCAAATCAAGAGCTGATGGAGAAAAACAGAGGCCAGTTTTGGAATTAGTGCGCCGTTGTGTGGATCAGAATTAAATACAAATGAGGCTCACAAAATTGGTCATTTTGTTGGCCTGTGTTTCTAAAAATGGTATATCTTTATTGAGAAAAATCGTAGAGTCTATAGTGACTGTTTATTTAAAAGTAAAGGAGAAGTATTTTCCGAAAATATCAAAGAGAGTCAAAGCAAAAGTATCAGTTCCCCACAAAATGCTTTTAAACAGTGTCAAAACGGAATTTTTGGCAATTTCAAGCTCAATTTACTAAAAATCTCGAAGTATTGGACCATTTCTGAAAACAGATTCGTGAAAATCATCTAGAATCACCCCAATTCCTTTAATATACTGGAAAAATTCATATATTTTTTGTCTTGTGTTATAAGATTCTCCTTTTTCATTTCGATTTCGATTGAGTGGGTGGATACTGGAGACTTTATTTTGATAACAAAATTAATTGTTGCTCTTGTAGCAAAATATTCTTCGTCTGAATCCTTCACTAATAAATGAAATAAAGCAATGCAACTCGCTTGCGCTCACAAAAATCACAGAATATAATCTACTAATTTGGCTTGCACATTTGATTTCTGTTGTACTTTTGTCACAGATTGCCACAGACAACAGTGTGACTTGATGTAAACCTAGCATTACACCTTCGATATGCCCTGTCATATCTATTTATTGGGTATTTTCGCCCTGCCGGCCTACGGTTACACTGTTATGCCAAAAATAATCGAACGTGGTCGCCCCAATGCGTTAGCGACAAAACGTGGAGATTTAAGATGGCAGTAAACGGTCACACTTGTCATTTAAGAGTTTTGCATGACACATTGTTTGTTTTAAGTTCTTATAAATTGTTATTACATTAACAAATAAAAGTGAAAAGCGTGCGTATGAAAAGGCCATCAAATGTAAATTATTTCTAACATTTTAAAATTCACCGCAGTCAAATCTGGCGAAGATGGGGCGTCGCTGCTGTGTGGCCAATTGTCCGTCAACATCGCGTCTGCTTGAGCACCATGGCGTCACCTACCACTCGTTCCCGCAGGATCCTGTCATACGGGCAATTTGGATCAAAAACTCACGTATTAGCCTGGACAAGCAGATCACCAAAAGTGTTTTGGTCTGTTCGCGGCACTTTCGTCGCTTGGACTTCAACACCATTCGGAATGGCAAATATTTGCTAAAGCCGCGTGTCTTCCCCACCGTCTTTCCATGGGGAAAAATGGACACCTCTGAAATCGAGGCTGATCATCGGGCCTTGCAGCAAGCCAATGTGGATGGTACTTCGGGAGTGGCCGGCAGCGGTGCAAGTACTTCGGCCAATGAGGATGTCATCAAGGCCACTGTGGATCAAATTGTGGAACAAATTCTGGCGGAGACGGCGGAAAGAAACGCGGCAGCTGCAGCCCAGGCCAAGGTCAAGGAGGAGGAGCACAAGGAAACGACAGTCAAAGCAAATAACGAAGTGCTCACGGGGAGTATACCTAAAACTGAAGAAGAGGTGCCCAGTACTTCAGCTGCTGCTGCGGCCATAAGTGAGGCCGGAACTGCCACTTCTACGCCTGACACCAGTTCGCCCCTGCCCACAGCCTCGCCACCGCCGAAATACTGTAATCCCACAAATCTGGCCATCGGAGCACGCTTGGAGGCCCAATCGGTAGATGGTATATGGTTGCCTGCTCGCATTGTGGAAGTAAATGAAACGGAACAAACTCTGCTGGTGCGCTTCGATAAGAGTAGCAAGCTAAAGACATCCCCCTCAACCAGTGGCAGTAACCAGGAATGGCTGACCATTAAATCGGAACGCTTGAGGCAACGTGTTCAGCGTACACTGCCCTTATTTGAGCTGGAGGAGAAATGCATGGCACGCTGGTCCGGTCCCAGGAAATTTCCAGGCACAATTAAAAAACTTTTGGGGAATGACACCTACGAAGTGCTCTTCGATGATGGTTATGTCAAGAATGTACGTGCAGTGCATATGAACAAGTTGCCCAGGCAGTTGGTAGTTCTCGATGGCATGGATGTGTCTACGCCGGCACCAGCTAGTGTCAAGCCGATAGTGGGTACCAAAAGATCCAGCGTGGGAGCTGGTTCAGGGTCAGTGACATCTGGTTCATCAGGCAGCAAAAAGAGCAAGAGCACACCACAGCGCAAGGACTGGCCTTTGCTGGATATGGCTACTTTAGATATTGGTAAGTTGAAAGTATTAAATAGGAAAAAAAAGAGTTCAGAACGAACAAAGGAAACTGAGCAAAGACCAAATTATACAAATTTGAAAAATGAAGCTCTCTGAATATTTACGTTATCCTTATACGTCGACCTATTGAGCTGTTGCTTAAGCATGCGTCTGATATCGCCATCGAAACTTCTGTAGAACATCTTCTTGTTCTTAAGTGAGCATATTATGTAAGACTGCGGTGCATCGATGGACCACTCCGCCTGAACTTTTTCCCTCACGTGTTTTATGTTTTTGGCTTTATGTAGTCGCACATATTGCCTTGTATCCATAATTTCGTACCAACAACCAATGCGGAAAACATCCAAATAGCATAGACTGACTCCACCATGGTTGGCTGTAGTATAATATGGGCATTTCCTAAAAAAGTTCCACCGATACCAACAAGTTAAATGTTCTTTCATATGTTTTTAAGCCGTTCAAAGTTGGTCACGTTCGACATCGTACGTATGTTAAATTTTTAGACTAAAAATAGATCTTAAAACACATGATCATCAAAGCAAAGACAAAGTGTTTCTAATTATATGAAATACTGTAATGAAATACATTTTCCGGAGTGCTGGATATTGGCCTTTAGCAATGTTTCTTATGGGCGTCTAAGACGCAATATTTAATAATAATAATATTTATAAGATTCTTACAGTATGTTCAAGTCGTTCAGGAAAGAGCAAAAGATTTTGTCCCAATACTGTGAACTTCTGCGTACGCTCCTCAACCTGGTTCAAAAGAAGTTTAAATTCATATCTAAATAATAATCTAGGCTTTTAACTTTATATTAGGATTTCATGTTTGAAATAGAAAATTGATAGTTTTTCTCGGTTCAAAAACCGATTCAACCGTTTTATAAAAGATTTAAACCCTGATCTTAGAAATTATCTGAGCTAAGAACTTGAAAAGCGGCTTGTAACTTGAATGCATAGAGCTATACATTTTTCTGTTTTAAAACCGGTTCCAAACCAGTTAAAGTTAAGCCGAAAATCTTTGGGGATTGGTAGGACGCTTGCCCTGGAAGGTTTCTAAGTTACAGAAATAGGCGGTAAAGGGTCACAGAACCGCGAAATTTGCATAATTTTCGAAAACAAAAAAATATAGTGCACTTACTTTGTACACGGATAATTCATTTCCTTAAGTTAAGCATAACAATTATTTAAATGGTCCAAAAAAACCGCGAAATTCGCTAAAGATACATGGTCCAAAAAATTTAGAAACCTTTAAATTTAAAAAAGAACCTAAGGTTATTAAGAAGCTGGAAAAATCTCAGTTGAAGACGCATATATAAAAGTGTGTACTTAAGAAATGGTGGTTGTCGCTAAACCCAACAACTAAAAGTGTGTACCAAAAACCGCGAAACTAATCAAATTTTCATTTGAGTATTTACGAAAGCGCTGACGTTAATAAATAGGAGATTCAGATTGAACAGTTCAAAATATTTTGCGAAATTTGCAAATTGCGGGCCAAAAAATGGCGAAATTTTGAAAGTTCTCATTTGAGTTAAGTTTAATAAGCAAGACGGGTAATCTGGCCAGTAAATAGAAGGTGCAGATCAAACGGGTAGACTGAACTGACGCATAAATGGTTAGTTCGGCCAGTCCAGTATAAGTTTAACACTTTTAATAATAGTTCAGACTATCTATGAAGATTTAACAAAAGAAAAAAAAGTTGTCGGTCAATGGGTTTTAAAAATTCTCATATAAGTTAAAATTTATAAAGAAGATAGGTAAACTGGCGGGTAAATATGAGTCGCAGACCGAACTTTCCAAAGAATCGTTCTTTATCGTTCAGATTATTATTAAGTTTTAATAGATAGTAACAAAATACTGCATTGTAGACTGATATGCACAAAAATTGTCGAAATTTGCGAAATTTCGGAAATTATGAAGATTTGATAAATCGTAATTGTAGATGCTTAAATGGAAACAGTCCAAAAAGAAGGGTAAATTGGGTGAAAATTGCAAAATTTTATAATTAGTTCAGTTTATCATGAAGAATTAATAATTGACAATTGAACACGGGCAAAGAGGCGGTGTCGGCCAACCAGTTTTAAAAAATCGTGAAATTTGCAAATAGTCTAATTTGAGATTTGATGGGTAAATAGACTGTTTCGGAAAATTTTCCAAATTTGATCAGTTTTATCAGCGATGGCCTTTGGATCCCCCCCTGGGTCGAAAACATTTTTCTATTCACACGCGCACAACCTGAACGCATGCCGAAGCTGAGACCGAGAGAGCAGAAATCCGTCAGTCGCTCGCAAATGCTCGTAGCGATTAGGTCGAAGCAAATTCATGGAGCTTTCGATTAGAAACTTCTTGATAGTTGCTTATAGCAATCTAGTGCGAAATCGAAAATAAGAAATCAAATTGCGGTAGCTGTTGCTTTCCTAGCTTGGGCCACCATTTGTTTTTAAGAATAATCATCTTTTAACGGCAGGCATTTAAAAACTACTTTGTAAAAAGGTTCCAAATTTTGTCATAAAATAGCTATATGTATTTAAAATCATTGCAGACCTTCGTTTTATCCAGTTTCCCAAACATAAAGTTGGGACTTTTGGCCAAAATTTCGGGAAAAAAGAGCTTTCACCTAAAAATTTCATACAACAAATTTTACGTCCACCCTCCTGCCGAAATTTTTGTATGAGAATTGTACTTTTCTTCTCGTTACTTAAAAACTGCGTCTTGGGCTAAAAGGCCTCTACGCAAATTTGAAGTAACGACACGTAAAATTTTTATACAAAACAGTTGGAAGTAAGGCAAAAGTTAAATTACTTGTCGTTACTTCAGAACTGCGTAGAGGCCTTAAGTTTGGAAATGATCAAGTACTTGCTGCTTCTATTAACATTTTGTTTACATCGATCACTAAAACATAATTTCAGAATTGTATTTACCAAATATTATTGTTGTTGCTCTACTTGTAGTATGCTAACTTAATTTTACCCTCAGATTTTTTCTATTGTTGCTTTAAATTCTATCCACACGGGTTGCACAATTGCACAGTCTCTGTCTAAAAGAACCACTTGTCTATAGATGCTATTTTCCTTTCCATTAGACCTAATCTCCATTAGTAGTTTGTTTATTGTGGCTTATAGTCGGCTTGCCAATTTGCCGTCCGCCTAAAGCCGTTTCTATCATTATACCCCTTACTCGTAGAGTAAAAAGGGTATACTAAAGTCGTGCATATGTATGTAACAGGCATAAGGAATCATTTCCGACCATATAAAGTATATATATTCTTGATCAGCATTAACAGCCGAGTCGATATAGACATGTCCGTTTGTCTGTATGAACACCTAGATCTCAGAGATGGTAAGAGATAGAGGTTTGACGTGTATGGGACAAATGCTTCTTTTATCTGCACGCAGATCAAGTTTGTTTCAAATTGTGGCCACGCCCCCTTCCGCCCCCGCAATTTGGAAAAAACGTTATATCTCCTACAGTTTTGAAGATAGACGATTCGTAGAGATAGTTAGTTATTAGCAAAATGAATCGATTCGCCCAAGAAATGATAAAGATCGGATGAGCGGTTCTCAAGTTATGAGCATACTTTTCAGATGATTTTCCCATGAGTAACGGGTATATCGAAGTCGGTTAGAGCCGACTTTAACTTGCGCTCCCGGTTTTACATGTTTCTTAATAGTATTTGTTTTTCTATCTAAACCAGCGTTGGCCCTCGGTTCCATCCCGGGGGCGACAACATTTCGCTATTCACACATACATGAGCCGAACGCTTGCCGAAGCTGACATCGAGAGGGCAAGAAAGCGTCAGTTGCTCGACAGTGTTCAAAGCGATTAGGTCGAAGTAACTTCACGGAGCTTTGTTTTCTTATACTAATACACTCTCACTTTTTGGCCTCGCTCTCGCTGGCCATCGCTGATCTAAACATTTGAATTTTACATTTAACAATTATTTCGTTGACATTATTACAATCAAGGCTGCAAACCGGTCTTGAACCGAACCCTTTAGAACCGGTTCGGTTCGGGTTTTTGGGGTCCGATGAACCGAACCTCTAATAATTTTGACTCCTCGAACCTGAACCCGAACCGGACCACTTTTTCAAAAAATTAGGTTCGGTTCAACAAATTAAGTAGTTTTTTCAACGACACACACAATATAGAAATTCCTTGTAATCTGACTTGTATCATTCAAAAGTTCTCCAATCCTACGACATTTCTCTAGGTGAAATTTATACTATCTGATTTGATAAGGTAGCGAATATAGTCCGAGCAGGACAACATTAAATGACAAAGCAGCACATTAAAAACATGCAGAAGCTACAAAAGGAAAATCTTAATAAGAGTTTTAAAAATTCACCATTAAATGAATCAACTTCTGATTGCGAAGAAATGAAGTTTTGAAAAGCAATAGAAAGCAATAATCAAATATTAAATATCAATTCTGTAAATGATGTTATAGATTTGTGGTGGTCCAAGTTCACCCAGCTCCAATCATGGATGCAGTTCCTCTATCTAGTTCACACATCACTTTTGTACATCTCTAATTCACACACACACACACGCACTCATCTCATTGCCAATGTGTCACATTCATTCTTACCGGCAGCACGTCCACCGTCAATAAACCGAACTAAACTATTAAACTAAATATGTAAATAGTTAACGTGGTTCAATTAGACCACCGATTCCTTCGACTGTGGTCCAACACATCGACAAATGTTTTAAAGTTTTGGAAAAGTTCAAAAACGAGGACTTAAAAAATATTGCGTGCTGTTTCAGAAACTACGGTATCAGTTTAAAGGGCCTTTTCAACACTTTCCAATCTAAGAGCTAGTATAGATGAACAGCTCGTAGCAGATGGAACGCTTATTAACTCAAACTTTTCAAAAGGTTTCAAAAGTTATAAATGTCCGCTAATGCATTTGATAATTTAAAATTGCATTATTGAAATGAAGAATATTATTTAAAATAATAAGTGTTTATAAATCGAAACTATTCTTCAATATTCAAGCGAACAGAGGTTCGAACCAAAACCTAGGGTTCAGGGGTTCCGTGAACCGGTCCGCGAACCGAACCTAAGACTTTACAACGGGTTCGAACCCCTGGACCGAACCTTCTGCAAAATTTTAGAGGTTTGCAGCCTTGATTACAACACAAGCACCAATAGGAATCATAATAGTTTGAGTTAAAAATCTTCTAAAATTATATTTTGCCTATATTCCATAGCTAGTTTTATAAAGGTTGCGATCCCAGTTCAGTTGCAGCCGTTTCATAGTGCGCGACATTCTTCTTCAGTAAGCCGTGTCTTCCCTAGAATGCCTGTCCTGTTTTATGTACTTGAAGATATTTGATATCATCAATGACCCAAAGCTATCTTGGAAGTTTTTGTTATCTGCCATATTGTAGTTTAGTGTGGAGTAGGCGTTTCTCCAGATGCTCTGTCCTGCTTCATTCTCCCACCTATGCCGCATTGTAATTTCTAAACTTCTAATAATTTCATAGTGTTGCTTCTCCTCCCCAGTCTTCGATCCCCAGGTCTTAGTTCCGCTTTAAACTCTTGTGCCATTCTTTTCCACTGTTGCAATCATCTCCGCAATAGCTGCTAACATAAAGGATACTGTTTTCTTTGTTTAATAATTCTTGTTGTTTTTGCAATACAGAGATAACAAAATTGAAAAAGTCCCATCAGATGTGCTATTATCTAATGGAAGCGTATACAGGGTTGTAACCGATTCTGTCAGGCACAAAGTCTGCAAAGTGTTGAATACGTTCTTGATTTTTTACCAATTACGCCATATCTACTAACTAGTTTATTTTTGGTTCAGTGTTATGTATATAATAGAATCCACAATAAATTATATATTTTTTTATTCAAAATTATTTGACTTTTTTATATTTATTTGTTATTATGCGAGTTAATTTTAAAAATATACAAATCGCAATATTAAATCAAAATAATTTTTCTTAATGATTACATTTTAGAGTGCTTCCAACGCACTGTACATCAGATTTCTCCCCGACAAGTGGCAACACTGGTCGATAGCATCATTTCACTCATTGATAAATACAAATATCAAACAGAAATGAATCCCATTACAAGTAAAGTGTCCCATCGTTGATCTCCAGGCTTTATCTGACTTAATTTTCCCTTATTCTTTTGCAGCCTCTCTCGGTTTACCCGAAATACCAAAAGATGGCGAGTGGACCTGCCACTGGGTTAATGATCAACCAATCGGCTCAGAGGGATTCTTGGTGGTGGGTGAACATCAAAAGCCCACAGTGGTTGTGAACGATTGGCGACTGCCGCCGGGTTGGATTAAGCACATGTAT
Organism: Lordiphosa clarofinis; assembly: GCA_018904275.1. NCBI lineage: Eukaryota > Metazoa > Arthropoda > Insecta > Diptera > Drosophilidae > Lordiphosa > Lordiphosa clarofinis. The sequence continues at coordinate 230,164 of JAEIGQ010000231.1, read as the reverse complement.
CAACGCTCCAATGTCCTAGGCAAATGGGATGTCATTCTGGTCTCACCCAGCGGCAAACGTTTTCGTTCGAAATCGGATCTCAAAGTGTTTCTGGAATCGCAGAATTTGGTGTACAATCCAGATGTTTACGATTTTAGTATTCATCGCCGACGGGCCAAGGATATTAATGCCTATGTCTATACACAAGACTACACACCGCAGCCGGCGCACAGGCCCAAAACAATGGATGTGTCTTTGGAGACATCTATGGATCAGATGAATGCCAGCAAATTGCCGGCGCTTACTTCAACGCCGCTACCACGACGGGGAGCCGAGGATAATCAATATATGGAGACACCGGTGGCCACTTTAATGCCACCAGCTGAACTAATGTCGCCACAGGCTCAACTAGGAGAGACTGGAGAAAAGCTGGCGGGTAATCAAACGGAATTGGGTGAAGGAGGCGGCAGCTCAAATCTGACAGTTGAACCAGGTGCTGCTCCTGTCGAAAATGGTTTCGGTAAGTACAGATATATGAAGAATATTGTGAAAAAGCTGCAGCCACGGAGGAGGCTTACGAAAAGTCCCTATCCTACACAAGTGGCTTTCAAAAGACACAACTCTGCGCCTGTTTTCGGATTGAGTCTTTATACCCGTTACTCGTAGAGTAAAAAGGGTATACTAAAGTCGTGCAAGTGTATGTATCAGGCAGAAGGAATCATTTCCGACCATATAAAGTATACATATTCTTGATCAGCATCAACAGCCGAGTCGATATAGACATGTCCGTCTGTTCGTTTCAAATTTAGGCCACGCCCCCTCCCGCCCCCACAATTTCGAAAAAACGTCATATCTCCTACAGTTTTGAAGATAGATGATTCGTACCTTAACTTACGCTCTCGTTGTCTTTTGAAATGGATCGGGGGAATGGAATGTTGCCTCGTTGGTACAATATTTATATCACAGCCGCTTAGCGGTCTGGCCGCTGCTACTAAGGCACGTCATTGGTTTCTGCTGGCACCAGTGCCACACCAAGCCGTACCTGGTCATCCCATCTTAGTGGTGGTCTTCCCCTCGGGCCTTTTACCTCAAAGTCTTTCGCCTTCCGTTTGTAGATCTCTTTTCCTGAAGCTTGTTCATCTTGCAGGTAACATGTCTTATCCAGCGCAGCCGCTGTAGTTTTATGTGCTTGGCAAGCCTAGTGTCCCCATAAAGCTTATAAAATTCATCACTCTTTCGGATGCGAAACTTCTCGCAAACTTTTAAAGGTCCATAAATCCTCGGAATAACTGATGATATTGTCCATGCTTCTGTGCCGTATTGCAGGACTGGGATGATAAAAACTTTTATAGCGCTATTTTCGTTCTCCGAGCGAGGTTTCTGCTTTTTGAATTTCCAACTGATCCCAAAGTAGCAATATGGTAGCAACAGTTTGCAAGAGTAATTCTTCTTCGGATTTCCAGGCTGATGTTGTTGTCCACGGTTATCATTGTTTCGAGGCAGACAAAGTCATCTAAACCATAAAGTTGTAGTTTCCCATTGTAACAGATTGCCCAAGACGCATAGACTTCTGTTTCGAACCTACTAGGTACTTCGTCTTGTCCTCGTTTACCGCCAAGCCGAACGTACTTTGCTGCTATACTAAAGGTAGACAGGGCTTCAAAATACCTTAACGGAACCTAATGTAACCGATAACCGATATCGGAATTGTTAAATGTACTTGTATGTAAATGTACGAAGATGGTTCTTCGGCTTTTACCCATCTACCTTCATTCGACCCTCTTGATGACAAAAAGATTCGCTCGAATTCTTTGATCGTCTCTTAGAAATTACAGCTCATACCAATTCCGATCAATCGAATTCGGAAATGGGAACAGCCCTGAATAACTTTCGTATTTAAATGATAATTTGCAATTTACTTTTCATTTTACTAGACAAAGGGCAACAAGTTTTGATGTCAGAGCGCGAATCAATTTCACTGTCGAAAAGTTTATGAGAAAGAAAAATTGAGGACAAGTCTAATAGTCTGAAAACCATTGCAGGAAGCTCCTGGGGAATAAGAAGAAAACTTTTATTTTGACTTACAACAATCCTATTGCAAGGTCTAAATCTATACACACTCAATGCTGATCCTGATGTGATCACCCACCTCCATCAAGTAATTGAGATTCTCCAGGGGGAAAACCATACTAAACTGTTCATCCTAAGACATTTTACGGTAGGATAGGATGACATACAAAGATGGAACATAACAGCTTTCTCTCCAGTGATTTAAATACCTACCAAAGAAATGTTGTCCTGGGAAGTAGGACCACCCACCCCCTGACCCCAAAGAGATAAAACTTTAAGCTTGGTACGGAGATACTTGCGAATAGTGTGCGAAATCTCAGCACATTTTTTCGTCGATAGCAAGTGCGAAATAAGGTGCACTCATCTCTAGTAGTTTTGTTTAAGAAATTTAACTAATTAACAGCGAATAGTTATGGTGGTGTTTAATTATTCAATAGTTGCAAGATTTATAGCAGGGATCGTAACGATTATAATTTTTAAAATAAAAATCATTTTTAAGAATTACTTTTATTATAAAAATTGAAAATAAGACTTATTTTTCAATTTTTATTTTAAAAATTGAAAATAAAAATTGATTTTGAATATCTTTTAAACTAAAAGGCGCATTACAAGTGAACATATATCTATGATCTATGATTCAATACCTTTCCAATGATACCTCACATGTCCTTGAAGGATCAAGGATAAGGATTAAGGATACCAATTTTTTTATTGATTCAATGCCGCTGCTTATACATTTCGCTCAATTATTTCAAGTCTGTCATAACTCAAAAATGACTAATTTTGACTTAATGATGCAGAAATATTTGCTGTGTTATGTACACTGATTTGTGTAAAATTTTCAAACTGATATTTATATGTTATACTGGCCATGTGAGATGAGAACATGGCTTGGCCCCGTTGGAGGAGCTATATAGCCAATTTTAGATTTTACTGTACGAAATCACAAGAACGGTAAATAATTTGTAACGCACCGACCGAAAAAAGCAAGTGCCGAACTTTTTTGTGTTCAGCACTCGTGCGTACTAAACAATTTTAGTTAAGTACAAAATGGTTTTTAGTTGAGTACACGGAGTGTAAAACGAACAGACTTTGTGATAGTTGAGGCATTTAAACCATTTACACTGACTGAAGACTTATTAAATCGCGAAAAAACTAAGGAGGATAAAAATAGTAATTATGAAAGACGAAATTGTCAACCAAGTGAAAAATCATGTCAGTATCAATGCATAGGCGCAATTCGCAGGTAAGGGATCTCAATGGTAACAAAACCGCGAAATGCTTAAGAAACTGTTTTTCAAGACCACAAACTATCACACATAACTTCATTGCCCTGTTTATGATAATACCGAATCGCGATTAATACCACGGATGACCAAAGGTAAAGAACATTGTCAAGATCATAAGGAAAATAACTAAATTGCCATGGTTTTGACAATAGTGAATCCCGAACCATGGATGACCAACAATGAAGAACATAGATAGAGCATAAAAAACGTATCATAAGTATAAAGTGAACCCGTTACTCATGAAAAAACATGTTTAACAGTGCTCCTGCATTCCTTAGGGTAACCATCAAAAAAGTATGCAACATTTTTTTAGGGTGGGTAGCGGGGGGTCTTGGTTCACTTTTTTGCTCATAACTTGAGAACCGTTCATCCGATCTTCATCATTTTTTCGGCAATTTGATTCATTTTGCTAATTACTAACTATCTGTTAAAGGTATGAACCGTCTATCTTGAAAACTGTAGGAGATATACCGTTTTTTCCCAATTGCGGGGGCGGCAGATAAAAGAAGCATTTGTCCCATACATGTTAAACCTCTATCTCTTACCATCTCTGAGATCTATGTGTTCATACAGACAGACGGACAGATGGACGGACGGACAGACGGTCATGGCTATATCGACTCGGCTGTTGATGCTGATCAAGAATATATACACTTTATATGGTCGGAAATGATTCTTTCTGCCTGTTACATACATTTGCACGACTTTAGTATACCCTTTTTACTCTACGAGTAACGGGTATAAAACACAAATCGATATGCGGTTTAAAAGGTGATATGATTTCCGAGTTAAAGACAAAAATATATTTCTATACCCTTGGAGAGGGTATAATAAAATTGCCAGGATGTTTGTAACGCACAGGAGGAAGCATGACAAGCTGAGTTGATATAGCCATGTCCGTCTGTCCGACTGTTTCTATGCTATCTCCTCCGACAGTTTTATCTTAAACAAACTTTGAACGAAGTCTTTTGGTACAAATGCGCTGCACATTTGTCGGAACCGTCCGGGTCGGATGACTATAGCATATAGCTGCCATAGAAACAAAAAGAAGTTCTAGTGCTTACATAAACTGGGACTAGAACACTGATCTGCTATTTCACTTTGCAGGGCTTGACCGACTTTCTAACGTGTTTGAGTTATGGCAGACTTGAAATAAGTAAGCGAAATGTATAAACAGTGGCATTGAATCAATCAAAAAAATTGGTATCTTTAATCCTTCAAGGACATGTGAGGTATCATTGGAAAGGTATTGAATCATAGATCATAGATATATGTCCACTTTTGAAATGCGCCTTTTAGTTTAAAAGATATTCAAAATCAATTTTTATTTTCAATTTTTATAATAAAAATCAAAAATAAGTCTTATTTTCAATTTTTATAATAAAAATAAGAGTTATTTTTCGATTTTTATTTAAAAATTGAAAATAAAAGTTTATCCTGATTTTGGATTGCTCACTCAAAATTCGTATATGGGGTGTCTCCAAAAGGGTCTAGGACACTTATTTGGCTTTGATTTTTTTAAAGTCCATAACTCTTATTTGCGATCCCTGATTTATAGGAAGCGGTAGTGAAGGCACCTAGGGTTCAACAGTGAAAGGTTAATCCTTACTGGCAGTAAAGATTCACGTGAAGGGAGATGTAAAACGTAAATAAATCGCAAATAGATAGTCTACCTTGTAACCATTTAAAAAGGGTGAAAGGGGATAATGAAGCTGTGCAAATGGATGTAAAATAGAGAAGGATCAACAGCCGAGTCGATTTAGCAAAGTCCGTCCGTCCGACTGTCTGTATGAACGCGTCGATCTCAGAGACTATACGAGATAGTCACAAATTTTTGCATGTACGTACGCTGATCAAACCGGAAAAAAACTCTCAGAGCCACAATTTTCACATAACATCGTCGCCTAATATATATTTTCTTAGGCCTTAAGTCTATCCATTCTAAAAAGCACAATAAGATACGAGCAAAAACACCTAAATTATGCACGAAACCATTTTGCTTAGGAGAGGGGGACAGCGCTGTGCCTATCAGAGATCTGCACGAGTGCAGTGCAACAACAAGTGTAACGCATTCGTATTTGATATTTTTCAAACTCGAGTGTCCTCCAACCACTGCAAAATATGTACGCAGTGTTTAAAACACTCATGGCATATTAGCGCTTCGGCAATGCGTGCCAATAATACTCGCTATCGCTCGTCCGACAAAATTTGTTTATTTCTACAAGAAGATGGAAGCACGACAAAACGCTTTTACTATTTCTAGCTCTATATCATTTGTCTCTCTTTTGAGATAACAACAACAACTTCACGGAATTTTTCAACGGAGAGAATAGAGAGCGAGAGCAATAAAAGAAATTCATTCTTTGTTTATACTTATGTGTAACTGTGGCATGCGTTGGTCCTTTATACAGAAACAACCGTTTTGACAGACACAAACACTCAGACACCCAGTCACAAAAATACAAATGACAGAAAGAGCGTGTGTCTGACTCGACAATAAAATTTCGAGTGCCAGGCACACCGCATACGCATTTAAAGCGGGTATTGATGCAGTCAAAAAATCAGGCACTATGGTGTCTTTTTTATAGTCTGTGTGCGGAGTCGGGCTACTCGTCTGCAGCGCTCATACTTTTTAGGTTTACCTTTACTATTATTTGCAATTTTTCAATAATTTGCATCTCGATGTCGCCATTTTTTAATACAATGGCATAATTTAGAAGATATTGTCCACGACTTGCGGCGACAAAGAAGTCTCGGCTCTGACAATTGAAAAGCTTTGCAGCTCATCCGTTCGACATTCTTTATTGTCGCCATCCACAATTGAATTACTTTGTGCTCATGTTCCTCATCATCAGTCCTATCGTATGAGGAACTAAAGTTCTAGAGAGGAGAACAGCACTTATTGGTTTAAATCAGTGGTGTCCACATTTCATTTTCCCTATCCCGTATGATAGGAAGTCATAATTCTGCCAGCGTCGCAGCCGACACACGCATAGAGAGAGAGAATACGTGTGCTCTATAAAAAGCACGCACACACATATGTGTGTTTGTTTGTAGCCTATATTTGACATAATGACGTTTACTTCGTGTTGCTCTGCTATACACACAATCGCAAAGATTGATAGTGTGTGTTTGGGCACCACTGGTTTAAATGCATGACTTGCTGCGCACACATTCCTTTTGCCAACAATTTGGTCAAAAACAACATGAGTGCCTCCACACATCGTTGCCTCCGTGAGTTACGATGGATACTCCACCACGGCTTTCACTCTTGGCGTGCTTTGGACGCCTCCTGCGTACGCTGTCCTTAAACGAAGCCCAAGCAGCGCTGCAATGATCTCCTAACAAAACCAATTAATACAACAATAATTAAACTCAATAAACAACTATGTATACTTTTCCACATAATTTTGATTCAAGCCGCTAACATAATGCTGTTTATGAATGAGCTAGGGCCACCTTTTCCTATAATGAAAAGTTGTTCAGCCTTTTTAATGTTTTTGAATAGTTGTCCCAGTCAATTTAAAACTTCGCGTCACAATACTTGTATGACTAACGTCATGTACAAAAAATATGATTTACATACCTTCGAAATCATCTCTCATCACAGAGGTCATCTTTGAGGTCGGGTGGCAATGCTGTGATATCGATATGTCAATGTCTAGCGTGAACTACTCACGCCAACTGACGAAACAACAACTTGCGGAATCATTTATTTATATGGACTTTTTCATTTCGCGGGTACCAAGAGCTAATTCAGTTACACTCGGGGAAAATCATAAATCTTTACCAGAAAGTTGTGGAGGAATGACTTAAATGTGGCTTTGGTTCACCATACACATTCCTACTCCATTAGACACACAGACCCAACAAGCCGAGACAGCATCCTTTCTTGATCTACTTCCAGAATAGTTGCCCACTTTTCTCAAATTTCTTACCGTCGTCTTCACTCTTTCTTGTGTTTTGTTTTGTTTGCGAAAAGAAGTGGCTCTCATCGCTCTAGTGCAGTGGTGCCCAAACACACACTATCAAGCTTTAAAATTGTGTGTGTAGCAGAGCAACAGAGAGCGCTAAAACGTGACTGTGTCTCTCTCTTACACACAATGAAGTGTGACCTCGGCAAGCATTCGGCAATTAAGTTCGTGCTCCCGGGGCTATCGCTGGGGAACACTGAAATATAGGCTACAAACAAACACACATATGTGTAGAGCACACGTATTCTCTCTCTCTATGCTTGTGTCGGCTGCGACGCTGGCAGAGCTATGACTTCCTATAACTATGACTTCCTATAATGTGGGCACCACTGCTCTAGTGCATTCATCTATAATATCAATATCCACACAAACTCTACTTTACATAATTTAATTATGGTTTTCTTTGTATTTTTTTCCAGTTTTTATTGGTGGCCTAAAGGTTCAGATAGCGGATAATTTATTTGTGTGTCCTCGAGAGGATTGTGGAAAGACCTATCGCAAGGAGGATTTCTTACAAATTCACATACGTCATTATCACAAGGAGTTTGCCGAGTAAGATTTATTGCCTTGACTTTCCAATACGTTGACAAGTTACTCACAGTTCCTCTAATCTTTCAGATATGTCAGCCACTGTCCCAAGATGCAAGAGCTGGCCGTTAAGCGCACCCATCCTTCTTCTATGGAGCAGGGTGATGCCACACCCAAGAATCAAATACCAAACCAACAATTCTTTGCCAAATTGCATCAGCAGGATATGCTGCAAACCAGATCCTTGAGAAGGCAAGGCGCGCCTGCAGTCACAACCTCACCCACAACAGCTCTGGGTACGCCACCAAGGGTTTCACCCAACAAACCCTTGGAAGAGCAAGCCGGAACGCCCATTTCTTTAGAAAATCAAGCTAATCCAGAGTTGGGTGTGACTTCAAATACACCAAATCCTTTGTTGCCACCACTGGAGACCAGTAATCTTGCATTGAACTCTTCCATGCAACGTACGGCTGTCAAGCGGTCTCGTTTCTCACCCAGCAAACGTACCTCGGGCTCCAGAAAAAGCAATCGTCAGCGTACACAACGAAGTTATACCGAGATGCCACCCAATACCACCTCACTGGCGGATCATGACTCGGAGGACACGCGTCAATCCACTCCAGATGCGGCTAAGAAACGTCGTGTGGCTGCCACGCCCATTAGCTCTATAGACTCCCCTGCCACCGCTGATTCTGTATCCACACCCTCTTCAAATGACCATGCAGACATTAATGCTGCTCTGGCCCCTCCGCCGGCCCTGGAGAATCAACCTCCTCAGTACATAAAGGAGAACGGGGAACTCATTCGCATAGTGCGTATGCGGCAGGAGGAGATTATCAATTGCATTTGCGAATATGGTGAAGAAGATGGTCTAATGATTCAGTGTGAACTCTGTCTGTGCTGGCAACATGGCGCCTGCAATGGCATTGTCAAGGAGTCCGATGTGCCGGACAAATATGTTTGCTACATTTGTCGTAATCCGCAACGTGGACGAGACTCGATGAGATTTAAACACGATCAGGACTGGTTGTTTGAGGGAAAATTGCCGGTGGCATCCTATCACACAGCCAATCCGCAGGTGGCCAAGCAATTTGAGCTACTTAAGAAATCGCACACCCTAACGGGAAATCTATTGGATGCCAAGCGTTCCATGCATTCGTTGCAGGTGAAAATTAATATTGCACGCAATCGTTGTCATCCCAAGCTATATTTATGGGCCAAGAAATGGGATGAGGATCAGTTGGGGGATGCATCAACGGCTCTGTCCCTAAAGCGTCCAAAGTCAGAGCAGCCGAATTTACCACATGTACCCCAACCGGAGGCTGCTATCGATCCGGAGGAGTGTCAATATCGGTTAATTGAACACGTGAAAGTACAACAGGAGTTGGTGATGAATCGACTCACTGACATCGAGGCGGAAATGGATGGTGAGTGGATTTTGAAGTGAATGTCTGGTGTCTGTGACAATTTATTTACTTATTTTTTAGAACTGGAAAAAGAGGATAATCTGGAGGATTTGAAAGACGCCGATTTATCCATCACCAAAGATGCCCTGGCCACATTCATCAAGGAATTGGAAACTCTCAAGCGCCTGTCCAAGCTAAACAAAGTGGCCAACATGAAAGAGTCTCTGAAAGAATCATCCACGGTGTCGGCCAGTCTACCATTGTAAAAAGCATTGAATTGACGATTTAACCATTTTGTTTATAATTTAAGTTATTTGGAAAAGTAGTTCACATTGTTGAATCAAAGTGAAGGATTTTATTAATAAAGTTGGAAACATTTCACAATATTTTGACAAGGGCATATTAAGTAGAATAGAAGACTACGGAGATTTCTGAAAGATTAACAAGTTCATTACTTAAATTGTCTCATTTTGTGTCCAAAATTTTAATCCATCCCCTCAAAAAATGTTCCATTTTCTAGTTATGAGATTTCACTTTAATCGTAATGAAACATGCTTCAAATGTGTAAGCTTCAACTAAACCTAATGCTGTCTGGCAGCTGCTCATCCAGTCTTCCGTCTCCTTACTTAAGTTTGGTCAAAACGATCACGTTCAAAAATGCCCAATAGTTTGCCACGAGTCATTTCCTTGGCCTCACGTAGGCCCAACTGATAGATCTCATCATGCATGGACTTAATTTTCTCAATCAAGCCTTCGGGTGTCATGCTGGAAAATGTTTGCATTTTTGCCATATCACTGGCCGTCAGGTTGTTCCTAGTCCCCTCATTGGGCGTGTGTATGGGTGTATCGCTTGCGTTCAGAAACTCATCCATGCCGGGAAAACGTTCCGGCCACTGCACCGGTGATTCGCGTAAAGTTTCCATTGAAATTAGTTTATCCTCTGGCTGCTCACTTGTTTTGCTTCTTGGATTCACATCAACTGTGCCATCCTCATCCATGTTCAGTATGGTGTCTGGATAAAACAGTTATTTTTTGTTTGCTCTTATCAACGCAAGGATTATCTTTTGGTTGGTCACAGCTAAAAGCCGTATAGACCAGGTTCAAAGTGCGGTCTTGGAAAGGAGCGCGGCTAACAGCTAAACAGTTATAAATTGGTTTCAGCTACGCCAAAACACCACCATTCATAAAAATACCAAGAACTGTGATACGGTCACACTGCGCTGATTTGCTTGCATTTTGAGTTTGAATTGTTTTTTTTTTAATATTTAGGTATATTTGGAGGATATATGGAATGCAGAATGGACTCAAATTACGCAAATAGTTTGTTTTTGTCGTACTTTTGCTACTGACATTCCGATGAAATCATGCGGAATCAGTATATTTAAATGTAGTCGCTTCCAAAAACCAAGAGTGTTCTTCGTCTTTTAACTTCAAAAAACCCCATTTACCTTCACTCGACCCTTTTGATGACAAAAAGATTCCAATTGGTTAAACCAATAAGACCAATTAATTAGGCCTTTATATTTTCTGCTTCTGAGCACTGGAATTGCACCAGCTGTGTCAGTCTGTCGAGTAAGCGCCAATGCAAGTCAAGTTAGCGTCGCCATGGACGCTAAGGAACGGAAATATTAGTTTGTCTAAGCTCGATCTGTCCATGTGATTTCTTAAGGCCCATACGACCATCAGAAGTAACGAGTTTCAAAAATTGACGGAAGAAGAAGCAGAAGTTAGAATTTCGCCTCTAGAACTTTTTGCATGTACGGAGGTGCAAAGTGAATGTTACACTTAACAGTCAATGTTGCACTTAACAGCACATTTGTAAATTGGCTGTTGTGCTTTGATCAGTTGACGCAGCATTGAGAATGCACCCCGTAAACTCTGCTTCCATCTGCACCGACCAACTGAAGTGCTTTTAGCTAAAGTGAATTGAAAAAAAATTAATTTAAGAGAACAGGGCAGAAAAACAAAAGCGAAAAAGTCGTTTGGAGTTGTTTTTCCATGACGAAAAAATGTCTTTTATTTTGGAGGTGAAAGAGCGGAATGTCATTTGGGATCTTTTTCACCCCAAGCATTCGGAGCTTTTTTGTGAACAAGGCTTGGTAAGAAGTAGCTATCGACGCGTTATCGAGATATTATCGATAAACCGTTTTTTCGATTTTTCAAAAAGATACCCCCACTTAAACTCTCATAACTTTTTTGTTATTCAAACGATAATAATGATCTAAACAAATTTAAAAAGACAAAACTTGACCAAGCAGAAATGTAGAAATCGGACATAAAGTGGAGTTTTCAAGAATTTTTTTGTGAAAATAGACAAATTTAGTTTTCATTCAAGGGGCGTTTTTTTCGAACTTTAAGTGTGTGATTTTAATAATATTGCTTAAAATAGACTAATAACTATTTATTTTAAACTTTTTCAAAATAAACTCCACCACTTTTTAGTATACGTGAAAATGTGTTATCAGGACGACCTGATGAGACCGTCTCACAGTGTTTCGTGTAGAACAAGCTAGCTGGACAAAATTATTTTCTTAGCTTTTTGCATTAATTGGCTTTAGACTAAATAAAAAATGTTCTAGAGTTTGGGTCGGAAATGTCCCGTTAAGTTCTTATGGGTTCATTTATGCAAACTAGATAGTCTTTGAATACATTCTAAAAAGAGAATTTAACGCCAAATAAAAATGTATTTCGGATTTTAAGACCTTGCGAAGGAGATAAAAGTCATAAGCCCCCAAAATAGGAAAACTTACGACTTTTACACTCTTTTGGTAGAAAGTGTACTTATTCTCGAAATCTATAAACAACATTTTAAATTAAGATTAAAACTTTTATTTGTTTGTTCATTCTTTAAAATTTTTGCATACAAAGTCTTCCCAAGAACTAAACAATTAGTTTAATAAAATACATTTTCGTTAAAATATATGTGTATTTTAAAAATAAAATAAAAATAGTTGAACACTGTTGAACACCACCAAATTTATAACACACAATGTCAACGAACAGCATTAACATATACCTAAAATTTGGGCGGTTCATATGAGTTCATAAAAAGTTATACTCTTTCAAAGTTTTAATTCACTTAGAACTTGCATAAATAAAAACAGACAACTTTAAAATGGTCAAAAAAAAAGACTTTACATATATATATTGACAAATTGTATCTCCATCAGAAGTACTGACCTTTAACTGAATTAATCATATTTACTTCAAATCAATCTATTTGTATTTAGTCCAAATATACTCCTTCTTTTAGCACGTGTGAAACTTAAATGTTAGATGCATTAAGCAGCAACAAAACAAGTTTGCACTTTGGGAGGCTATATTAAGAAATTAACGGTTCTTTTCCATCAAACTTTTTTTGTTTTGCTCTTTCCACATATTTGTTTACGATGTTGCATTGTTGTTTTTCCCAATTGTGAGAATCACTTTTGTCCAGCTAGCTTGTACTAGACGAAACACTGTGCGTCTACTGCTGGACTCTTATCTCCGAAGACAATGTGCCCTATAAGAGAAATTTAAACAGGAATTCTTTTCCAACTTCTATTTCTGTAAATAAAAATAAAGACAATGTTGAATAATGTAGCACATTCAATGCAAATTTTTTTTATTTTTATTGCACTTAAATAGAGAATAAGACACTAGTTAATACACTTTGAGAAAGACATTTCCATAATCAATATCATTGTAAATTGGCATCTTGCTAACAGACGATTCGGTGGGAATTATGATCTTTATTTCTTGTTTAATAGACCGATACTTGTGATAGGCAAAAGGAACAATCAGTTAGATGATTGTTCTGCTCCCTCTAATGTCCTGGGACAATCAATGGCATCCGTATTTTTTTCTTTGACAGAGAGGTTGAGGTTTAGGCGGCCACCACAGCCCATCAATCAAGAATTTGGTTTATGACCCTTAATAGAGGAAAAATCAACCTATTTATCTAAATTTTCGTTAAAGATGGCTTTTTAATAGGTACCTATAATTTTGAAAGTTGCCTTTATAGGCATTTTTACCAACTTTGACCATTGATATCTTAAAAACTTGACGTGCTAGAATAATTTTAAAAATTTACTTTTTCTCAGCATGAAAGCCTTCGTCGAACAGTATCAACCTCAATGGCCCAATATTTGTTGAACTGTGTTATTGTTATGATCTTATCCGAGAGTTTACAAGGAACGCATACAGCCGCAAAAAGTGGTGGTCTATATTTTGAAAGTGTTAAAAATAAAATTTGATTAATTTTGCAACAAAATTTTATACATATAAGAATAATTCTATGCCTGAGCTTATTAAAAATACTCACTAGAAATCAGAAAAATCAGTCACAGCGGTATTTGAAGAAAACTACATTTTTGCCTATTTTCACAAAAAAATTCTTGAAAACTCCACTTTATGTCCGATTTCTACATTTGAGGGCTTGTTTAAAAGTAAATTGAATAGTTTTTACTCTCCAATCAAAAAAACATAACAATTTTGTATAATTATGAATCTACAAGCGTTTTAATTTCGATAAATTTTCAAATTTCGCAAAAAAAAAAACATTTTTTTTCTGGTGGCCCATAGCGTTAAAAGCACTCGACCCAGCTCTATTTTGTCCGAAAACAAACTGCTTGGTCAAGTTTTGTCTTTTTAAATTTGTTTAGATCATTATTATCGTTTGAAAAACAAAAAAGTTATGAGAGTTTAAGTGGGGGTAACTTTTTGAAAAATCGAAAAAACGGTTTACCGATAATATCTCGATAACGCGTCGATAGATTTTGTTTTCATGGCGATTTTCGTGATCAGCGGGCCAGTTTACTTTAGAAAAAGTTGGTTTGGTCCAATGGGGAAAAATGCTGTCGAGCAGTGTGAACACACACATCTCGAATACTCTGATTTTCGATTGCCACGCGAATGCTTGGCTTAAACAATTCATTAATGCACCTGGAAGCAGTTTTTTTCTTTTCCTGTGATTGATTCGTGGTTTGCTGATCAACTTGACTGTCAAGCTTTTTTAAACATTTTATAATAAATGTATATATTGAATTTGTTAAGCCCTTTGTTGCAAAAGAACAATAAATGTAGTCACTTTCTCACGCTCTATACCGTTGGAGCAGTTAGCAGCTCTAAGAGATGACAAAATGCCGCCTAGTCATGGAAACTAAAAAAAAATAGGGGCAAGCTAACTTCGGCTCGACCGAAGTTTATATACCCTTGGAGCTTGATATGTGGCTGACAGTTTGTATGGCAGCTATACTATATAGTTGTCCGATTTCGACAAGGCTTGGTGAAATCATGTGAAATCATTAAAAACTTATAAGTATGAGCGTTGGGAGCGATAGCATTGAAAACAAAAAAGTTTTTCTCACAAAAACTAGTTTTTCAACCGATCGTTCCTATGGCAGCTATATGCTATAGTCAAACGATCCGGCCGGATCCGACAAATGTGCAGCGTATTTATGCCAAAAGACTTCGTGCAAAGTTTGGTTAAGATAGCTTTAAACCTGACGGAGGAGATAGCATAGAAACAGATGGACAGACGGACGGACAGACGGACGGACGGACAGACGGACATGGCTATATCAACTCAGCTCGTCATGCTGATCAAGAATATATATACTTTATGTGGTCGGAGATGCTTCCTTCTGTGCGTTACAAACATCCGGACAATTTCAATATACCCTCTCCAAGGGTATAAAAACAATACTTCAGAACCGAAACTGTACCTGGTTTAGGTTCCTTTCGGTCCTTCGGTTCTAAAAAATATCGGTTCTCGAATACCGATATAAATAAATTAAAAATAACGGTTCAGATTCTTAGTTTCAATCCGTTCTTTTCGGTATACGATTCCGGTTTTATACCCTGATTGAAATATAAGTTATATATCCTATTTTCAACTATAGGTTATTAACTAAATACTATTTGAGCCAAATTTAATCCGATCAGCCAATTCTGCGTGATTGAGTTACAAAACAAAACTTTTACTTTTATAAATAAGATTAAGTGGTTATAAATGCTAACATATACGGGTTACAAACTTCTGTGCCAAATTGGAATACCCTTTCAACAACCTTGAAATAATACCCAGAAAAACTAAAATATTTTATTTAGTAAACTAAAACTCAGTAAAGCTCTCTAAGGGCTTCCAGAAGAGTATACCGATATACTTACTATACAAGACCATTTTATACTCACTAAATGCATTCCTTAATTTGAGCGGTTAGTTAGCTACACTAAGCAAAACTAATTTACTCATTATGCAAATTTTCAAATCCCCTTCTTGTTATTTCCATTTGAGACATCAAGTCAATTATGGACCGTCTTTGTATTGCGCTTGTGGCGATCATAACGCTCTTTCTCTGCAGTGCAAACGCACAAGAAGCTGATAAGGCGATAACTGTACAACCCAACGCTACCCTGGATGAAACGCTATCTCCAGATGAAATCGCTTCAAATAGCAACCTACTCAGCATCGCATCGGCTCGAACCATCAGTCCAAGTAAATCCTTCCCCTTTGTGGTGTCTGTACAAACCTATACCAATGGTTACTATAAACATCTTTGCGGCGGAACTATAATTGATGCGCAATTTGTGGTGACTGCAGCTCATTGTGTGCTCAAACCGAGTCCTATAAGTATGAATGATCTCTATATAGCCGCAGGCTCAACACAATTGTACAGTAGCAGCGTAACCCATTTCAGGGTAATAGGCATGAAATGGCATAGAGATTTCAAAATTCTCAAAGGTCATGATATTGTGCTGTTACGAGTGTACCCGAAATTTTCGCTAGATGGTAAGAGATTTAGTAAAATGAATTTTAAAGAGTCCACTCCACGAAGTGGAGGATTAGAAGCTGTACTACTTGGATGGGGACGATTGCAACCTAATAGACCCAAAAATTTGGAAATAGTACGATTTAAAACCATTACCAATGCGGTTTGTCGCAAAAATCACCGTTTTGTATATTTAACGGAAACGGATATTTGTGCAAAACATGCCAGAGGAGTACGAGGAGCCTGTGATGTGAGTAACATGTGTATGTACTGGCTGAATGAAGTTAAAAAACAATTGGGGTATTCACTTTGTTGAGCACTTGAGCAGTTTTGCCTGACTAGTATTGTGAGCAGTTTGAGATATGATTCGGCAGTAATCCATGATTCATTCAATGTTGGCGCTTTTTCCATAAAATTTATATGAATGTTTGATCACACATTTGATTTTAGCTTGTACATATAACACTTATAGCACTAAGGTACAAGTGCCCGACTTTTCGTAGTCAGGGTCCGGGTCGAGTAAGCTGTGCACAATTTGTTCAGAGTAAATTGTTGTTGGAAATGTGTACACTTTTCCCCAAGTGCTCAAGTGCTCAACAAAGTGAACACCCTAAATAATAAAATTATTTTCAGGGTGATTCTGGAGGTCCATTGGTGGATTTGAAAGGAAAGCAATTCTACGGCATACTTTCCTATGGACGACGGGCTTGCCAAAAGTATAAACCGTATGCTTTTACCCGAATTAGTAATCATGTGACTTGGATAAAAGAGGAAATGTCCAGAATGCTGGGGAAATAATTAGGGTTTTTCTAAAGCAAATAAAAAACAGAAGCTTGAGAGAAGCTTGGCTTGGCCCCTTTAGTGCTGTATATAAAATTTTACCTTACATTTTACATTTACAAATAAAAAACATTGTTCGCTAAGAGTACACAGGCTTACTTATAGAAGAAGTTCTGATTAAGAATCAGTTTTGGAAATTGCTCAAAATTGATTTATATTCGTTTAAAAAAATCCTACGGTCGTTCGGGATATTAGTACTTGGCACGAAATTTGGTAGCAGTCCAACAACAACAAAAACGAGAGCGTAAGTTCAAGTCGGTCCTGCCTGACTTCGATAATTTCGTTACTCATGTTAATAAACAGTGCATTAAATCGCTTTTCTGTTTTTTTAAGAACATCCAATTTTTAAAATTTAAATTCGACATTTTCGGAATGCTGACTACGCCCTTGGCAAACAATAAATCTATTTACTAGTGTCTTTTTGACTTATATCTATTTAATACTAGTTATATCTAATAAATAATACCAATATTTAAATGAATACTAGGTAATGTATCTGTTAGGCAAGTCAATAACTCTGATTCTGTCTCTTCTTTGATATCTCCTATTAAATGGTCTACTTAAGGGTCAACTATCTTCTAGCTAGTCTTTTAGGGAGACCCTTTAGCTTGGCTATATATTTTTGTGCTTTATTTGTACATTTAAGTCCTTTTCTATATCAGCAGTTCTTATAAACCAGAGAGCACCAGTTATTCTGCGTTATTCTTACTATTTCCAAATGACATTTTGCTGCTATTCCGTAAAGTAGTAACCCATATTTCCAAATAGGAGCCAGAATAACTTTAAAAATATTAGCCTTATGGCTAATGGAAAGTTTAGAGTTCAACAGCCAAAACATGCTTTTGGCAGTACCAAAAAATTTATTTTTGACTTCTTCTGTAGGTTTACTAAAAAGCATCCGTCTCTCCAAAGGTATTCCTAAATAATTGTACCTGTTTTTTACCTTAAGAATTTTATTATTGAGGCGTATCCTAGTTCTAAATCGACAATTCCTTCTTGTGAAAAAATAATCATTAATGACTAATCCGCCACCTCTTTGTGCCGCACTGTCCCAGCACGCACAAATAAAATAATACAAAAATATAAAGTTGAATTTGAACCTAACGAACAGCTTTGGCGCCCTCGATCGATATCGATTAACAATCGATAGCTATCGAAGGCAACCCTTCAAAGAACTCACAGTGGCGTGAGTCGAGAGTGAGCAAAGCAGCGTAAAAAAAATTGACAGCACCTCAGCAAGCATCAGTGTTGCCAATTTGGCCTTTTTCCGGACAGATCTATCCTGTTTTTAACTGCTTCAGCCGGAAAAAATGTCAAACATCCCCTAATCGGAATTCTATCTTTTTTTTAGTTTCCTTATACGGAAATCTAGCCTTTTTTAGACTAAGTTGTTCAAATGTTAAAATTCTACCGATTTTAGAATTATTCGAAAAAAAGCAGCGACAAAAGAAGCAAAATAGTTGCTCAATACGCAAACATCCACCAATCAAAATGGGAAAATAATGAAAACACTTTAAAATTTTGGTCCGAAGTAAAAAAATATCGGGACAGCGCAGGTAACAACCCCTTTTCGGACCTGGTAGCTTTCGCCCTGAATCTTCTTTCGTTGCCATGGTCGAATGCGGAAGTAGAGAGGGTATTTAGCCAAGCAAATTTGGTTAAAACTAAAACTAGAAATCGGCTACAAGTGAAGACGTTAAATGCTATTTTGACAGTCAGGAAGTTTTATATGTACATATTTCAATTTAAATCAGTTGTACATATATTACATTTTATTTTTTTTTTTAGTTTTTCATCCCTTTTTCCTGTTTTTTTTTCCAATCTGTCCTTTTTTTCTGAAAAATATTGGCATCACTGGCAAGCATGCTCGGAGAGCTTACTGAACCACATGCGGGATACTGCATTCGCGTCAAGGTCAAAGATGACAGGAGTGCGGCTGCCTAACAGCAGCACTGCATCTAAGTACTTGAGATATGGCTCCAGGTCGGTGTTAAATTGGCAGAATGTGGAGCTCAGGAAGATAGAGCCAAATTTTTCAGTGAATCTCACGCACCCAAATCTTTAAGTGGTCCTTCCACTTCCGGCTGGGATTTGGATTTGGCCCTGGCTCTGTTCCGTTGATGCTGCTTAGTGCGAACGTGTCGTTTAGGTGAGGACATCAGAATTTCGCAGTACGAGCAAAAATAGGGATTAACTGTACTTTTCCTTTCCTCCAGCGCAGCCATTCGGTGGTGTTTTTTCGTTCGATAATGTTTTTTGTGGGTTCTCTTTTTTCTGAAACGTACATTGCATAACTTGCATTGAAAAGGCCGAAAGTCCAGTCTGTATTCTTTCGAAAAGCAGGATTGTCTATGCTTTGCGATAAGAATCTTTAGTTCTGATTGGATTCTTATAATATTTCTAGCATCACCGCATAAAAATTGATTTTCTGATGATGATTCCGGTGACGTTAGGTCCTCTTCCTCCATCTGCTTGTTTGCCTCGTGCACGGTTGATGATGGTGGTGCAGTTGAGGTAGCAGGTGGCACGCTCTGCAAAGACGGTGAGGTTGAAGAATCCTCATAAATGTCGATTAAAAATGGGGAATCCTCTTTCTCTATCTGCATTGATGGTGGTGGTGCAGATGCAGATAATGAGGATGCATGCGTTCTTAGGTGCCTGGCCAAATGGGGCTTTTGTTTAAAAGCCTTTTGGCAAAAGTCGCAAGCATATTGCCTTGCATCTGAATGCACCAAGGTGTGCTGTGTCAGGTTGCTTTTGGTCATGAAAATTTAACGGCAGAAGTTGCACTTATACATTTTTAAATCCATTATCATAACCACATATCATAATCATGATAACACCGAGCCTTCCAAAAAAAAGTCCCTAGCGGAATTATGAGTATTTCATCATTGATATATGAGTATTTTCAAATTTCAACATGGTTATGCAAATAAATCGACTATTGATAATCGACTACTTAAAATCAGGACAAGGTAAAGGTAAGCTAGCTAAAGGAGTTAGTATCTGTAGCTATGGAGCAGTCGTGCTCCGATCCCGTTCTTGTGTATCTTTGAGAGCCAATCCTCCCAAGAGTTCTAATACCCCACGGTGCAGTAGTGCATCCCGCTTGTTATTGTGTATTCTTAGATCGCCAATCCTCCCAAGAGTTATAAAACTCTACGGAGTTCCCTTATCCTTAGATATTCAGTCACACCCAGAGTACGAATCCCCGACGGTAGAGCGTCATCTTACTTTCTTCACCCCTGCGGAACAGAGTAGCCGGAACGAGATACTGGGAACCAGGTCCTGACGCCCACAGACAGAGCAAGAAAATCGGAACCAACCCGGAACACCAGCGGCCATCGTAGCCCAGCCCACTTCTCCTAAGCCCTAGAATTAATATTACAATATAGAACATCCTGAAATGAAACCCAAATGGGAATACATTGAAATCTCGGACTGTTGTTTAGGGAATTTGTTTACAGCACCCACGACTAAAAGAATTCATAAATTTCTGTAATCCTGGACTCGACGAGCACTACCCCGGCCAGAGTCTTCTTCATCTTTCATTCCTATTTCCAGCAATGACTGCTGTGTCATCAGCATAGGTAGCCATTAACAACTCCTTTGTGTTGGGAGGGAGTGTGGAGCAATATTTTGTCATATCATGCGTAAATATATTATAAATGTATACATACACCAGCAGAAATAGATTATTCAGAAGATGTTGCATCATCATTGAAAACTATCACCGTCCTATCTTTCAAGAAACTCTCAATCAACAAAAATAATTGAGGAGTTATCAGTTTTTTTAATTTTACATAAGAGACCAGGATGCTATACCCCATTAAAAGCTTGTCTTATGTTGAGAAATGCTGCAACAGTATATTCCCTCTGATGAAAACTTTCCTTATCCTATTCGGGGGTGTCACAGAAATCTCTAGAGATTTTGACCACGGTTGGTTTGCAAATCGCTCGAAAAATCCGTCGGTGTAACAGAACTTCAAGAGATTTCACTTTCTTATTTGAAAATCTAGTTAGAACAGAAACTATTCCAATTAAAGTTCCATCTCTAAAAACAGCAAAAAAATTTCCATTTTTAGTTATGGGTTTTTTTTGATTTTGATTTTTTGATTCTGATAAATGTTATATGATGCATTTTAAAAAATATAATTCAAATGTAAGTCATATTCTCTACAAACAAAATTAAAAATTTAAAAATTTGTTGGCGCCTAACATGAGGTATAACTTGCCAGCCCTTAATCCGCTGGCTGTGAGAGAGACGGTGACAACATTGACAGATTGAGCCACTGATGTGTTGGGCTGAGTTAAACATTGAAAGACTTTGGTTGAAATTGCGAAAATTATTAAAACGCATATTTTAATGTTTAAACTAATTATGTAATTAATTCATTTTATGCAATCTATACAGAAAAATAATTTTGTTTACAGTTCCGCAATCAATTTTGCTTGTCAAAATTGTTTGGGTGGTGAATTAAGCTAAATCTCCTAACAGAACACGAGAGATAGAGATTTCTGTAACACCGAGAATTGGTTTTGGGTTGCAATTTGGTTGGAAGAGATTTCTGTGACACCTCCGATTGAGTTGCTCTGGTGTACCAAGCACTTGCCTTTCCACTGCTTCAAAACATAAAATTCATATTGTTTTTTCAGTACCTTACTAAAAGCAGGGAGCAATCTGATGGGTCCTTAAGAGTCCAAAATTTCACTAGGTTTACCTGGTTTGAGAAATAGAAAAATGTTAGCACTTTTACATGCAGTCGGAAAATATCCAAAACGAAAAATCTTATATTATAAATATTATATACCAAGAAATAAAAGGGCTTTCACAGGTAAAAGATTTATGGCTCGGTTGTCAATCTTTAGTAAGTAGAAATACTTCTCGTAAAGTTACCGGGGCAACGGGCGGATTTATCTGAAAGGGTCATAGAATTTTAGCTTTAACTCTTTCTTTTCGTTGAAAAGAGTTTAAATAAAAACATATAACACAATCAAAAAATTTCAGTTAAACTTCAAATTAACCCATAACCAAAAATAGGGACATTTTTTCAGCCCTGTTTTTAAAAACGGAACTACAATTGGAACATTTGGTCTTCTAACTAGATTTTTTAATAAGAAAATGAAATCCCTCGAAGTTATGTGTCACCTACGAATTTTTCGCTGGAAAAATATCTAGAGATTTCTGTGGCAACTCGCTTAAGTATAACCTTTTTACTCAATGAATTATGGGTATAATTATAGTTCAGTTACAAAAAACAAAATTTGATTTTTAGGCTAGTTTCCAGATGAGATACAAATTTAGTTCAAAAGCATTCAGATTGCAGAACAGCTTAAAATTTATTTATGTGAAGTTCGATATAAAAATTTATTTTCAGTAGCATCAAACCATTTCTAGAGCTTATAACCTCCATCAATTAAATTAAAAATTGTTTTTTACATGTTCTTTATACGAAATAGTTTTTGTTGTTTGAAAAACTCAAATAATGGGATTTTTTTAAATTGGCGCGCAGCAAATGCTTTCGATGCTTATCGATAAAAAAGCCCAGCAATTTATCGAGTACTTTTGTCACATTTTGCGGCTTTTTTATCAACTAAAACAAAAACAAACAAAAAAAAAACCCATACATTAAACAATTGAAACGATTGCCCCTCAGTCTGTAAGTGATTGTTGAATAAGTCAAACCTAAGCAAAATAATGTGGTCGCGACTTTGTCATTTCTTACACATTTCACGCAGGAATTTAAACATGGCAGAGGCTCCTGTGGCCAATTGTGAGGAAGCTGTTAAGCGTCTCAAAGAGTACGGTTACGCTTTCAATGCAGGTGAGTCACGATTGCGTTTACCTAAAGGCATGTCTAACACACTTACATATATCTTTCTCTAAACACCTAGCTGGCGTTTTGTGCAAAACTAATCCCGATACTGGGGAGGCAGGCGAGGAGCCCTTTGTCTATGCTATCAGCAAGGTGGACGTAGAAAATATGAGGCATTACGAGAAGATAGGCGATGTAAGTAAATCCCATGCTTATACCAAAAATACCTTAGTATTTCGTTCTGCTCTTTGTAGGAAATCGCAGATATTGTGTATGCTCTTTTGGAACAGCATGGCCTTACACGCACCTACATTCCCTTCGGCCAGCCGTTTGAGCGTTCTACCTTTGTCTATACACAGCCCGCCCAGTTGGCTCAATCTAAGAAATTACTTGTTCTTATACATGGCAGCGGTGCGGTACGAGCCGGTCAGTGGGCCAGAAGGTTTGTTTGACCAGAAATCAGTTTGTTGATAAGCCAGAAGGCTGCTGGGGAAAATCCAAAAAATATCCATTAGCTATGCTGGATTTGGAATTGCGATAAGTAAATTTACGCATTTGGGCAAGTGCCCGGCCGCCTTCCCAGGGGAAAATTATGCAATATTAAGACTTATAGGCAATTTGAGATTAACACTTGCAAAGGGAACTATAGGTTGAAACGCACAGATGAAAGCATTTCTGAGTATATATATATACATATATACTTGATAAGCAAGCATGATGCACTGCGTTAATATAGCCCCACGACTGACCCTATGTTCCATAGTTTTAAGCAATCAGAATTAGTGATATGGAATCAAAAAACTAAAAAAAAAAATTCCTTTGAAAAATGAAAATTCAAGAGTATAGAAGAAAAAAAAAACAGGAAAAACACACAATCGTCGTCATATATAATTTGAGTGGGTAGGATCACAAAATGAAAGTTCTATTAAGGATCTTAGGTTCAGTTGATTGGAGTATCTTATGCATTTCATTCAAAGCTCCCCAAGAAAGAGCTTCAGATATGAAAAATTGATTTTTAAGTTGATACCAATCGTCCTAGAAAGTCTCTGTAGGCTTCATGTCTTCTTTTTTACTGCAGAGATATCTATGTTGAAGTGCCTTTTTTTATTATTATTATATCGCTCACTTACTTCAAGGCTGGCATAACTCAACAAAAACGCAGTATTGTGTAGTGGAATATAGAGGGTTCTGATCATACTTTTGTGCTTCAAACATAAATTCGCCAAAAATTAATATCTTTTCGTTCTGTAAATTTTGTATTTTAGTTAAAAGGTGCATTTAACTTTGCTTATAATTAGTTTTCAAATACAAATTTTTGGGGGTTTTCTATATCATTTTGAAAAATAGTGATTTTTGGACATTTCAAAAATTTGCGGGGGGTTGTGAGTCACCCATTTAAAAGTTTGAAATTCGTGTTTTTAAGCAATTATTTTTTATTAAATGAAAAAATAAGTATTTTTTCTCAAATTCTGAATTAATCAAAGTTTCAAATATCAATGAAAAGTGAAAATTGATTGATTTATGTACGAGCACGTTTTGCTGGTGGCTGATCATCTGTTTGCCTTTTTTAATGTTTTTTTTACCTATTCGGATCGTTGCACAGTGGGGCGAAAAGGCCAAAATCGCGCCATAATTCAGCGGAGCCCTGCAGCAAAAAACTGTTGATGCCATCTTTTTAAGATGATTAAAGTGTTGAATAAAAAGTTAAAAGTTAGAAATATTTAGTGGAATTTTTTTTTTTAAGAATTAAAAATAAAAAATTTTTAATTGATTTTGCGAAATAAATTTTTTTTTCGAAACATAGGAAGCTAAAAACTGGCCAATACGATTCTTTGCTAGTATTATTAACTTGAAATTATTTTTCCGCAGTCGAAAGAGTATATCCTATAGTTTTCGTTGGAATAATCGGGTTAAATTTTCTAAACTTTTTAGATTTTAGAGATAATTATAATAAAAAACAAAATAACCAATTTCGTAATATGTATATTCAACCATTTTCTTAATTCCTCATCGCTACTTTCACTTGATTTAGAGTACTGCTCTTGAACTTCAGGTACATTTTCTAACAGATCTAATGCTGATTTTGGCATTTCTCTTGAAATGCCTCGACACTAGAGGAACATTCTATTCAGAACATCGAGGATGCACTTTTCCCTATTGTATTTTCTCGAATGAAATCTTCATTTTGTGCTTCCTGGGCCTCCTCGGTAAATTGACCAATTGGGAGCAACGCATAATTAATTATTTCCGGGCCATAAATAAAAAATTTATGCAAAGTCGGCGTCATATTGTACCAAGGGTACAAATTTACGAAATGCCTAGCAGTCTCCAAGGCGTTATTTTTGAATTTTTCCATATTAATATCATAGTTGCATAAAAAGACTATTAATATAGTTATCAATATTTTAAGCAAATCGATGTCTATCTTAGTTATATCTGCTGTCAATTCTGCGTTTTAAAAAAATCGCCTAGTAGTATTGTTACTAGGGTTGCCGAATATTTTTAAAATATCGTATCGATGATATTGTCTGATTTGAAAAAATATTAAATGATATTAAATATATTACTTTTAAAATATCGATATATCGATATAATAGATATTTTAATTTTTTCCCTTTTTTTCCCCAAAAAAGGTAATACTCTGCCCCAAACATAACAATATTTTCCATGAGATTCAAGTTTTCTATGTATAATACATATTAAATACTTTTAGTTCCAATATTTGGACTTAAAAGACTTTAAAAAGACGCGTTGCTTTATATGTAAGTCCGTCATACGGCTACAGGAGTCGCAAATAATGCATTTTATAGAAGAAGCAAGTCGCTCCGAAGGCACTGAGCTACCAGTGGTAATAAGATACCTTAGGGCCAGTCTGGATAGACCCGGCATGGACAGCTTATGCGAATTCCTGAAGATTAAGGGATGTTTGCGGCAACCTTAGATATAACTTCAGTTCACTATTTTGCGTTTCTTCCATTGAAAAGCCTTTTAAAATCGACCTATTATGGGCTTCCATAAAGTCAACACACTGGTTATCTGAATTTTCGACTTATGAAACTTGGTAAAATTTTTAAGCATTTCTTTATTCTTTATTTTTGGGATGAATCAAAATATTGCAATATTCTACTGATACTGTGTATTGTTATTAAAGTTAATACATACACACTTCAATTTTTGACATACCGGGTTTTCTTGGGTAAATGTATCCAATTCTTTTAAAATATCATTAGTCGCCTCTTGTAGCCCGATTGGCGAGATGTACATCTTTTTAAATCTAGGATCAAGAAATGACGATTTCACTAACACATATGTATTATTGGACTCAAGTGGCTTGAACCTTTTCTCGAATAGGTTACAAAGCGACTCATTAGTAAGGATGACCTCGTCAGATTCTACTTGCACAATCTGTATTTTCTTGAATAAAAGTGAAATTAACGGAATTACCACACTGACAGTGACATAATATTCACCGCTTATTTTTTCAGTTGTATCTTTAAAAGGGCTCAAAAGGCTACAAAAATCACGGTAAACGTTAATGCTTACGCCGGTAGCATTTCTGGTAATTCTTTAATATATTCGGCTCTTTTTATAAGAATGCTTGAAACTTTATTTGCAAGACCCAAAAAGGACGTCAGCGTTTTGCTGCAGGGTCTTTATACAAATCGATCTTCTCTTTGCGTTTGCGCTCGCTGCTCAGATCTTAGCACAAATATCATAAAATATCCCCAAAAAAAATCGATATTCGATATTTGGACAAAAAAAAATCACGATATAAATATATCAGTTTAAAAAAATATTATCGATATATTGATATTTTGATATATTTTCGACAACCCTAATTGTTACCATAGTTACTACTTTCAAATCCAGGTTTCGGGAAATCAATAAGTAAGCCTAGTTTTTCCTTGAATTCGTTCTGAATTCGATATTTTGTTTGGGCAACAATTTCTTTGTCCTCCACCGATCTGGCTTGTCACCTTCTTATAGGCATTTCAATTCAGGCAATAACACTACTAAATTAAACACTAACTACTTCATTTTCCATGGTTATTTATAGAAAATTGTTTTCAAATTTAATCCACTCGCAAATATCAAGAAAGTAAACAAACAAAACAGATGTTGGAACAGCTGATTAATGACATTCAACGTGCGCGCGAATGTTCCAGGGCTGGCGATACTTGAATTTTGAAATTGACTTCACTTACTAAAATTCAATTTTCTTAGGAAAGGCAAAAAAGGGCACGATAACTTTTTCAGGACATAAAGTTTAATAGTGAAACTTTTTTTAAAATTTATTTCAAAGAGCGATCGCGCGCGGGCGATTACTTTATGTCCAACAATAAGCAGAAATATGTAGTTTTTTTGACCTTTTTCCAAAAATTAAAAAAAAATATTAATTTTTTTTTTTTGAAAATTTGATTTATACTTATGAACTAAGAATAGTCAAAAGTAATACTTCCAATCGCCACATATCCGCATAAAAGTTTCATATTCATGAAAAACGATTGCGAACATACAAGAAAATGCCCTATTTTATGAATTCCTTAAAATCGAGTTCGAAAGGTGAACTTTAAATGCGTGTTGTGGGAGAACCAAATATCCTAGACTATTTTTCTTTTTTGATTATTACGCAAAGCTTAATCATCTTTCAAGTTGCATTTAAACTTTCTTCAATATCTTAAAAAAAAAAAATCTATTTTGGCGCGGAATTTGCTCTAGTCGCCCCAACGTGCGTTGTCGAAAAAGTCGAATAAGAAAAAAAATTTTATTTTTTGGTGCACAAACTTCTTATTACTTAGGAAGAGAGACCCTGGACACAAACAAACAAATTTCATATTCGCGTGGCTTACAACCCCCCATGGCTCAGAACTCCACATCTTCCCCTACTATTTTGTGAAAAATTTTCATTTGATTTCTTTTATATTTTTCACGTGAGATAAGAAAATGTCGCAAAATCATATTAGTTTCATTTTTATGTTAGTGCAAAAGCATCATATCTCATTTAAAGCTTTCGAGCTGAAACTGCACATTTATTTTGCACGCTGCCAAACCGACAAAATCGGGTGACAATGTTTAATAGTTGCCGCAGCGTTCGTTCGGGAAGTGGATCTTAGTGAGAAAATATTTTTTGTTTTCAATGTTAGTGTTCCTGAACTCTGTAATTAATTATTAAAATCACGCATAACTTCGTCAAACGGCATCCAAATTCATTGGGACAACAACCATTCAACGGAGAATTGAATGGGGTTTTATTACAAACTTTTAGGAAAAATCGCATAGAATAAAATATTAAAACAATTGATGGCCAAAGTACAAATTTCTCAAAAATAGTTGAAAATGCCAGATCTCAGCCATCGCGTTAAATTAGTCTAACCATTGGTTATATTATATTAGATCCTTCTCGTGGCTATCTGAATTGTAAAGGTTATGAACAATCTGACCATTCGCGAGTTATATCAATTAATTTGAGGTAAAATAGCAAAACTCAGTTTTTGGAACATAACTTCAGATTTTGGGGGTGTTAGGAGAAAACCAAGTATGCGGAAATGCTATACTCGACTTGCCCAACAATATGTACTGGGTCCCGTGAAAAGTATGTGCATATATATTTTTTTTTTGTAACACTGTAATATGCTTCCACTACTTTTTAACTACTTTTTAAAAACTAAATCCAACGCAAATCCTCTTCCGTTTTTTCTTGGAGTTCTCTATTCCGAATAAAATGGCACCGGTAGATACACAAGAGAGAAACCACTCGTGCAAGCGAAACGATCGAAAATGGAACAGTCGTTAATTAGAGAGGCTGACTTTTAGCAGGGTTTCCCAAAAAGAGAGCACGAAAATGTGAGTGGGTCTCTTTCTAACACAACTTCGACAAGCTTTCGGTGTAAATTGGCGAGTATGTTCGTGCTCCAGGTTTTCGTTTACAATGTCAAAATCAGGACACATTACATAAAAAAAAATCATTGTAAATCAATTAAAGACTAGAAGGAATATTAAATTTCACAAAAATTTTTTAAATTTGATCACAAAATTAAGGAAAATTCACTTTATGTAAATTGTTGCAAGAACAGGAATCAATTCCACTTTCGAAAAGTTGCAGAGGAAGTGGAATTGAGAAAAGGCCTTTATATCTTACTGATACCATTCATATCTCACTTATATCCCAAACAAACTGTGCGAAAAGGCAGTCACTCAACAGAGTTTGAGAGAAGCCCAGGTTGTGGCCTCTTGACTGTTCCGTTATATTTTTGCATTGGCTACCAACTTTCTTCGTTTTTACATAATAATCATTTACTGCTCTCAACGTTTTTCCAGTTTAATCATCAACAATTCCATGGATCATGGCTCCGTGTTGCCTTATGTGCGAAAAGCCCAAGAACTTGGCTATGATTTACTTATTACAAATACGAATGATATCAAGCGCTTGGTGAATGGAAAAACCAAACCTATCAAGGGTGTGGAAACTCATTTAAGCCATCTCACTTATGTCTGGGATAATATCGTGAAACCCTCGAATCCCGAGAGTGTTGCTATAGTGGCTCACAGTTACGGAGGCTTTCTGACCGTAGAATTGGTAGGTCCTGGTAAAATAAAATATTTTAAAATAAACTCAAGCTTACCCCATTTCTCTCCCAAGGCGGAACAATTTGTGGACTTCTTCAAAGAGAAGGTCTTTGCCATTGCCTTGACGGATTCAGTGAACGGAAGTCTTCAGCCAAATAGTAAAGAATATCTTTACCAGACGGCTCGAAATTGGGGTACAAGCGCAGAGCCGCTGGACACTGAACTCACCACCAAGCGTGATGCAATGCCCCGTTTTTCGGCAGGTCATCGCGTACATGAATGGACCTCATACTCGGCCATTGAATCAGTCTTTAAATTTCTGGAGGAGAAATATGAACAGCATCAGAACTTGTAAAACAACATTACATAATTTGTGAATATATCATCTATATTTTTTGACACTTATCCCTTTTCTCTGAGGACAAACACAGAGTATCGATTTGCCTGGCATAAATCAACCGGACATACACTCTGATATGTCACTAACACTTATATCAAAGCCAATTTAATTTGATTTTCGGCACTTTGGCACATTCGCAGCAAGTTAATCATATTGATGGCCCCTGATGTATCGTTGTCGATGGAACAAAATCAGCAGCAGACAACAGTCCGACAACGGTGAAAAAAGAAAAAACAAAAACTCCCCAAAGGATATTCATTCGGTGGTGGGAGGGATGAGGGCTGTCACATGGCCCTTGGACCACATCGTTTAACTAAGTGCGTCATAAAAAATGACTTGTTGTGAGGGTGGAGGAAATATAAGCAGATATCGCTGGCGAGTTCTGAAGAGCGTTAAAAAATCCTATATGGTTGGTGAAATAAGTGAGCTCATAGTGCTTATTCATTCGGAATGTTTTAAAAGAGTCCAAATTCGAATGAAGAGCATAATGCGAAATGGGGTTTACAGGAAAATGCTACCAAAATTAAAAGAACTTTACTAAATTAAAGTATTTAAAAGATCACAAAAATCACTGAAGAGGTCTGGAAGTGGTTGGCCCCCATAGCTACAAAAACTTGATAAAAGAGGACAAAGATTAAACACAAAATAGGAACAAACTGTACAAGAATTGTGAGAAAGTCTGTCAAGCCCGACGGTAATTTACTGTACTTTTTTTCCTATAGCAGCAAAAAGCATCACTGCGGTATCGCCCTTTCGCTTGCCTGTAACTTGTCTATCGTTCATTCGAACTTTGACAAAACTGTTCGCGGATCTATAAATAATGCAGATTACTAAATCTGTCAAAAATATACACAGGTTTATTATGAGGCAGCGGACATAAAATTACATTTAGGGCCGATTTCACATCGATGACTATCTGACACATAGCAGCTATCTGAAAAACAGAAATCGGCCCTTAGACAGATATATCGGCTTAGCAGTACTTTGCTTTGAACCAGTAACAACTTTTGCTTAATCAGTTTTAAAAAAAATTCAAATGAATAAAGGGAGAGAATTATTTTTTTTTGCCATGTATGTTCTACACAGACAGGGCTGCAAACCGGTTCGGAGTCGAATCGCTACGGAGCCGGAGACTCCAGGATTTTTAGGAAGTCCGAACCGAACCCGAACCGGAGCAGAAATATTTTTTTGGCCCGAACCTGAACCTCTCGATTTGAATTCATTTTGGTTTAAGCAATCGGTTTCAGCTGCTCCCACAATTCCAAATTTGTTTAATTCCTGATGTAGTAGCCGTAGGTAAAATTGTCGCCTTCTATACAACGTTTTCAAATTTGACTGCAAAATACTAAAGTGTACACGAAAATCGAGTCGAAATTCGGAACAGGGCCGTATAATATTTTTTCTAGATTCTATAATTGTTAACTTTGCCATTTTCCAATATATCTAAACACACTCAGAAAAAAATATGGCATTAATTTAAACAAATCGACCTTTTTTTCAATATGCCTTGGTAAATTTTCTAATGCACAGAAAAAGTTTTCTATAGCTTTGAAAATTATGACATAAAAAATGGTTTAAGATAAAACTTTTCTTAAAATAAGAATATGGGAAATTTTTGTAATAACAAAAAAATGACCAACTTTTTTAACAGGAAAGATAGAAAACACTTACGATAGGGTTACGATATATTTACACTAGCAAATAGCCCGTCACGCTTCGCTGCGCCTTCTACAGTACGGAACCAACGCACACCCACTTACCACCCACTTCAGGCCCACATCCCACCCACTTTCCGCCCAATTCCCACCTACATCCCACCCACTTGCCACCCACATACCACACACTTCCCGCCCTCTTCCTGTCCACTTCCCACCCAAATCCCACCCACTTCCCATTTACATACCACCCACATCCCACCCACATCCCTCCCTCTTACCGCCACATTCCACCCACATCCCACCAACTTCCCATTTCCATCCCACCCACTTCACACCAACATCCCACCCACTTCCCGCCCACATCCCGCCCACTTCCCACCTACATCCCACACACATTCCACCCACTTGGCACCCACATACCACACACTTCCCGCCCTCTTCCCGTCCACTTCCCATCTACATCCCACCCACATCCCTCCAACTTCCCGCCACATTCCACACACTTTACATCCACTTACCACCCACTTTCCACCCAGTTTTTTGCATGCAGAATTTTCCGACCATTTTCCTCGTGGGCGGATTTTCCGATATTAAAAAATCACATTTCAATTTATTTCGTATTTTGTCCTTACAATCCGAGTTTCAAGCCAATCGGATGAAAAATTGTTTTTTCATGAAGAATTTTCCGGGAATTTTCCGACCGTTGGGTCAAATTTTCCAACTTCGGAAAATCACATTTCAATTTATTTCGTATTTTGTCCTTACAAACCGAGTTTCAAGCCAATCGGATGAAAAATAATTTTTTTTATGCAGAATTTTCCCGCCATTTTCCTCGTGGGCGGATTTTCCAAAATCGGGAAAACACGTGTCGAATTATTTCGCGTACTAAGCTCACAAACCAAGCTCGAACTCAATCGGATAAAAAATAACATTTTTCCCATACAAACTTTTCCGACGCTTTTCCGACTTTTCCGTGTGGAATTTTCCAAAACCCCGTCTTAGTACGCACTTTCACCACCAACAGAAACTCCTGTGAAAATTACAGCCCTCTATCTCTTACCGTTTGGGCTGTGCGATGATTGCCAATCAGTCAGTCAGTGAATCAGTCAGGACACTCTCTTACGCTTCGCTGCGCCTTCAACAGTATAGAACAAACGCACACCCACTTACCACCCACTTCCCGCACATTTCCCGCCCACATCCCAATCACTTTCCGCCCACTTTGCATCTGCATCCCACCCACATTCCACCCACTTGCCACCAACATACCGCACACTTCCCGCCCTCTTCCCGCCCAATTCCATTTACATAACACCCACATCCCTCCCACTTACAGCCACATTCCACCCACATCCCACCCACTTCCCATTTCCATCCCATTTATATATAATGATTTATATAGATAATCGTGTGTTGAGCAAGGATTGTTTACACTTGTGGGTCGGATTGTGGGTGTTTTTATATGGAATATTTGGAATATTATTTTTCCCAAGTTTTTTGTTTGAGCTTAGCGACTAAATATAGTATATACATATGGAAATTTTGCTATCTTCTCTGTTGGAAAAGCTTGTAAGCGTAATTAGGTCGAACTTTTCTAGTCACTTTCTTAAAATTAAACATTTTTAAATATCCCTTAAACTAACTATTATTGAGTTCAAATATTGTATTCCAAATATCAAGACTCTGAACTTTCAAATATGTATGAAATGTTTTCTAAATTAACATAAATTTTTTCTGAACCCCGGTTCGAACCTGAACCTAGGTCCAGCGACCTTCTGAACACGCTCCGTGAACCCGAACCCAAAAAGTTTCAACGGTTCGAACCTCGGAGTGAACCCCTTCCGATTTTTAGGAGGTTTGCAGCCCTGGTTCAACAACAACTTTCAGGTTTTGAAAGTTTGGAGAGCTGAGTGACAAAATATAATAATAATACATCGGATTAAACATATTTTTAATGTGTGGTATTTACAAATGTTTGATCTAAAATCATATTTGAGAAAATGCTAACATGCTAAATTTTAACCTATTGCGACCTATTTTGGAATATGTCATTTGTTTTTACATACTTCGAGAATAAATATATGCTCCCAAGTAGGCGTTTTCAAATCGAACAAGCATATTAAATGTATAACAATCGCCAATACTTTAAGCCGAAAATAAATAAAGATATTTTACCTTACAAAATGGCTGAGGGATTTTCCTAGTGAGACGTTTTCGATTACAGAGGGGGCACTTTATTGCGGAGTATGTGAAAAGAGCGTACCTATACTATAAAATATTTGATTCATTTTGTTAAAGTTTTGGTTTTACACGCGCCCTACAAAGTCTGCTAGACAAGAAATATTAGGCAGGAAAATAATAATGACTAATAACATAGTTTACAAAAATAAAAAAAAATGACCATTTCAGCTGAAATTTTTTAGTATAGTTTGGAAGGTGATCTAAAATCGATTTAAAATTTTTTCAGGCTCCGTTTTGAAATATTAATTTTTTAAATTTTTTGGTAGGTATTTATTTTAAGTCATATAGTCATAAGTCAGAGAGTCAAGTGAAATAAACGAAAGTAAGACAAACGGGGCATTTTAAACGTCAGGTTTGAATTCAACAACCAAGAATATTCAAAAACATTTTGCTCGAAAACCAGAAATTTTAAACGACAGAAAAATATAAAAATAAAAAAAATATTATTTTCAAAACGATTACGAAGAAAATAAGGTATTGGTGAGGAAAACTAAATACAGATAAAAATGAAAGAGAAAAAAAATATTGTGTTTTTCAAGTATCTTTTGTCAATTAATAAGAAGACAGAACAAAAATAAAATTAAAAAGAAAAAAATAAAAAAAAATATTAAAAAAATAATTTGCGTAAATAATTTAAAGATTGACGTCATATTCAGGCTTATGTGAAAATAAAAATTTTGGATTTTTATATTTTCAGGCGAAAAAAATTTTCGAGCAAAACAATTTTCGAAAATTTTAATGTAGTAAAGTAAGAAATTAAATACCGACCAAAATAACTTCAATTCATCCTAATGATAAAATGAAACTTAAAAGTTAAAAAAAAAAAAATAAAAAAAGAAAAAAATTACCTTAAAATGTGCCAAGCTATGGTTGCTGAAAATATAGCACTTAATGCGTTAGGTAACCCAATTATAGCAAACCTCATAGTCGGAACTCTGAATGAATCAACTCCAACAACACCGTTTTTGTTGCTTGTTGTGATACTATATGCAGATTTGTAAATAATGCCCTGATTTAACGGATGCAGCTGCATGTCTGATTAAGGCAGGAAAGCATCTTAAAGTATTTTACCCATACATAATTCATGTAACGTGATTGGCTCTTGCGCTCCGCAGAATTGCTGAGACTGTTTGTGCATCATATCCTGACATTAATAAATTTGCCTCCATCGTAAAAAAAAGAATTTTTAAACTCTCACATTCGGGCAATAAAATATAAAGGGGCATTAAACATAATATTACCACCAGAGCCAGTCGTCACCAGATGGGGAACCTGGCTGGAGGTGGTAAGACTCTATGCCGAACATTTTGTCCGAATAAAATCGGTAGGTATATTGGAAGTATACAATATAAGAAATTTTAAAAAGTAATTGTATCTGCAGGTACTGCTGTCATTTGACCCAGGTGATGCTGTATGTATATAGGTTCTCTAGAGCTTTTTAAAGACGCTAAGCTGACTTCCGTTCACATATAGTAACATCTTCGGAAGAAAATGGAATTTTGTTAGCCGATGACATGCAGCTTAATTTGTAATTATACATATATTGCAAATTAAATTATAAATAATTTTACTAACCAAATTTATATATTCATAAACATGAACAAACGCTACACATTAGAAATGATCCATATAATCAGCACACCAACAGGCAGGAGGCTCATCTACAAAGCGGACATTGAGAACTGCGCTCACTTATACAGACACCTCGTTACACAATGAATTTGTGAATTTTGTTAAATTATTGTATTTATGTTTTAGCATTGGTGTATAAATATAGTTTTGCCCTGAAAACGGTTGCCGAAAAGTAACCGAAATGTATCGGAAAAGAAACAACTAAATGCATTTTTTTATCAACATGTCCTCGAGTCGGAGAACATTCAACTACAATTAGAAAGGTCGCCAAAATACAATTGTATAAGATATGATCATTATAAAAAATTAACAATATTTTTATTAGTCTAATGCCAAATTTCAGTTTTTTAAGACTAAAAAACCAAAAAAACCTCAAATCCGATGTCTTCCGATGACATTCCACACACTCAAAAAAAAAATCAATCCATATAGGATCA
The DNA here is from genome assembly GCA_018904275.1 of Lordiphosa clarofinis. Lineage (NCBI taxonomy): Eukaryota > Metazoa > Arthropoda > Insecta > Diptera > Drosophilidae > Lordiphosa > Lordiphosa clarofinis. The sequence goes on along the minus strand of JAEIGQ010000231.1, from coordinate 194,575 downwards.
AACAACCTAAGCGTAATGAAAACAACGTAATCCGGATATGCTGACCCGATCTGAAAAAGATTGAGTTGATCCGATTTTTAATCCTAAGAAGGATTACAATACCGGGTAACCTATAAAAGATTGAACTGTGCAAAAATTCGAGCACAATTTAACCCAAAGCTGGATCATTTAGCCATCTAGGTTAACTTAAGCCGATATGCAATATTGATTTGACTCAGGAAAGATAACTATCCTCCCGCCCCTCCAGAAATCCTCACTTAAAGACACACACCAGTTTTGGTTAACGAAAACAAAGAATAAAGTAAAATGGCTCAAATTGAAAAGAATCAGAACAGGAATGGAACGCACCACCACACAACCAGGTTGTTGGTGTTAAGTATATTTAATAGGCAGTGTCGGGTGTAAAAGAACAAGGAAGAACGTAGATATCCGAAACGAGGTTTTCGCCCAAGTTAAGTGAAGGTTTTTTTCGGCGGCATTCGTAAATTTCCATTTTCTCAATAAGCATTTTTGTCCTTTTTTTGACCAATAAATAATTATTCAACGCTCTGCATTTTTGTTTTATTTCGGTCCGGTTGCAATTCGATTACAGACCCCGGTTACAAAACCGTATCAAACCGGCTGAATATAAAACTTAAGCCCGATTGCATTGTTCTCACTAGTGCAGGTGCATATTTTTAGTTTCTTTTGATTCCTTAACGACTTCAAATACTGCATTCTTTTAATTTTCGCACGTTTGACAATCAATCATTTAGTATAAAGCCTGGGATTTAAAAAAAAAAGAATTTTCAGTTCTTAATTTAAGTAAGAAATTTTTGATTTAAGAGCGTTTTAAAAAATCCTTAATTCTTGATTTCAAGAACGTTTTGGATATGTTAAGCACAATTCGGGATTTTTCGAAGAGCTATATAAATTAGAGAATTTCACTCTTGAATCAAGAGCATTCGTTCGCAAAAGTACGGTAATAGTGTTGTTTAGAAACACGACCGAGCGACGCGTGGTGTGAATTTGAGGTAGCCACGTAGACTCGGTTCCTCCAAGACTGAACACACGGTCGACGGCGCGTTAGCTATTCTCTTTTAATTTGCTTCCCCTCTCTCGCCTTGCCAAAGAACCAAATTGAGAACGAATTTATCTCGATTCCAAGAGCAAAATTCTTTAAATTCTATTTTTGAAGTTTTTGGGGTCAATTTCGAATTGGAGAACGAAATGATCCTGAATTAAAACTTTTATTTCTTAAATCAAGAGTTTTTTTCTATTTTTGAGTTTTTAACGGTCAATTTCAAATTTATGAACGATTCGTACTCAAAGTAAGAATTTTCAAGAACGAATCGTTCTTACAAAATTCTAGACCGAAACAGGATAAAATCAAGAGCGAAAATAACGGTTGCTGTGTCGGTTGATCTATCGCAAAGACCAGTTTGGGAATCCGTAAACTATATGGGACTAAACGGTGAATATAGTTCAACAAATTTTGTACTCATTATAGAAGCCGAGTAATCATCCTTCAAAGTGAAACACATTTTCTCAACTTGCGAGGAGGTTAAAACTTCTATTGACTATTTTGAAACCTAATGCTCAAATCTACATGGCTTTGATTAGTCGGTTTCAATCCGCTTAACTTTCACTGTTCACATATAAACGCAAGCAGATTGAAACTAAAAACAGTTGATTCTCACAGGTGCATATACATTGGACACAAAGGAATAAAAAGCAATATTATATGCATCAATTCTTGAAAACTTGGTAAAATCAATGCACTCATATACTATTACATATATTTAATAATATCTATTTAAGGTTATAAATAACACTATGCAACAATTTTTTGATCCCGGCTTCTAAATAGTTAATCCTTATGTAAAATTTCACGCTGAATTAAAATCTGCTCTCAGATATGTCAAAAGTAGAACGGTTTTTAAGATATCGCGAAATTTTCAATTTTAGTGTTTTGAAAAAAGGTAGGTCTACTAAAATGCCATTTTCTCTGATTTTAGTCCACCGATATGTATAAAGTGGAACAAAAATTAAAGATAATAAAATTATTTATTAAAAACACGACGGTTTTTGTAAATCAAACCATAAATGACGAAGTTATGGCACTTCAAAGTTGGATTTTTGAAAAATTTTTGATAATTTTTAATTTTTTGCTGCCTTTCATTAAGTTTTTTTCAATCTTACCATAAAAATTGTTCAGGTCTCGGATATTGACAGGATTGGGTAATCTGTAACAAACATTTTTTGCCCTTGGTCATCGAAATCGGATATAAAATAAATGCTATATTCACAATTAAGTAAACATACCTCTTATTGAGATTATTTTTTTTTACTAGTTGTTTCAGTATAAAAATAAAATCTTAGGCTGGAATGACACTTTCAATTTTTAGGAGGCAAAAGTCGTTGGTGTAAGCGAGTCAGAGTATGCCTGAATTCTCCGCAAAATGCTTTAGAAGAGGCTGTAATGATACACAACAGCAAATTTGACCAATTAACAAAAAATTGCGACAATAATTGTCTCTAAAAATTGCAAGTGTCATTCCAGCCTTAGCAAGCCAAATAAGAATAAACGTTGAGCATTGGGAGTTTGTATTGCAGTTCAAGGTTGGATAAAAGTATTCAAATGATGTAGCCCGCTTTTGTTTTTTGTGCAGACTGTGTGTTTCTCGCTACAAGAACCAGCAATAGTCTCCCATAATTGCCGGATCCCACTTGCCTTGGTAGCGAAACTCCATCTGCTGCATTTGCTGATGGACGCGTTCGCCATGCTCGTCGCTTTCGTCGCCTAGGTTGTCCGGGAAAAAATCGAAATGGGAGTGCAAAAAGTGAATTTTTAAGGACATATTTACACCTTTAAAAAATAAAAATAAATAAAATTGGTAAATATACTAACTCGATGAAAAGCAGACTGAGACTATACCAATTTTTTTGTAGTTTTCCAATAAATCATCAACAATTTCTTTGTAGTCCTCACTTCTTTTGTTTCCGAAAAAACTAGACACTACTGCGCAATATGATTCCCATGCTTTAGCCTCGTCTGCTGATAGTGCCGAGTAAAATTCTCTGCCTCGCCAATGCTCAACGTTTATTCTTATTTGGCTTGCTTAAGCTCCATTTACACTACCTGATCACTCATCTGAGTTTTCGTCTGATTTGTTGTCTGACCGTGTAAAAACGCGTCTGAGTAGACTTGAAGCTACTCAAATGAGCGATCAGACGAAATAGAACCGGTTCTTTTTGCCCTGAGCACTCATCTGAGTGGCATTTATCGAGTTACAGTGTTCGTCTGACGAAAACTCATCTGAGCGATCAGGTCGTGTAAATGGAGCTTAAGATGTGATTTTTATACTGAAAAAACTAGTAAAAAAATACTCTTAAAATGAGGTATGTTTACTTAATTGTGAATATAGCGTTTTTTTTTTGATCCGATTTCGATGACCAAGGGCAAAAAATGTTCGTAAAAGATTACCCAATTCTGTCAATATCTGAGACCTGTGCAGTTTTTATGGTGAGATTGAAAAAACTTAGTGAAAGGCAGCAAAAAATTAAAAATTATCAAAAAATTTTCAAAAATCCAACTTTGAAGTGCCATAACTTCGTCATTTATGGTTGAACTTACAACAACTGTCGCTTTTTTAAGAAATAATTTTATTATCTTTAATTTTTGTTCCACATTATACATATCGGTGGACTAAAATCAGAGAAAATGGCATTTTAGTAGACCTACCTTTTTTCTAAACACTAAAATTGAAAATTTCGCGATATCTCAAAAACCGTTCTACTTTTGACATATCTGAGAGCAGATTTGAATTCAGCGTGAAATTTTACATTAGAATCAATTGCTAGAAGTGCGGGATACAAAAACTTTTCAAATTTTGTGACATAGTGTAATAATGGAGAACGTGTTTTGGATTAAAAATTGAAGGTTCAATTTAATAAGTATTACACTCAACTTACGTTTCTCAGAATATGTTCCCTTTTACACTCTAAATGACTACCCCCAAACGCCCTTTGTCTCTTCAAAGCACAAAACACAAAAAAAAGACTCACCTTAAAAGATTTCAGTTCCATGAGCTCAAAAAGTGCAAGCCAAAGAGACGTTTATCTTTAGCATTAAAACGAACTTAATACCCACAAAGTGAACGGCAAAAAAAAAGAACAAGAAGGTGCTTCCCCGATTGGTGTGAGGCAGCTACCTACAGTCTGCTTTCTTGGTGGCAACCCTACCACTTGGCTCCACACTCGCTGCACCCCAACCATCTTTGGTATACATTATCGCTGTCATGGCCGCAGTCATGGCTTCTGCTCCACCTTAGACTTTTTATATGTATTCAACATCGTCGTTGTCGTCGTCCTATGGCAGCTTTGCTATCTACACTTTGACTCTCCTGCACCCTACACACACACAGAGGCCGAGCGGATGACAAGGATGGCATTATGTAGTTTAGTCGGTGCGAGAGTTCGTGTATCCTTCGACTGCTAGGGCAGGAATGGGTCATGCGCCTGAAGCGTGTATCTAACTTATATATATAAGCCACATGCATATATATATACATAAAGGGGGGCAGTAAATACGCTCCATGTATGTGCGATATGTATGCATGGTCATCCTTTAAGTAAATAAACACAAATATTTTACTTTAAATTCCAAACATTTATCCTCTATTCTAACATTGCTCCAGCAATTACTTAAAATAATCCTTTTTCTTATAGTAATTTGATAAAATCTTTGAGCATCCTTCACATCCTTCACATCATGACCAAACTGATTGTGTGTGTGTGACTTGGGTAGGGTGAACCGATGAACCCTTTAAGTGTTGACTTACTACTAAGAACATTGATTGCTGGGACAAAGTGTTAAAGATTTTCATTTTAGATTTCGATATTTAGTTTATTGTGGCTTGAAAATACTAACATTGAAAATGCAATATGTTTTCTTGAAATATATCGGGCAATCATTTCTTCATACAAAAGAAATTAAGAATATTTTAAGGAAATACTAACTTTGAACACCTCACCATATCGAGAATTTTCGGTCAAAGTGGAGTCACTTTTCTTTGATTATTTTATCTTTGTCAGCTTTTTTCTAGTTTAACTATCACACAAAGAAAAAATATTGAAAAAAATAGAGGAAAGTTTACCCTTGCAGGTCGCTAATTGTAAGAATTATAGGTTTTGAATGATTTTCATTCAACAATTTCATTTTCGCTTTGAACAATGTTAGTTGAGTGTTTTAGTTTTTCCCACGAGAGCTACTTTTCGAACGATCGTTTCTATGACAGCTACATGCTATAGTCATACGATCACGACTGGATCAAACTTGACAGAATTATGTGAAAGCATATATAACTTGTGGTCAGGTGTGGAACAGCAGTTAGTGTGCCATACCGCCTCGGACCATCTAATAATAAGGTTTTTGCTTTCTTTAGAAAATTTAACATTGAACGTTAAACTGTAGATCCCTTCTTTTTGTGCGAAAAATGACAAGCACACAGCCAAGAGATTGAGCGAAACTTTTCCTGGACCTTTCGAGACTTAAAACCAATTTACATTATTAAGGTTGGGAGCGGATTAAAAGCAAAAAAGTTTTTCCTACTACTACTACTACTTATTTCAGACATATAATATGTTTTATCGTTATTCTGGTTCCACGTTTATTTAACACAAAACAATTTCATCACGTCAATTCAACACACGTAAATTCAACACAGCTCAATTATAACACATATACAATTTCAACATAATCAATTAAAACACAAAGCAATTCAACACTGGAAAATAGAACACAACAATTTAAAAAAATTATATTTTCAATCCTACAAGTTGCACTGTCAGTCGAACCTGACTTTAATATCCTCCGAAAGTGTATGCACATTTGACAGCACCAGAGATAACATTCTTTTGTTCACAACTTGAATAACTTTCATCTTAATGCAGACGTTGCTGCCGCCTTCTTTCCCAGGATGAATTTGTTTGTGTTTAATTTGTAATGTGTTGAAATGACGTATGTTAAATTGACTTTTTGAAATTTATGTGTTGATTATACCGGGTATTGGTTTTTTGAATCGGCTGGGGATGGAGGCTGCGAATGTGGGAAAATTTTTACCTGCAGCTGGTGTCTGCCTTCTATCTCTGATGGTACTACACACTTGCATTTTATTTACTATCACTAATAATAGTCATCGTTACTCAACTTTAGGTTCCACGTCTATTCAACACAAAATATTTCAGCACGTCAATTCAACACACGTCAATTCAACACAAAACAAAGTCTTAACAAAAAAAAGTCAACACACGTCTTTAAGTCATTTCACCCAACACAACAATTTAACACTTCGTCAATTCAATTCAAACCAAATTTAAATTTAATAATAAATTAATTATTTGGTTTTGTGTTGAATTGAAGTGTTGAAATTGTTTTGTGTTGAATTAACGTGTGTTGAATTGTTGTGTTGGGTGAAATGACTTAGTGTTGTATTGACGTGCGTTGAAATTGTTTTGTGAAGACTTTGTTTGGTGTTGAATTTGTTTGTGTTCAATTGACGGATTGTTGAATTGTGTTGTTGGGTGAAATGACTGTGTGTTTTATAGACGTGTCACTGTTATTCTATAGAGCTATTCGACTTTCATTAAACTTGTTGGAATTATGTGAAAACATAGAAAACATAATAACAAGATTTAGGGATGTTTGTGTTGAAGAGAAAAAAGTTGTTCTCACAAAAACCCCTTTTTTGACCGAACATTACTATGTCAGCTATACGCTATAGTCATATATACAACAACTAACATATGTGTATTATTTTTGGACCTTTAAGTTTGTTTCTGGCTCAAGGTATGCTTGGACATAACTTTTAAACAGGAACACACCACAAAGGAGGCTAGGTATCTCTGCCCAATCATCCGCGGTCTTTGCCTGATCTACTTTCAGCCAGCAGCTGCCTTTCGATGCCTCCATGCAGATTGATAGGGCAGATATGCCCATGTAAGCTCTGATTGTAATGGCATGATTATATAAAGCGTAAGCCACTGAACCAAACTAAAGTGACGAAAAACTAGGTAAAGACTTAGAATTAACTAAGATTTTTTATTAAATCGGGGAACGGAGCTGGTTCATAATTTTCCTTCTAATAATAACATTGGTTTTTTAATCACATCATGCTCAAGCGTGTATTTCGTTTGTTATTATGTGTTCCGGTTCAAATTCGGTTCGGACTTCCCAAAAATTCAAGATACTACGATTTCGGAGGGGTTCGACTCCGAACCGGTTTGCAGCCCAATTTAAAATCTATTTGAGCCACTCAAACAAAGCAATTCATGTTATTCTGCTCTAGGTGACTGAAATATTTGTACGGAAAACGAAATAAATAAATATTGGAAAAGGAAATATGATTTTTCAAAGCTTAATTTTGTGTTTAAATTGAAACTCGCTCTAGACTAACTTTATGCATTATTCACAATTTGTCAAAATCTAATTTTTAACCACTTGTGATCTGCTTTTTGCCCAGCTAAAACCAAAGAAAATGTTCATAAATCAAAAACTTAATAATTCCCTCTAGAATTTTATATAATTTCTTTTATTTTTTTTTTTTTAAATTATTCGCTAGAATTTCCGGTAGAATGAAATGCTATTGTGGCTTGACTTTACGGCTGGAAAGGTTCAAGCGATGTCATTGAAAAAGTCATAAATAATAATGTTTTCCAATAAACGTTCACATATGAGCGAGCACGGGGCGCAGCTCTGATGCAAACACACGCACCCACACACACACGGAGCAGCAGGAGCCGGAGTGTGTTCGATCCCAGGCCAATCCACTGAAGTGACCATTGTTGAACCTTGCTCAAAAAGGGCGCCCGACTATGGACTGTGTATGGCGCTCTCATAACTTACAAGGTCATTTCATTGCCCAGAACCATTAAGAATTCGCCCGATTTTTTTTTTATAATTTAATACTCGTGTGTGACGAATTTTTATGGCTGACAAATGATTGATGCGTTTCTGCCACTTCCTGTAAATATCATTAAAATTTCTTAAGAAGAAAGGGAAGCTTTAAAGCATCGTCTTGTTGAAGACAATTTGTTGTGTTTCATAGTGTTTGGTTGGGGGATGCCAGTGACAATGGCAGAAAGTGCTGAAATGCAAGTTTAATGCAAAAATAATACCTAATAAGATAAGATAGCATTGTGTCTTGGAAGCAACTGTGAATTGCTGTCAGTGGGGAGGTTGGGTTTAAAAAAAGAAACAACAAGTAATGTAACAAATTGCACCATTTGCACCCCTTTTCTGTGCAAGTAGACACAACTGGCACAGTGGGTGAAGGATACAAAGTGGGGACAATTTGTTTTGATGTTGTAATTGACAACAATTAAGCCAAATATTCCTACTTTAAAAGTTGGAATATTTATGAGATATCCATTTTTTGGATTTACTCGGTGTGTCACAGATTTCTCTAGAGATGATCTGCAACTAGATTAAGAAAATTAAGCTGTTCAAATCTAAGAAGATTTAATTCGTTCTTCTTTTTCCATAGGATCTAGTAAGCGAGTTTTTCTTGAAAGTTTTTTTCATTATTATTAGTGGAATTCTTTCCAAAAGGACTTGAAATAAACGGCCTGGAAGTAAAAACCTTGTTAAACGCAGATGATATAGTGGTCTTCGCTGAAATTCCCAAAGATATGCAAGGCAATATCAACGCTTTGGAGGAGTACTGCAAGGCGTGGGTAAATCCGAAAAATCAAAGATGCTAATTTTAAAGAAATGTTGGACAAGGCTTGCTGGAAAATGGCAACTGGAGACATTGATTTAGAGGTGGTAAAATCAAACAAATACCTAAATAATGTGTTATGGTGCACAAGCATGGGGGATACGACTATACAAGGAAGTGGAAAGTCTTCAAAGATACTTTCATAAGAAAATTTTTTGTCTACTACAATACGGACCGAACAGAATGATATATCTGAAGACCGGATAATCGCTTCTTCATTAATGTACAGCTAACCTGAACTTCGATCACATGCAAAGACATTGCAGAAAAAAAGGTACTTAGGATTTTGGCAAATCATCTTTTTAAAGAACAACTACAATTTAGAGAGTGGGACAGTCGACAGAATCTTGAAGATGGACAACTTGGGATAGAAACATCACTGTTAAAATGGATGCAGCATGTGTTTAGGATGAAATTTGTTAAAGAATCCCGGAGAAGCTCAGAGCGATTGATCAATAGGTAACTGCTCTACGATTTGGGAGAGAATAACTATTTCTCCGATGAGTTCTCCTTTGAATATAAATGAGGAATGACTGGAGGGAGCAAGAAAATCTCATCCATTTCATTGAAGGTTGTATTCTGCGGTAACTTCGGCTCTCAGTTTTCGGAAAATGTACCATTTTTCCGCACGAAATAGTAAATACCCTCAACTTTAATTCACAATGCTAACCATAATGCGAATACCTCTAGTGATTTCTGGGATACACCCATATGTGAGTTTAAGGGTAGCGTTTAATAGAGACCAGCACGAGTAATACTCATACAGACGGACGGACAGACGGACAAGTCTATATCGACTAGGCTGTTGATGCTGATCAAGAATATATATACTTCATATGGTCGGAAATGATTCCTTCTGCCTGTTACATAAATTTGCACGACTTTAGTATACCCTCTTTACTCTACGAGTAACGGGTAAAAAAAGATATAGTAGAAATGGGTCTCTTTGGCTGTCAACTTGTATAATGTAATATAGCAATTCGTAAAGATCAAAGAGCTTGCAGACATGTTTTTTATGATTCCGGAGCTCCATTTTTTATGTTATCTTGCAAAAGTGGCGTTTTTAAGAAAACCGTTCAAAGCATATTTCGGATATCCCGTACGTTGCGACGTGTCGCAGACTATTGAAGCACACACACTTACTGACTGACAATGCGTATTGAATGTCAAGGGCTGTTTTTCACATATCAGTGCTGGGACGCCGTTTTGGTTTAAGCCGTTTAATTTAAGGCCGAGAAACTTGGAAGCTGTTCAATTTTCTTACTCGGAGAGAATAAACAAAGCCAAATGAAAATTTTTTTGTACATATCGCTCACTTACTTCAATACTGGCATAACTCAAGAAATACGATTTTTGACTTAATGATGCAGAAATCTGCGCGCTTTACTGTACTATTTTATGCAAAAATTTTCGTATTGCTATCTCTTCTACTTTTCATGTGAGATGAGAATATGTCGCAATATCATTTTCTAGGTTCATTTTCATGTTGATGCAAGAACGGCCATATCCACATCACACAAAAAATGAATATTCCGAAATATTTTTGTACTATTTTTATGTTTATCAAATTACATTCTTATTGCAGCTGAAAATGAACGAGTGTTTTTGAACCAGCTCTAGATGGAACAGTTTAAGAAAAGGACACGGATCCCAAATTTTTAATACCAAAATGTAAGTGGTTAGTTTTAACATTTCGCTAGAGAATGCGCAATACGATTTTATATAGTTTGAACTATGACCATTTTGGTTCATAGAGATCTGAAGAAATCGCAAATGTGGTTGAACATTGCATTCGTTAATTAAAACGGGCTTAGACACGATACTACGATGATATAATGGTCAAAATGAGTATTTTTACTCATGATTCTGGCATCGTAAAATCACTCCTGCAGGTCTCTACTTTGATATTTTTGTAATAGGTTTTCAAAAATTCACAAAATTGGTATAGTTTTTTGAGAACGGACTATCTGAAACTAACTGAATACGAGGTTTTGTTAAGAACTGATGTAATTCTGGTCTGAACTGGGATATTTGGGATCGTTTGAAAAATAACAGAGTTATGGGGTTTTAAAGTCGAAACCTTTACGCCTTACCCCTTTATCGGTTATTTGTTGAGCAAAGGTTGTTATTAGGAGTAATCACAACAATAATATGATAATCGGACAACATTTTCGATACATTGCTTTCGAAATAGTCGCGTTTAAAATTTCGACAACTGTTTTTGATAAAGCTTGGTATGGGATGATGAGGAACTTGGTCCAGCTCAAAGTGTTCAATTGTGAACGACGGCGATTCCGTATGTCGACCGGATGAGCCGCAGAACTTTTCAATGGTCAGACTTGGGACTTCTTTGTCGCCGCAAGTCGTGGACAACAACTTCTAATCTATGATATTGCATTATAAGTACATAACGTTGAGATGAAATGGCCACAAAAGTCGATTCTGCCATTTCCCTAGTCGTGTCCAAAGAGCACCAATTGGAGCAAATGATTGAAAAGTTACAAATAAAGGTAACGATGAACCTACAACGATCTATTTTTTTGCTTTTTTATTAAGTTATACAACTGCCTCCAAATGGATCTTCACAGGAAGTAAGAATTAATCAAACACTGCCGAACCCTAGGTGCCTTAACTAAAGCTTCTTACAAATCACATAAAGCTATTGCTGCAACTATTGCATCATCAAAGGCCACCATAAATATTCGCTGTTAATTAGTTTAAATTATCCCGCCAAATTAAATTTGGAAACAAAATGTGGACACTGTAAAAAAAGGGAAGTGGGTGAGGAGAAGGAATCATTTCCGACCATATAAGTTATATTTTGATCAGCATCAACACGAGTCGATATAGCCATGTCCGTCGGTTTTTTCGTCCGTATAACAAACAGATCTCAGAGTTGGTAGAGATAGAGGTTTGACATGTATGGGACAAATGCTTCTATACTTCAGGCAGATCAAGTTTATTTTAAATTTTTGCCACGTTCCCTCCCGCCCCCGCAATTTGGAAAAAACGTTATATCTCCTACAGTTTTGAAGATAGACGATTTGTTCCTTCTAGAGATATTTAGTAATTAGCAAAATGTATCGAAATGATAAAGATCGGATCAGCGGTTCTCAAGTTATGAGCAAATAAGTAAACAACCCTTCCCCCACACACTCCCACCCTTATAGAGCGAGAGAGGGAGAGAGAGAGAGAGAAAGAGAGAAAGAAAGAGAGAGAGATAGAGACAGAGAAAGAGAGAGAATAAGAGATGAGCGCAGAACCAGCATTGCATTCAGCTTCTACTCCAGGTACAGAGTATGTTATAGTCGGGCTTGACCGACTTTCTTACTTGTTTTTATATGGACTTTTTCATTTCGCGGGTATTTCGCGGGTATCTGCATACCAAGCTTAAAGTGAATATTATTTTTAATGGATTTCAAACGCGGATGTGCAGCGTATAAGTGTAAGCTTTCACTGGATTATCAAAATCGGTTAAAGAAATTGGTCCAATATTGCCTAGTAAAATAATTTTTTAACCGCTTTTATACCACTGTGCACAGAGCAATCGAAAAATTGTAAAATCCGCCAACGCTTGCCCAACCGCAAAGCCACACAAATCACAGCAAATACAATAACAAAAGGAACCCTCGGGCGGTGGAATCTGTCTCTTTGAAAACTGAATCCGATTCTTGGACCCCGGTAAATGTTGTACAAAATGTTAAACTTATTTGCGGTTTATGTCCCTGTGCCTTTTATTCATGTTGTTGTTGTTGTTGTCGTTGAGGTTGGTGGAGGCGTCAGAAAAGGCCCTCAAAGCCAATAAAGCGATTTTTTTTCTATCCATGAATTTGTAAAATTGTGCTTAGAAAAGGACAATTTGAAGTGGTAGCCGTCCGCTGACAGCTTTTGGTCCTGGGTCGCGATTTAAGATAATAGTATCAACATCATCATCAACACCCCAAGGAAAAGGACCAGGTCTAAGGCGTTTGTTTGGGTGTGGCCCAATGGCTTCGGGATTTGCATTTTTGTGGGGCTTCGGCTAATTTGCATCGCACGGAAATGACAGTAAACTTTAAAGCAAACTTCTGACAGATTCTTCACGCACATTTAAAAAACATTTAAAAAACCATTAAATATTTGCCTTTTTTTTTGCCATCACACCCCAAATGTGGAGGTTTTTTTTTATTTATTTTCCTGGGTTTTTCACAACTTTTTGTACTCTCTAATCTTTGCGCCATTTATTTACACTTGATTAACACGCGACTGACATTTGTTTGACTTTTTTTTTCGTTGTGTGCAGAAATTAAAATGCGAGGTCCTTTGTGGGTTGCCTTTTTTTTGTTGTTGTATTTTTATTTTCGTTCCCCCAAAATTATTCATTTGTGGACAATTTGAGACTGCGGTTCTGGGTCCTTGGCCGCAGGCCAAACTGATTAATAAACCAAAACGTCAAATGGGCACAATGGGCACGCATCATCAGAGAGCGGCGACGAAGTCACCCCCGTATCCTGTAACCCAGAGCACAGCTGTCATCTGTGTGTCATATTCAAATGTGACCATTTCCTCTGCCAAGTGCAAGTAGGCCTAGTCCGTATTGTTGTCAACTTGACTTTTGAATAGATTTCTGTGATTCAGATTCCTTTTTCTTATCTTGGCTCTTTTTTTTTTTTGCTTGCAGAGGGCGTTGGCTGTGTCATTTGGCCTGGGTCACAGTTGGCTTGCCATTTGGCCAGCAAATTATTTGCATATTAAAAATAGCACAAAATGTCATATGGAAAAACTTGAGATTTCTTTTGTGCGAGTAGGGAAATTTGTAAAGAGGAAAGAATATGGCTTTAAGAATAGCTTGGGGCAAAAAAGCAGCATAAAAATGGAGTAAAATATGAAGAAGAATCGGTCTGATTTTTTGGCGAAGTCATAGAACTACACTTGACTTGCTCTTCTCCAAGGCTTCCATTTAGGAACATCTTCTTTATTTTCTAAACTTAAAACGGACTTGGCTACATCGACTCGACTGTTGATGCTGATCAAAAATATATAAAATTTATTTGTTCGCAATCATATTATATATCCTTGCAGCAGCCATTCTTGCCCAGCTGCTTTTGCAATGCGGGCGGAATGAAGTTTTTCGTTTTCAGCAAAGCCGGTTCCATGTGTTTACCCTCCTGAATGCGCTGAATGCGTTTGAGGATGTCATAATTGATACGCTCGCTGACCACCGAGTCTTTCCTGCAGATGACAGAGATAGAGAGATGGAAAGGTTAGTTAGACTAATGGAAACTCATTTTGGTTATACTCACTTGTAGTCGTCATGGCTTAGAACCTGTTCACGCATCCAAGTGGCTGTGGTGATCAATTCACCAGCTGCACGCTTTTCGATAAAGCGCAGATACTGCTCCATGGTGCAATGTGTTTCGGTGTCCACATCCATGGATTGAAGATAGCTACGAATAAAGGACACCAGACCAGGAAATACATTGGCCTAGAGGAAATGGATGGGATGGACGAATGGATGGACGAAACAGTTAGATTTGATTTTGTTAATTAAATTTAAATATACTCAAAATTTCTCTCTCTTCTCATACATTTTGCACAAATGTTTCCCTCAGATAAATCATATTTTACAATTCAAATGTGTTTTTTTTTCTCTCTTCTCTTTACCCTCATTTCCTATATAATTCAGGCTTTCTCAAGAGCGAAGAAAAAAAGTGAAATTTTTTTAAGCTAGCTCAAACTGTAGCAAACTGGCTCTTATCTACTTAATTGACTGCTGGGCAGCGACTGAAAAGCTGTTTGCTCTCTTGGCACAAGTCTCGGCATGAGTTCGGCTCGTGTAGGTGTGAATAGCAAAATGTGCTCGGCCCCTGCGGGTCAGAGACGAGAGGAACGGTCAGTTGAAAAACTAGTTTTAGTGAAAAAACTTTTTCATTTTTCATGCATCGTCTCCGAACCTCGTATTTATAAGTTTTCTATGCTTTTACACAATTTCACTAAGTTTAATCAAAATCGAACAACTATATAGTATAAGAAAATATAGATAATAAAAATAGAGGCCAGCTAACTTCGGCTCGACCGAAGTTTATATACCCTTGTAGCTTGATGTATGCCTGACAGTTTGTATGGCAGCTATACTATATAGTGGTCCGATTTCGAAAAATCTTGTTGAAATTATGTAAAATCATTGAAAACTTATAAATACGAGCGTTGGGAGCGATAACATTGAAAACAAAAAAGTTTTTCCCACTAAGACTTTTTTTCAGACCTTACTTTTGTATGGCAGCTATACTATATAGTTCTCCGATTTCGACAAGCCTTGGTGAAATTTTGTGAAATCATTAAAAACATAAATACGAGCGTTGGGTGCGATAGCACTGAAAACAAAAAAGTTTTTCTCACTAAAACTAGTTTTTCGACCGATCGTTCCTATGGACTAAAGGACTTCGTGCATAGTTTGGTTACGATAGCTTTAAAACTGACGGAGGAGATAGCATAGAAACAGACGGACGGACAGACGGACGGTCAGACGGACATGGCTATATCAACTCAGCTCGTCATGTTGATCAAGAATATATATACTTTATGTGGTCGGAGATGCTTCCTTTTGTGCGTTACAAACATCCGGACAATTTTAATATACCCTCTCCAAGGGTATAAAAAGTCTTTGTAAGGAAACCTATTTGTTTTCAATGCTATCGCTCCCAAACTTGTTACTGATCAATATTATATGCTACCACGCAATTTTACCAAGTTTGATTCAAATCGGACGACTATAGCACATTGCTGCCATATAAACAATCGATCGAAAAAGTTGTTCTAGTGAGAAAAACTTTTTTGTTTTCAATGGTAGCGTCTTAATACTTTCCAGTTATGAAAATGAACTGTCTCAACACAATTTTAGAGAGTTTGATCAAAATCGGATAATTATATCTCAAAGCTGTCATATAAAACAAGCGAGAAAGTCGGTCAAGCCAGACTATTTTATACTCTGTACCTAAAGTAGGAGTTGCGCTCAACTCTAAGTTTCTCTCTCTCTTATAAACGTTGATGCTGATCAAGAATATATATTGAATTCCTCTCCATGTTACATACTTTTGCACAAACTAAGGCTGTACATTTCAACGCAAAAACAAAGGCTTTACTTTCATTATTTTTATATCCTGTACCCATTAAAAATGGGTAAAAGGGGAGCATGAAGTTGTGCAAATGTATGTAACAGGGAGAAGGAAACATTTCCGACCCTATAAAGTATATATATTCTTGATCAGCATCAACAGCCGAGTCGATTTAGCCATGTCCGTCGGTCCGTCCGTCCGTCTGTCCGTCTGTCTGTATGAACGCGTAGATCTCAGAGACTATAAGAGATAGAGATACAAATTTTTGCATGTACATAGGTATAGGCCGAACGCAGATCAAGTTTGTTTCAGATTTGCAAAATTTCCCCCCTCCCCCCTTAAAACGCAAAAAACTGTCAGAGCCACAATTTTTAAGTTACAACATCGTCGCTTAATATATATTATCTTAGGCCCCTAATCTATCTATTCTGAAACGCACAATGAGATCTGAGCACAGAAGTTATTCACGAAACAATTTTTGCACCCCCCTCCTCCCCCCACGCTTTGCTTATTACGCATTGCTTGCAGCTTGCGCCCGCGTGTGTGTGTGTGAGGGCACGTTTATGTGTATTTGTGCGTGTGTGTTTGATTGTGTGTGTGTGTGTGTTTGTCAATTGTACAGGGTATTTCGAAGTCGAGCTTCTCGACTGCAACGGTCTTACTTGTTTTTTTTGATATTATTACAATTTTGGAGTTACCTCTAGAATTCAACTGCACTATAATTTCCAGGTCAAAGTTTCTTGTATAATGTTGATTTGAAATGATTTCATAATTACAGCACAAATATACAATTTCCTCTAAATATTCTGCATAATTTTCAAACAATTTTTTGTTCAACATGAGTTGCAAAATATATAAATTAACTTCTTCTTCATTTTTATCATAAAGCTAAACGAAATTCTGAAATTTTAGGTGGAGCACAAATGCCTTTTACTGTCTAAAAATGTTCAAAACGTGGGACGGACTGAGTGATAGAGCAAAGAGGTTAAATTATTGGCAGCAGGAAAAAAGTTTCCAAAATATAAAATAAAATATTGCCCCAAATTTGGGGTGTTATTTCATATGAAGTAATACCCCAATTTCAAAAATTTGATATACATATATAGCGCGATTTTTTTGTCTCAAATTTTCTGCGGCGCTAAATTTGAATCAATTTCTTGAATTAAATAATGAAAGTTTTATACAAAAAATCGTGCGATTTAAGTTTTTAGCAAAACTAGGAAAAATTTAATAAGAACCCAAAAAATCATATTCAAAATTGGCATCTTTTTCCCTAAAAAATAAAACAGAGCCCCAAAAATTAGTTTTGCGGTCTTATTTGATTTTGTCTTTTGAGGACTTATTTCATTTTGAAATTTTATTTAGGAAATAATGCCCCAAAATAATTTTTACTCATAACTTAGGAACCGCTCATCCGATCTTTATTATTTCTAGAAGGTACGAATCGTGGGGGCGTTCCGAACTGCGGGGGCGTGGCAAAAATTTAAAATAAACTTGATCTGCCTGGAAGTATAAGAAGCATTTGCCCCATACATGTCAAACCTCTATCTCTTACCATCTCTGAGATCTGTTTGTTCATACGGACGGACGGACAGACAGACAGACGGGCAGACGGACATGGCTATATCGACTCGGCTGTTGATGCTGATCAAGAATATTTATACTTTATAGGCGCCGTGTGACACAAAAACGCGAAGGCAAAGCATAAAGTAATGTAAACTATGGGCTGAATAAGTTAAATTTATAGTTTTTGCGGCCGAGGTTAGCCCAGCGCTTAGCACAGAGGACCCGAGTCGGTCTAATAGGAAATTGGATATTAACTGAATCACATGATTATTCATTATTCTACAATGAGGTCTTTATTAACAGCGAACAAGGGTCTTTGTCAGTTCATTTCAACATTTCAAATTAAAATTGTTTGACTTTTTATTAGAATGAGCACAAATGTTCCCGACTACTAGATTATAAAACGAAAATTTAACGCCAGCTCAAAGCCATGTAGACTTAATGCGTGCTGTTTTCCTTCCTTATGATCATAACTAGATCTAGTAGCCGGTCTTACTCTTGTCCCTACACAAACAAAGAAGTCCAAGTTTATTTCGAATTGAAATCGTTTATACGAAATTCTCTGGAGATTTCTATGTCACCCCTGAAATTGTACATTAGAGTTTACAAACATATACATAAACTCATCTAATTTCCTTTTAACTTTGTGCATTAATGTGACTGGTTCTAGGTCATCTTTTTGCTTGCTAAAGACCCTAATCATTTCATATCCGTTCGACTCTGTCGGGTTTACTCGATGCATATTAACCATTCTGTTCGATTAAACCTATTACCATCGCACGTTCTCCAGCTTAACCCTGAAGATGGTCGTAGTTTTCTAGGCTGTGAAGATGCATTGAAAATGCTTTTGAGGTTCTTAACTTTCATAAGAGAGACACCGTGGATTGGACTCAGCAACGAGCGTTCTTTGGAACTTGCTCTCTAACTCGCCTACTTTGACTTGAAGGGTGCGTGGGTGTGGTTGTTTCTGGGTCTAACAGCTTCCTGATAGATTTTCATGTATGTTTTCCTAGTAGGCGTAAAGTCAAAGCCCCTTCATGATCTGCCAAAGTTCTGGTTAGAAAGCTACGCGCAATTAAGAACCCACCTATTGCTTTCCTACGGGAGTCTACAGTGTTGTATTTTCTGTCGGAAGATTACCAAAATTTCTAAAAACTCAAGCCGCAAATCAAGTTTTTAAAACACAAACTGGAGGGCAGAATAATTCATAAAGTTTTCTGAATTGTATGAGATCTGAAAAGATGCGATTTTTGTTCCGAACCGAAATTCATTTCGGGATTAATCCCTGCTTTTTTGTGCATTTGATCGTTTTAAATCTTTTTTTTTTTTTTTGTTTTTACAGTTTTATATTAATTGTTTCCGGCAAAACACACATGCTTATTTTGCCTTTGCATGTGTGCGTTCAGACACGCGAGAGCGCTCTCAGTTAGCACATGTTGGTTAGTGCAAAAGAGAGCAGTGTACGCTCGTTTAGTGTCTGTGTATCGACGCCGCTGCTACAGAGGATGGACGTCGCTACTTGTATACACAGAACATTGAATGGTGCCGGACACTGTCTTATATTGATATTTCTCCTTTTATTCTGCTATCTTTTTGTATTTCCATTTCCATTTTCTATTTTTCATTTACTCTTCTTGAATTTTGTCGTATTTTACAATTCTTCCTTTTTCTTTTCATTACTTTTCTTGACTTCTTTTATTCATCCTTCTTCCCCCCCCACTTACCTTGCCATTGAAAATCTCATTGATGGTTAGCAGCTGAAACAGTTCGTTCTCCTCATCATCCGTATCCGTGTGATCGCTGTCAAATCCATTGGAATAGCTGCTATTACCATTGGCTGTACCATTTAGACCACCATGTCCATTTAGCTTGGTGGAATGGCCATTGGCGAGCTTAGGCTCCCGATCCTCCTCCTTTTCTATGGTGCCATAACCATTGGCCTTACCATTGGCCATACCATTGGCCTTTCCATTGGCCATACCATTAGCCTTTCCATTGGCCTTACCATTGGCGTTACCATTGGCCTTACCATTCGTCTGATTGGATTGAGCCGCACGCTGTTCGGCGGTCTTTGAGGATTTGCGGAACCAGAATTTCTCCTTGCGACAAGCATCGCGTTTTTGGGCCGTCTGCATATTCTCATCCACCTTACTAATGGGCGTAAGGAAATTCAACTGATACGAGAGAATGACACGAGTTAACAGGATCACAAAGCACACAATGGCCGCATTCTCGAAGTCACTAATCTGCGCCTCGCACGGGCGGAACTCCACACGCCATCCAATCGAGCTGTTTGGCGGTGGCGGTTTGAAGCGCATCGTTTGCCAATTGGTGGACTGAATGTTCTCGAAGTGATCGGTATCCTCCTCGTCATTTTGGTGCACCTTCTCTTTGAACAACAAGACCGGGTCCCGAATGAAGAGGTGAGCCACATGCTGGGCCAGCAGATGATCGACGCCACCCTTCACCAGACGTTGGTAGACCGCTTCATCGTAGGTCAGCGGGACATCATTGTACTTGGCCCCCTCTGGTGAGAGATACGAATCGATGGAATCATAGCGCGACTTGGCAATGCGAAACTTTTGCTGGTTCAAGGGGATCAGACCACGCTCCTCCTCTGTGCGGCAATCCACCGAGGAGCTAAGGACGTTCCAGCGACAATCCGACTCGGTGAGGTAGCCTCTATAGATGGGCGTAGCGGCTGTTAGGGCCAGCATGATGGGGCAGAGTGGGGCCAGTTGGTCATACAGGTGGCGAGCTTCGGTGATGTCGCTGGCCTGGAAGGTCAACTGTAGGCAACAGCAGCCCATGCCAAGGCCCATGGCGTCCAGCAGAACCACATCTGGCTCACCCGGCGGAGCACCCTCCACCGGCAGCTTGGTCTTGACATCCTTAAAGACTATAAAGGAGCACGTTATTAAAACTTATTAGTTTTAGGCATGGGTTTCGGGTACTCACCCTTCAGTTTCATGGACAACTTCTCGCCGCGTCGCTTGCTTATGTTGCGCGTGGCCGTCGTATAGCGCGGATGACCCTGAAAGATTGCCTCATCCGGAAAGTAAAGCGAACTTGCCGAGCTAAATGGATCCTCAGGGCGCGGCATGGTTAAGGGGTATGTAAAATTCGGTGCTCCTAGGCGTGGAAAATTGGTAATGGACATGACGCATTCATCGCTGGCCAGCAGCTCGGTCACCTCCTCGCGACGATAACGCATATTCGCCTCCACCTGATTGAAGTGGGCAATTGGGCCACCAAATGGCTGGCCCGGAGTACTCTCTATCATGAAGGCACCATATTCGGGACGCCACAGCGACTTGACGCCCTTGGGATCGGCCAGCTCTTTTTCATTTAGCTGCTCTAGCAAATCCTCAGCCTTAAGTGCTACACGAGCCACCTGCTGCTTATCATCGAACTTGACAATGATGTACTCCACCTCATCGCCCCATTTAAAGATGTCACCCTGGCGATCCTTGAATCTGCGATAGAGATTGATGAACTGATTAACGCCATGTTCACGAACATGATCGGCCAGCGCTTTGGTCTCCTCCCAGGAGAGTGGACTGCCCTCGCTCAGTAGACCCATTTATGCTGCTGATGTAAATAAAGAAAAAAGATTTACCTTAAATTTAAGGAAAAAGGATTTTATTACCTAAAAGGTGATTTTCAGGCATTAGGAATTAAAAAAAAAAAACAAGTAAGAGTGTTGCGGTCGAGTGCCCCGATAGCAAAATACCCTGTCCCAAGTAATGTGAATTGCAAAATATATAAATTAACTGCGTCTCCATTTTTATCATAAAGCGATATCGAAATTCCGAAAACCCTCTAAAAATGTTTAAAACACGGGGGAGAATGAGTTATAGAGTAAAAAGGTTGATTCATTAAATTGTTTCAGTGTTTCTAATGTGGAAAAACCCAACTTATTTCTACACACAAAACATGAAAAGGCACTGGTGGAATGAGGAGGGCGAATTAGCACAATAATCTAATTTATTTGACAATATTCCTGGTGCTTCAAGTATTGCAGCAGTCACAAAAACATTCTCAGATGAAATATTTTAAGCATCCCAACTTATTATAATTTAACATATTTTTTTTTTTGAATATTTCATCTATGTATTTACTATTTGAATATTTTAATTTTTTAGTATATGTTATCTTTTGCAGAAGTATTAGACATCTTTATTCAGTCCATGTTCTGAAGTCAAGGTCATATATCTGACTAGCAAAGTACGCAATGTGGTCCGATTGTCTTCTATTATAGACATATCTAGAGATACTGTTAAATGTGACATTTAGTCTTCTTTAAAAGGCAGCGTCACAATTTCCAAATATTTCAATCCCATAGCAAAGTGTTGGTAGCAAGTACTTCTTTGCGATTAGAAGTCTGATGAAAGATAGTTGTCTTATAACTCCATGGGTTTTCCCAGCAGCTTTAGTAAATTGATCATTCCAAGTCAATGTGTCATTAAATGTTATGCCTAGATGTTATGCCCAGATTTATAACTTGCGATACATACTCTAAGGGTGTATTGCCAATAGTTCATTTCGCAAGATCACTTGTACATGGTGATTTTTTATATATCACTTGGCATTTGCACTTTGCTGGGTTTAGTGACAGTCCATTACGCTTAGCCCATTCTTTAACACTCGAAAGATCACCATTACATAAATTAACACATTCATTAATTTTACTCAAAGGACGACTATTGCCCTAAAAGCGAGCAATTTTTGAAATATGAATGCCTTGACCGAAAACTAAAGGTAGTTTTGTTTTTTTTTTGTTTAAATCGCGCGTGGAAAACAGTTTATAAGTGAGTATTTACAAACCGCAGTAAACTTTAGAAACTTTGCGGGATGTGTATATATTTTTTAATTCGTCTAAAACCGTGAATTACCGCCGAGACTTTGTTACATAATAATTCTTATCAATTCGCGGTCCATCGATGACATCATTTTCAAAATTGGTGTTGAGTTTGTATACTAAACATTCGCTAATTTCTCTTTAATTGCTTCTTTCTTAGAGAAGTATTTTGCATTTAAAAATGTACTCCAATGATTCAACAGGTTTTGGGGGCCGAGTTAAGCTTTTTATTTAAAATTCAAAAATTTATGCATAAATATATGATAGCAATTTTCTATCAAAATATTTTAAATTATTTTTTTGTAAGTTAATTGTTGTAAATAAAATATGCATATGCTTTATTTTCAATCTCAATATCCAATACCTTTGTAAAATAATATTGTCACAAATGGATGAGATTGGAAATTGTAATAACTATATCAATTAAGGTAACTGCGGTAAACCAAAATTGTTTTTGATCTGTTTTTTTTTTTTATTATTTATAAACACGACAACGATATTAACACAAACGAAGTCCAAAAACGAAGAAACGTTCCCCTAGAACTGCACCGCTATTTATGTGATATTGAGCACGTTCACCGCAACATTCCAACCATCTAACAGATATATGTCAACAGTGGTGTAGCGAGGGGGATCTGGGAGGGGCGGTCAGTTTTTGGGGGCGGCAAATTTCCGGGGGCGGCGAGTTTTAGGGCGGCAAATTTCTGCCGAAATATTCAGAGGCAGGCAAATATCAGAGGAAAATATATATTGATTATTTTTATACCCGTTACTCGTAGAGTAAAAAGGGTATACTAAAGTCGTGCAAATGTATGCAACAGGCAGAAGGAATCATTTCCGACCATATAAACTAACAAGATATATACTCTTGATCAGCATCAACAGCCAAGTCGATATAGACTTGACCGTCTGTCCGTCCGTCCGTCTGTCCGTCTGTCTGTTTGAACACCTAGATCTCAGAGACTATAAGAGCTCTGGGAATGATCTGGGTGGGATATGGATGGGATCAGGGTAGAATCGTGGTGGGATCTGGTTGGGATCCGGGTGAGATCTGGGTGGGATATGGGTGGTATATGGTTGGGATCGGGGTGGGATTCGGGTGAGATCTGGGTGGGATCTGGGTAGGATCTAAATAGGTTAGATCTGGGTGGGATCTAGGTTGGATCTGGGTATGACCTTTGTTGGTTTAAGGTGGTTTCTGGGTGGGATCTGGGAGGGATCCGCCTGGGGTCTGGTTGGAATCTAGGATCTCATCTTGAGTGAAACATCATTATTTATCTACGCATCAGCACAATATTCAAGACTACCTGAAAAAATTAAAGAACTCTGCCACAAGTGATCTTGTTGCTGGTACTTCAACGCTCTGTTAGTTTTCTTCTTTCGAAAGAGTGCCTTTACTGATTTATATACCACTAGCTGAACCCGCCACGACTTCGTCCGCGTCCAAGTTTTGAAAAAATCGTAGTAAGCAAAAAAAATTGTATAGCTCTCTGAACACTGTATTTGTATATTATTTATTTGTTAAAAAGCAAATTCTTTTATAATATCTTTGGCTTTATTAGCTTAGTGTTTAGACAGTTTCGAATTTACGGTTGATTAAAATGAATCAATCTGGGAATAGAGGATTAAGCAAGGCGCGGAAAAAGCAGTGATCTGTACACATATTAAATTCTATCCCGTCCCGTCGTACCGGACAAAACCAAATTTTCAAGTAGCGTGAAAATTCCTGAATTAAAAATTATTCCCTTCCTGTCTTGTGAATGCTGACCAGTCAAGGGACATTTTATTTATAAGTGCGAAAAAATTAGAAGCAAATTTAACTTTTCTTTTTTAAAAGCGGAAAAAATAAATATATTTTCCATAAATGTAACAGTTCCCGCTGCCCCCTGATTTTTATCTGCAAAAAGCTAAATTGAAAAATAAGCTGTTTTGGCAACACTGTTTAGTTTTTTCCGCCAAACACATTTTTCATTGCAAAATGTTTTTATAAAATTTTAGGTGTTTCAATCAATATAAATCTCTTACATTATCAGCTCACAGCCTAGTTAATACTAATAACAAAAACTCGCAAATGAGATAAGGAGACAACTAATTTTTAGCAGACTGCTCACGTCATGTGTGCCATCACTTTTCCTGTAGAATAGTTGAAGTCACGTACCATCTCTAACAAAAGGCAGACGCCTATAGCAAAAACACAAACACACATTTTTTGGCTGTTAGTTTTGTGAATTTCAATTAAATTATTTTGAAACGCGATCAGCATTTTGTTGAAGCTATTGATGTGTTTTGTATGAGCCATAAGATTCAATGCAATTGGATGAGGCCATTCTCAATTTGATTTATTGCTTGTTAATGTGAAAAAAACACACATACATATACACGCCCTCAGCGCGCTCTCACTCTCACTCGCGTTCTTAGCGAGCATAACTAAACGAAGGTCTATGCCAAAAATCAGACCTGTACGATAAGCCGTTTTCGCTGTGGCTTGATAATATGTCAGTCTGTCAGTCGGGCGTACAGATTTATATACATATATATATATAGATTAAACTAAGCATCATGTTTCACATCAAAGCCTCGATAATGTTTACGACACTAACTCACATTTTATTTTATATGTGGACTCCCCGCTAAAGCGATTTAGTTTATCTATGTACTAAGCTTAAAGGGATGAAAGATCAGTGGTCTTCAATAGACGGAGTCAAAAATGCTGCAGCTTTTAGAACTTGTGTTTGACTTAATTAAAGATTTTTAGAATTCCATATTTTCCACTATTTCATACTGCTTCTTCCTATTAAACCCTTCCAAGATATTGATTATATTATCAAGGGCATACGCAGGAGGATGCAGGCTTCACAAGATGCTTTGTAAATTTCTTATAAATAAATTTGTGTCAAACATTCTGAACAATAATCTTTCAGTTCTTCAGAAACTGCGGGTCTAAATAATATGCAATAACGTTTTCGAGTGACAAAATTATCTTTGTTGAAATTTCGGTGTTCTTTTATTCAATTTTGGTTTAACCCCACGTAACCTATCTTATAACCTACGCTGGTTGGGTCTTTTCATAAGTAACAGATGTGCCCCTTTTTTAGAGCTATATGGTCTCGTCTTTTTTCCGTACGTACCCCGCCTAAGCTCAAGTGCAGCTTGTAGGCCCCAGTACCTTTTTTTTTTCAAATACGCTTATCATTCATTTTACAGAATTAAATTTACGGTCACACTATCGTTTTTCTCTACCATAGCTATCACATACATAAATGTATATTTCGCAGCATTCATCTCTCGGTTTGCCGGTCACTTGTGGATATTTGTTCTCTCATAGCTTTAGGATTCCCTTTACAGCAATACAGTACCGTGTAATATATGATACTAGACAACTTTCAATTTCTTAGATCATAATGGTGCCTAATGAGCAGGAAAATCTCATGTACTCTTTCTAAACTCAACCATCTTTGGCACTGAGATCGATCGGAGTGAACTCCACAGTTCGAGCAAATTTAATCTTTTATAATGACTTTGTGTTTTCTAAAAACGTTGGCGGAGTTAAGGACCTAATTTGAAAAGCATTTGCCATCAAACCAGAAAACCATGTTCGACCTCGAAATAATTTTTGTTTTTTCCCATCAAAATTTGAGAAGGGGATCCAAGTCCACTCCCGCCCCAAGCGGCATAACCACACGCTACGCCACTGTATGCCAGGTGTCTTTTAATACCCTGTACCCAACAAATATGGGTAAATGGGGATCATGAAGTTGTGCAAATGTATGTAACAGGAAAAAGGAAACATTTCAGACCCTACAAAATATGTACATATATTCCTGATCAGCATCAACAACAGCTGAGTCGACTTAGCCATGTCGATCACAGAGACTATAAAAGATAGAGCCACAAATTTTCGCATAGTTATTGTAGGTGTACACCTTATCTAGATCAAGTTCAGAGGCACTATTTTAAAGTTTAAACCTAGTGACTCGATATATATTAAGTTAGGCCCCATCTATCTATTCTGTATACCGTAATAAAATCCGAGAAAATAAATTTTGTATTAAAAATCAGACCTATTAATGCTAATTTCAAAATTATGAGAAGCATGTCAAGCCGCACGAAAATATATTCAGTGAAAGAAGTAAACTCAATATTGACTTAGCCATAGGATCAACATTACTTCATACAGCGTATTTTGCAGTCGGGGCATTCAACTTGATTGTTATTGCGGTGTTTCATTTTCTCCTACAAAAATTCAAAAATTAATACAGTTTTGTGCAAATTCCAGTTAAATCTTTGCGTTAATATAAACCATTGTCGGTTTGTGCATCTAATAACGATTAATTTAACATATTTAAATAACGCGGCGTCCGCCCGTTCTATTTGTTCTTGTTTTGGTATTGCTTATCTGACTTTTGGCGGTTCCTCCTCCCCTCACAGCAGGTTTGTGTGTCTCTTTGTCCGTCGCTTTCAACCAGCCTAGTTGTTGACTCTCGACCAGCTTACAAAGTTTACAACCAGGGAATCAAACCAAATTGAATTTCGGTTCCGGTTCTGGTACGTATCGAATCTTCCGTTTCGGTAAGAGGTTCTGTTTTTGTTTTACTTTATTTTGGTATACCGGTACGTACAGGTATGAACCAGAAAAATTAAAAGAAGTTTTTAAAAATTAAGTCCACAGAAAGTGGGTAAGCAAGCTTGTCATACATGTGTATGTGTACACTAGGTCGGACATTTTATATATGGAAAAATGTAACGTCATACTGATACCCGCTTAAACGATGCATATTTGTAAATAAAACGCATAGCAAAACAAATTTTTGAGAAAAAATAAGGTTTAGGGTCTGCGACTTGGACTTAAAGTTTATCACTCATACGTACTGTTGCCCATGCCTACATTTTTAATTTTTTATTAGTTGGCGTAGACTTGGTTTGAAGTCATAACATTTGACAAAATGGTACCATGACCAATAAAAAATGTTTTTATATAACAGACACAATATGTTGGTAAATATATTTGATACTTAATATATTTGGTAAAAATTTTTATATTACGGCAAAATTTCTACTATTTTGCGCTGTTTACTTCGAGATGAAAGCAAGCTTTAGCCGTTCATTAAGAGGCTATCAAGATATCTTTGAAGTCAGGTCCCACACTGAACTGAAGTGCTGCGTATCACGGTTGCAGCCGTTCCTGCGAATAGTCTACTTTTACTGGGCTGCTTATAATTAAGCGTCTTCAGGATCGAAAAATAGTGCGGATTACTATACTACTATGGGCAAAAAATACAGGGAATTATTCATAAATCAAAAACTCTTTATTTAATATTGTCAATTCATTTCATTCCCTTGAAAGTAACCTCCCCCTACTGCATTACACTTGTGCCAACGTATTTTACAATTTTGTTTGTGTTTGTAGGACAATTTTAGGAACATGCTGCAAAGTCTTCTTCTGGTATAGCCTTTAATTTCTTCTTCGTTTGGGGCTCTGTCTCTTTATCGATTCAAAACGGTGTCCACGGAGCGATCTCTTGAGTTTAGCAAATTGCCCATAGTAGCCAAAATGTACACTCAAAATGGTTTTCACTTTGATGTCTGCAGCATCTGACTAGAAGGACAGTGCGTTCATGCGTACATGGCCCTTTATTGAAACCCCGCTCGTGGACCATGCTGACTTCAACTTGCGAGCCACACTAGTCGCACTTTCTGAAATGGGCAGTCTTAAGAATTCAGTCCTATATAAAAGCGTGGAAAAAACGCATCTCTTCGTTGGAAATGGGCTCGCTTCGTCAAAATTTGGTCCTAGTCTACCAACCAAAAATATATTCGATTCCTGCTCCATTTTTATTTGTTGTTCGATTAAATTCAAATTTGACAACTTTTAAAATGATACAAAGAATTCGTCGACAGAATTTCGATTCGGTGAACGGGTCGTATACGTAATATTTGTGGAAACTTTGAAGGCTTTTCGCAGAGGTTAAAACATGATATAAAATTTTTTGATTTTTTAATTCATTATGCACACCTCAAAAGTAATCGTTTAAGATGGTATCAGTTATATTTTTTATCGGCGTCCACCCTAGTGTACACTGTACATAAATTATTAATTTTATTCGCGTGTGTTTGCTATAAAAAATGCACAAGTTTATATTCATAAGATAATTAAAATGAAATTCAATTAAAAATTTCTTTACTTTATATTATCCGCGACCAATTTTGGTCTATTGTGCTCCCCACTGAGTCCACAACTCTGCTAGATTTTGGTGGGTTCTAAGTTACTGATATGGCTTGGGTGTTGAATGTGTTTCCCAAATCTGCTGAAGCCTCGCTAGGGCATCGCAGTGTGCTAGTAGACATACAGGGGTTGTTCTAAAGGTAATACTGGAATCGGTAGAGGGCGTTCTTAGCTAACGAACAAGCGGATGGTCAGTTGTCTCCGAGCATTTGGAGAGTCAGGACAGGCATTTTCGCGCGACGTGTTCTGTGAGTGGTTCAGGCCGAAATGCAGTGAAATGAGCTAATCCAAATTGCCATCAAAGGCATCGTCCACCATGAATTTGTTCCTCCTGGACCAACCGTCATCGCCAAATTTTATGTGGAAGTGCTCAGTAGACTGCATAGTTGGGTGTTTGTTATACCCAACTTGTACATGAGGCTCCGCAGTCTGCAGTGACCCGTGTAGAGCCCTGTCAGAGTTCTGAGGGCATTCTTTCCTTGTTGGATTAACTTTCGCAACCTTTTAAGGTTGTGGTAAACTATCCCCCCTGGTGTTTACCCAGGAGGCTGTTTTAAGCATATTCTCTTCTATTCTTCGAAGTCCTTTTATTGTGTGTTGGCCTATGCCGCAGTAGGGCAGTGGCCCCACCATTGCGGTGGCTACACCCTTGCGTGCCAGTTCATCGGTCAATTCGTTTCGATATGGTTATGTCTGTTTGTTTTTTGTCTCTAAGACTAGCTTGGAGGTGAACTTATTGCTGCTGAGCGCTTTGAGCGCCGCTTAGCTATCGGAGAGGATAGCTATTTCTCTAGTACGGTAGTTCTTTCGCATATTACGGTCGGCACAACGGGAGATGCTCCAAAATATATTTGTTTGACTCTACAACAGAGTTCCCCAGTCATAGACCCTGGGGCTTGAACATACTCGCCAAGTCACACCGAATGCTTGCCAAAGTCATGCTTCACTGTGTGTTTGAGAGAGACACAGTCACATTTTAGAGCTCTCTTCTGCTCTACAAAGTCCACAGAATAGTTTTCCCTCTTGGTCGTTTCGATGCTTCACCTTGATTCATCATCGCAAGCATTTTTAGTCAACTTTTTGCTGAATAATTACCAGCAACATACATACACCCAGATAAATCGAGACTAAATTCTGCCAATTCTGCCAAACTTGATTCAAATCGGATGACAATTGCAAATAGCAGCCAAGAAACGATTTATTGTTTTTAATGGTAACGCTATTATATTGTCCATTATTGAATATTTTGATGATTTTTTATCAAAATCGTATCCATAAGTCAAATAGCTCCCATATAAACAACTGACCAGAAAATAGGGGCAGAACAGAGAAGTTACGACTAAAAGTGGGTTCTTTAAAAGCTCTAAAAGGTAGCAAAAGCACGTTAAATCTAAGCACAATTGGACCCCTGTTGACGATAACAACAATTTAGAAGTTTTCATTGTTCGTGTAGCATACTTCTAGGCCGATTCATAAGTCTGATTTTGCACTGAAACAAGTTCGAAACAAACAATTTAAAATTCAAAAATCACCGGTGTCTGATTCCTCTGAATGCCTGGAACTGATGGAAATCGTCAAATGCGTCCGGAGGAGACCGACATCAGCAGATGCATACCAGAAGCCGGAAATGGTGAACGCTTCGCTTAAGAACGGCAAACAATAATAAGACATCAGCGTAGAAAAGCAACAGCATATGGCTGTACTGCTGCAGTTAAAACAACACTCTTGCAGGTTCCTTTGACTTGGATTTCCTAAGTTAATATTAACATGAACGGTAAGTTTCTCTCTTAAGCTCTGCCTAAGCGTTTAATCGCTTTTACTTATGTCTTCTTCTAAAGCACATTTGAATTTAATATTGTTTTGTTGTTATATTATATTGTTAACTAATTAATTTAATACTTTCTTTCATTGTTCAAAAATTAATTAGACTCTGGTTCAATCAATAAGAGGTATTCTCCATGTGACATTTTTTTTTGACATTTTTTGCCTTTTTTTATAGCTTGGATACTCGAAAATATCGCCCCAAAATAATTTTTGAAAATTCGACATACTTTAGAAGATATAGCCTTTTTGTCGACAAAACAGGCAATTTTCAATTTACTTCAAACCAGGGCTTAATCCCGCAAAGAATTTTGGTTCTGGTTCCGGTACCGGTACGTCCCGAAATGAATGTTTCGGTTAAAGGTTCTATTTCGGTTTTCAATTAATTTCGGTTTTCGGTTTCGATTCGGTACCCGGATTTTTATTTCGGTATACCGGTACGTACCGGTATAAGTACTAGTTTATTAAAAAATTCGGGAAAAAAAAAATTGTGAGATAAACCTAAATCATTTTATTTCAGTGTAATAAAACGAATAAATATGCAACACAAAATGTATGGTTTTACAGTCAAAGTAAAATGAGAAAAACTATTTTATATTTCTTATTATATATTTATAATTATGAAGTTATCATAATAATTATATAATTTGACAGCACCATCCTATCCCAGGAAATGAGATTAAAGCTTACCTGCGTAGCTGGACCAGAAAGCCTTCTTTTAAAATCTCGTACAATTCTGGGAATTTTGTAGATAATTCTGATCACAAGTTAAGAACTTTTTCATGGTTTCGAACAGGTTTCTTTTCCTGCCATAACAACTTCGTCGGCGCCTTCAGATAAACTAATATAAAAACTGCATTCAACATAAAGCAATGATTGATCAGCTACCGTCTCAGTACTTAGTGTTACGTTTTATCTAGGGTCACATGTTCAGTCGAACTTCTTTATAGCGAGTTTCAAGGGGACAAAAATAGTTGTAGCTACCTCAGCTGCAATTCTGCCAACTGAGTCCCATACTTTATGATGCAGAAGAAAGTTGTTATTTGGTGCCGCAAAATTGGAGCAGATGATGGGAAAAAAAACCGAAACTGTTCCGGTACCAACGTTTCGGTTTCGTTCCGGTACTATCGGTTCCAATAATAACAGTAGACGGTACTCGGTTCTAAAAAAAAAATCCAGTTACACTGAACGGATTTGGATGATTCAAATTGAAATCGACGCGGAATTGTCACCATTCTGGTCTGACCCTCAATCATGACTTTAAACGAGAAGGCCAAGCTAACTTCGTCTTTGCCGAAGTTCTTATACCCTTGCAAATGTTTTAATAAATCAGAGTTTACGAACGAGAGCATAGTTCCTAGAGCATAGTTCCTATAGATAGTTCCTATGGCAGCTATAAGATATAGTCATCCGATTTTGACAACAACTTCCAAATCTGTGAAAAAGCGTATAAAACTTATAATTGCTGAGGCGGGAGGCGTTTACATTAAAAACAAAAAAGTTTTCCTCACAAAGACCCACTTTTCGACCGATAGTTCCTATGGCAGCTATAAGATATGGTCATCCGATCCGGTCGGTTCCGACATTTTAAAAATGTTTACTATATTTTTTACACTAAATTACCAAAAAAAAAAAGAGTGTGTGTCATGAGACGCACGGTACGAGCGAAGCTCTTTACGATGAATCCGATTTAAGTAATGGAAAAAGACACATTTGGATTCTGTATTAATAAATGTTAAATTATCAAATATTAGGTCACCCCAAAACACTGTAAAGTCACTGTTTAGTCACTGTTAAGTCGCTTTAGGGAACTGTAAAGTCATTGTTAAGTCACTGTTAAGTCACTGTTAAGTCACTGTTAAGTCACTGTTAAGTCACTGTTAAGTCACTGATAAGTCACTGATAAGTCACTGTTAAGTCACTGTTAAGTCACTGTTAACTCACTGTTAAGTCACTGTTAAGTCACTGTTAAGTCACTGTTAAGTCACTGTTGAGTCACTGTTAAGTCACTGTCAAGCCACTGTTAGGTCACATTTAAGTCTCTGTAATGTCTTTGCTAAGTCACTGTTAAGTCCCTGTTAAGTCACTGTCAAGACACTGTTAAGTTACTGTTATGTTAATGTCCCCATACGATCCCCTCTAGATCCGCTCCGGATCCCAACTAGAGCCCACCAGATCCCCTCCACCACCTGCCCTCAAACCCCTACAAGTTGATCTCCCCCATATCCCCACCAGATCTCCACCAGATCCCCACCTGATCCTCACTAGATCCCCACCAGATCCCCACCAGATTCCTACCCAATCCCCACCAGATCCCTACCAAATCCACACCAGATCCCCACCAGATCTCCACCAGATCCCCACCAGATCCCCACCAGATCCCCACCAGATTTCCACCAAATCCCCACCAGATCCCCACCAGATCTTCACCAAATCCCCACCAAATCCCCACCAGATCTCCACCAGATCCCCGTTAGATCCCCGTTAGATCCCCACTAGATCCTCACCAGATCCCCACCAAATCTCCACCAGATCCCCACCAGATCCCTACCAAATCCACACCAAATCTTCACCAGATCCCCAGTAGAACCCCATTAGATCCCCACCAGATCTCCAGATCCCCATTAGATCCCCACCAGATCCCCACCAGATCTCCACCAGGTCCCCAGTAGATCCCCACCAGATTCCTACCCAATCCCCACCAGATCCCTACAAAATCCACACCAGATCTTCACCAGATCCCTACCAGACTCACACCAGATCCCCACTCGATCTCCACCAGTACCAAACCAGAGCTCGCCAGGTCCCTACCAGATAACCGCCAGATCATCACCACATCACCACCAGAACCCCACCAGATCAGCACCCAATCCCCGCCAGATCCTCACCAAATCTTCACCAGATCCCCACCAGGTCTCTACCAAATACCCATCACCTTCCCCCACTTCCACCTCACACTATCCCACTCCACACACAACCCACCTGCTACAACGCGGTAATGGTAAAAGCAGCTGATTTTGCAAATACAAAATACAAAACACAAAATCAAAGACATACCCCAAAAGAATCTGTCGCAAAGACATACCCAAAAAGAATCTGTCGCAAAGACAAAATTTTTCAAGATTTAACCCCCAGTCTGACGTCCGTAAACAAGCTTCGCTCTAAAAACGGTCCAAAATCGAACCTTAATTTTTCAATGGCCGCCATTTTGTCAAAAAATCTCAGAATAATTTTTGAGGGTCAGATCAGAAATATGACATCTATACTGATTTTTACCCCGTTTTTATACCCTTGGAGAAGGTATATTAAAATTGTCCAGATGTTTGTAACGCATAGAAGGAAGCATCTCCGACCACATAAAGTATATATATTCTTGATCAGCATGACGAGCTGAGTTGATATAGCCATGTCCGTCTGTCCGTCCGTCTGTCCTTCTGTCCGTCCGTCCGTCTGTTTCTATGCTATCTTAACCAAACTTTGCACGAAGTATAAATACTTTGGTATAAATACGCTGCACATTTGTCGGAACCGGCCGGATCGGACGACTATAGCATATAGCTGCCATAGGAACGATCGGTTGAAAAACTAGTTTTAGTGAGAAAAACTTTTTTGTTTTCAAAGCTATCGCTCCCAACGCTCGTATTTATAAGTTTTTAATTATTTCACATAATTTCACCAAGCCTTGTCAAAATCGGACAACTATATAGTATAGCCGTAATACAAACTGTCAGGCAAATATCAAGCTCAGAGGGTATATAAACTTCGGTCGAGCCGAAGTTAGCTTGCCTCTATTTTTAATTTTCATTTCACACGACCTGGAGAGGTGGAATCGTGGAATCGCGTTTCTAAGTGTACATTTTTTTTGTTTACTCTAATCTGTTTGTAACATGAAGCACACGTGCTTTCTTTAAGAGCATATTTTTATTTGTTTATAACTTCAAAAATTAATATCTTTTCAACTATAAAAGTCTCCATCTTTGTGAAAACATCATAGTTTGAGTTATGTTTAGGGCAATAAATTGTGCGTCCTTAGAAGCTATATCATGGTGGTTAACACTGAGAAAAAATTTTAAATAGTTTTTTGCAACAATAACTTAACATTATTAAATAATTTAAAAATCTATAAAATTATAATTTGAGTAGATACAGTAAAATTCTTTCCACCAATATCAATTTGAGACCTGTCCGACAAACCAAACCTGAGATATCAGGTTTTTAAAAAGGTTTATTTTTTTTATTTTCTCGTTTCTGACGATTTTTGAAATTGTTTATAAAGTTAACAAAACTGACCCTTATGTAAACCGATGCCGGCGTCACATATTCTGTACTTTCCGGCGTGACAGAAAACGGAACTCCGAGCTGCTAAGACGGTCAAATGTGGAGAGTGTTGACACCATAATACAAGAGATACACACAGAATTAGAACTAGAAGATGGAAACAACATTTGTTTGTAACCAGCATATCTAAACAAGACTAGAACCAATGTCCGTCCAGCCACTGAAACGGTTTGTAGTCAAGGGATTATACCCACTGAAAAACTTGTGCTTAGGACAACTTACCAAAATTTTTATTTATAAAATTTTTATATTTTTCGAGCACCAAGACTTTGTTTTTGCAAAACGCGTTATATTTCTGACCATTTATTCATCCATGCCCCTGGGGTCCAAAAGAAATCACATTTTGATTTATAAACATTAAGATTTATATGATTGCTCATGCCAAGCACACACTCACACACGCACGCCCACACACTCAAGACGCCCATAAAATTGATAACAAAAAATGCTTTAGTTTTTTCTCTGCATTCCGTTTTTTTTTTGGTCGTTGGTTACTTCACATTAATGGCACAATCTAATGGTTTTATTTATGGAGTGTTTAGTGTTTGGCCCATTTGAAACAATACAAAACATGCGCACATACTTAAGATTGAATATCAAGGGAATATCCTGAGGATATCCTGAACCAAACCATGGCAAATCACAGAGGGCCGAACTATGTCAATCATTAATCATTTTCATAGCTGAGGCGTGGCCTGATTTGTACGCAGACAACCTAAAGTTGTCTTTAAATTTTGTTTAATCAAAAATATTACAGAATTTACTTAATAAATTCAATTTGTCACCCAATAAATTTCACGCCGTATTAAAATAAATTTGTGACAATTGAAAATAAAATTTTGAAGTGGCATAGAAGAATTTTCTGTTCGCACAAACAATTTATGAAAAGTCAAGCGACGGCCTCGGCTCTCTGACACATGACTTGCATGTCAAATGCGAGCAAGGACACCGAACACCCCCCAAATCGAGTTTCCCAACAATGTTGCCTTAAATTTGCACAACTCTTGTCCTTTCGGATGTGGAGTGTGTCCACATAAATAACAAAATTTAAGGACAAAATATCAATATCCACTTTATGGCACGACAACTGCATGCGAATGAGTTTCTGGCACCGCCTGAGCAAACATTGCGGAATTGCAAATGGAATTCTATTTCTTACTTTTGTTTTGCATAATTTCAATTCGCTGCAAGGCAACATATTGCCCAAAGAAGTTTTTGCGCTAAAAATTTTTCAGCGCAAATCAGTTGCAAAAAGTAAAACTAAAAAGTTTTGTGTTCGTGCCGTGGTGTTGAACATCTTAGGAAACTGCAGGAAACTTTTATAGAAATTTAAATATACAATAAAAATGACTGAGCTAAAACCAAATACACGAAAGTGTTTTAGGTAATATTTTATTATTTGCCGGCAATGACTTGTGGCAACCAAGCAAGAGTCTTTCTTTTCTAATGCCTCAATTTGATAGCGCAAGAAAATCCCGCATATTTTCCTAATATATCATTTTATATATTTCCTTTTTAAGAGAGTTTTTGCAAATTGGATTTTTTATGAACACAAAATATTTTTTTGAAAACCATAAAAAAACATATCCTTCCATAAAAGCTGATCTGGTCATAAGCTTAAATTTAATTTGTTCACATCTGACATATTCAAATAATTTCGTTTGTCATACTTCACTGGCTTTGATGTGCCTCCAGCTCAGCCTCAGCCTCCGCCCCATTTGCTGGGGTTGAGTTCGTTCGGGCAGGGTTTCGCTAGATTAATTTAGGGTCATGCATATAATATAATTTTTTATGTTCTTAACTTACTTTTGTGGTGGGTCTCTGTGTTCGCATATTGAGTGAAGCTTTCTTTATACAATTCACATGTGAGCAACAATTATTTATGTTTTGAATGGGACTTTCTCAGTTTGAGTTGGAGTTTTTAATCCTTTGGCTGAGGCAACATAATATAATTTATTGCTTTTGGCAACATGTGTTTGTGCCAAGTCTTGTCTAATTAGGGGTAATAGATCTTAAAAAACTAGGAAATGTTATTTGATATATGGCGTTTTCATTATGGGGTTCAGATGCTCTGCTGGGGTAATCAAAAACAAGTGATTTATTTTTAGTTTTGTCAATCAAGAGCAAAAACTAAAAAAACGCAAAACAACTTAAGATTTAAAAACTTTGGATAAAAAGCCGAACGTTGCGAAAGTCATCTTCTTCTGTGCTGATGTGGTAATGAATTTGAGCTTTATCCAGGTAGGTTTTTTAAAGGTTAAGGAAGCCAAAAATGAATTGGATCGCTGTTGTGTTAGAAGCAGTTTGCGGGACAAACAAACTTTGTTAGCTTATAGTTCACTACTTAGTTTAGTTACAATGATTGAGAGAGAAGGAAAAAAGAAATTTCTTATAACTAACACGGAAAACTTTTCCTTATGCCCGTTACTCGTGGAGTAAAAAGGGTACACTCAAGTCGTGCAAATGTATGTAACAGGCAGAAGGAATAATTTCCGACCATATAAAGTATATATATTCTTGATCAGCATGAACAGCCGAGTCGAATGTATGTATGTACAATTATTGACGCTTAATAAGAAACATGTTTTTCGCCCCTAAACTTTATGGAATTTCGGGTTTCCTGAAAAAAAGGCGGATCATTTATTTTTTGGGATTTCTGATAAGTTCTTGCTGTCATTTCTAACTGCACAATACTGCAATCCAAAATTAAAGGCAAGACGTCGTCGACAAAAGACCGCAATGCACAGAGGTTGCTGCCATAGGCCAAAAATCAAAAAATGAATGTTAAAATTTTCAAACCGTAAGTGCCTTAATTAACAGCTAATTGGTCAAGCTTCACAGTGCCATACTTATTTTGCTTTGATTATAACGGTGCTTTCTTAAAATACCATCGAAAGTGTAACCTTTTCTTCAACTGTCTTGTACAGTGCACGCAGCTCGCTGCCACATGCTAATTTTGTTAAATTAAATTTTTGCATAAAAGCTATATTAAGTCAAATTGTGTAAAATGGATATTGTTCATAAAGGTATTGACTTAACTTCTACAATTCAACTTAAAGAAAGTTCGTGTTTAATTTTGTGTAAATCGTTGTTTTAGATTAGTATATTTTTGTGTTTGTTTTTGGTTTGAGTGTCTAATGTTTAGTTAAAGTTTTAAGTGTGTCGCCCTCCTCAGCCCCTCACAATCCTTTATGACATATTGTTTCTTAATACTTTAAGATTTTAAAAATGTAAAGTGTTCTTGCTGCCATCCGCTCATACGCGTGTACTAATTTGCAACGTAATGCATGTTTTTTTTCTCAATTTTGTATTTGCGTGACGGACAACGGCGTTGCCAGGGGAGGCGGCGGCTCACGGACGTAGTGATGGGGGATCATGGGCGGTCAGTGGGTAATTGTCCCCCTACATCATAGATGAAGGGCCCTGAACGCCGCCCGGCGTTTTGATTTTTTAGTTTTTAATTTATTCATTCTCTAGGCACAACTTATCAATGCGAATTATCTCGATTACATGTTTTTGAGATTTGGTGTCTAGAAAGCGGTATACGTCCCCACAAAGTACAGAAAATCCTCGATGCCATAGTGAAAGACCTTAAACATGAGGGTTACAAACCAAATCTGGAGGAGTTGCAAATACATTTGGAATAAATTTGTAAGAAAATGGTGCTGTTTTGGAAAAACTGCAGGCGCAACTGAACGAGACTTTTGAATAATCATTATGATTGGCTTGTTTGTAAAGAAACCATTTCTTTAAAATATGAAGGCAATCTAAGAGTGTCCAATTCGAGTTATTTATATACCGAGTTTCAGACCCCCAACTCTATTAGAAGTATTTTTGGCCGCACTCTCCATACAAGCCGGACCACTGTGCAATGGGTTCTTGATTGGGTGTGACGCTAACCTCGGATCATAGTTGCCTTTTAAGGACTTATATAAACTATCCTAAGCTGCATGCTGTGATTGCTTCTTAAACAAAGGTTGTCTCCAGCAGCTTGTTTGCTCCGACCTCTAATAGCGTAAATGACCATCGGGAACAACACTCTGGGTTCATGTGCTTTTTAATGGCTGAGAGTTGATTCTCTGCGTTCAAATTGATGCGTTATTTGGATCCAAATTTCCGCGATTCATCGCCGGAATTGCACAAAATATCCTTCCTTTTTTTATACTCTGTACCGAAGGTACATAGAGTATATTAAGTTTGTGCAAAAGTATGTAACAGGGAGAAGGAATTATTTCCGACTATATAAAGTATATATATTCTTGATCAGCATCAACAGCCGAGTCGATATAGCCATGTCCGTCTGTCCGTTCGTCCGTCCGTCCGTATGAACAAACAGATCTCGGAGATGCTACGAGATAGATGTTTGACATGTATGGGACAAATGTTTCTTATACTTGCAGGCAGATCAAGTTTATTTTCAATTTTTGCCACGCCCAATCCCGCCCCCGCAATTCGGAAAAAACGTTATATCTCATACAGTTTTGAAGATAGACGTTCGTACCTTCTAGAGATAGTTAGTAATTAGCAAAATGTATCGATTTGCTGAAATAATGATAAAGATCGGATCAGTGGTTCTTAAGTTATGAGCAAAAAAGTACATCGCCCTCGCCCCACCCCCTCCCACCCATTCACAACTTACACCACACAATCTTAGAGAGAGAGAGAGAGAATGCGAGAGTGAGAGAGAGAGAGAAAAAGAGAGAGAGACTTTGAGATGAGCGCAGCACCAGCATTGCATTCAGCTTCCACTCCAGGTACAGAGTATGCTATAGTCGGGCTTGACCGACTTTCTCCCTTGTTTTTTGAATATATTTTATATGCGACTGAAAGACTTTGGCCCAACCCCTCTTTAAAGCAATCAAAAATGACATATTTTCGACTCGTCACATTTTTATACCCTGTTCCCTTTAAAAATGGGAAAAAGGGGATCATGAAGTTGTGCAAATGTATGTAACAGGGAGAAGGAAGCACCTCCGACAACATGAAGTATATATTATATATTCTTGATCAGCATCAACAGCCGAGTCTGTCTGCCTGTATGAACGCGTCGATCTCAGAGACTGTAATAGATAGAGCCACAAGTTTTGGAATGTATATAGGTGTATACTGTACCCACATCGAGTT
Organism: Lordiphosa clarofinis; assembly: GCA_018904275.1. Taxonomy (NCBI): domain Eukaryota; kingdom Metazoa; phylum Arthropoda; class Insecta; order Diptera; family Drosophilidae; genus Lordiphosa; species Lordiphosa clarofinis. The sequence goes on along the minus strand of JAEIGQ010000231.1, from coordinate 154,789 downwards.
TGTTTCAGATTTCAAAAAATCCTCCTCCTCCATCTTTAAACAGCGAAAATCTGTCTTTTTATCTGTATAAACGCGTAAATCTCACAGACTATAAGAGGTAGAGCCACAAATTTTTGCATGTATGTAGGTGTACACCGTACCCAGATAAAGTTTGCTCCAGGTTTGGCAAATTCCTCCTCCATCTTCTTCTAACCGCGAAAAACTGTCAGAGCTACCTAGTGACTTAATATATTTTCAGTGAGGCCCAACATCTATCTATTCTGTGTACCACAATGAGATCCAAACAAAAACACCGAAGATATGTACATAAGTGCGCCTGCCCATTTATTGAAATAAAGTGTAAAATAAATGGAATTCAAAGCTATAGGAACCAGATTACTTGGGACAGGGTATTTTGCTGTCGGGGCACTCGACCGCAACACTCTTACTTGTTTCATTTGGCATGCAAGTAGGCATTGGAGAAATTGAGGTTGATTCCTAAAAAGTAAAATTTTGCCAAGAATTGCACACAATTGCAGTTCAGAACGAGAGCGTAAGTTAAAGTCTGTTCTAACCGACTTCGATATACCCGTTACTTATGGAAAATCATGTTTAGAAGTGTTCCTGCGTTCCTTAGGGTGACCATCCGAAAAGTATGCAACATTTTTCTTAGGGTGGGAGGGTGGGTTTTAGATTGGGGGGCTTGGTTCACTTTTTTGCTCATAACTTGAGAACCCTTCATCCGATCTTTATCATTTCTTCGGCAATTCGATTTATTTTGCTAATTTCTAACTATCTCTAAAAGGTACGAATTGTCTATCTTCAAAACTGTAGGAGATATAACGTTTTTCCCAATTGCGGGTGCGGAAGGGGGCGTGGCCAAAATTTGAAACAAATTTGATCTGCGTGCAGATAAAAGAAGCATTTGTTCCATACATGTCAAACCCCTATCTCTTACCATCTCTGAGATCTAGGTGTTCATACAGACGGACAGATCTAAGTTTTTAAGGTATTAATGATTGCCTGTGTTATGTTTCTGTAGATGTTCTATAAGTTTTATTTTAAATTTTTAGCTCTTTTTATGGATTTTACAGAATTTGGTGGTGAGTTCCAGAGTGGCAAGTAGCATTGATGAAGAACTGTTTCTCAGAACTAGCCCGTTTATTTTTAGGGGATTTTTAGGGGTTCTAGAGGATATGGCAAAACTAAGCTTCTTATACAGGTAAATTGGTTCTCTGCGAGTGATTATGTTGTGTAATGTAGTATTATTTTATCATTAACAATGTTCGCTGTAAGCTCAACTTTAAACTTGCTGAAAAACTGTTGCATACCCACTTGGGCGAAAGCTTCAGACTATGATAAAAACTGTTGCATACCCAAAAGCTTTTGTTCTTTAACGCTTTAAGCTTAAAACATAACTTAGAAAACCGTAATATCCTAGCTTAGATTAAGAGATAAGAATTACATGTAAACCTTATGTGCCCATAAGAAGCAATGTAAAAAATAGAGGCAAGCTAACTTCGGCTCGACCGAAGTTTATATACCCTTGGAGCTTGATATATGCCTGACAGTTTGTATGGCAGCTATACTATATAGTGGTCCGATTCGAAAAATTTTGGTGAAATTATGTTAAATCATTAAAAACTTATAAATACGGGCGTTGGGAGCTATAAAAACAAAAGTTTTTCTATAAGACTTTTTCAGACCTAATTTGTATGGCAGCTATACTATAAGTGTCGATTGGCAAGGCTGGTGAAATTATGTGAAATCATTAAAAACTTATTAATTGAGCGTTGGGAGCAATAGCACTAAAAACAAAAAGTTTTTCTCATAAAACTAGTTTTTCAACCGATCGTCTAGGCAGCTATAGTATAGTCGACGCGGCGAAAAGTCACGTTTATACCAAAAGAATTGCAAAGTTTGGTTAGATAGCTTTAAAACTGCGGAGGAGTAGCAAGAAACAGCGGACGCGACAGACGGGACAACGGAAGGCTATACACTACGTCAATCAATATATTTGTGGTCAGAGATGCTTCTTACGTTACAAACACGGACATTAATATACCCTCTCCATGTGCTTAGTAAACAGACTTGCTTCGCACATCAGCACATCTCAACTTTAACTCTTCGCCTTTTCAGTAATAATAGTAAGGCCGTAAACTTTATCCATTGGCTAAACCAAAGATCAAACATTTTATTTGCAAACAAGTAAGATCGTTGCAGTCGAGTAACCCGACTTCATAATACCCTGTACAATTGACAAACACACACACATACACAAACGCACACACACACGCAACAAACATACACGCGTGCACGCGCACGCACACACACACACATATGTACGCGCGCGCTGCATAGCGTACTGCACAGGGTGGGATGTGGGAATAACTTCGGTGTTTTAGCTCAGATCTCATTGTGCGTTTCAGAGTAGATAGATTTAAGGCCCAAAATAATATATATTAAGCGACGATGTTGTAACTTTAAAATTGTGGCTCTGACAGTTTTTTGCGGTATATATACTTTATAGAGTCGGAAATGCTTTCTTCTCCCTGTTACATACATTTGCACAACTTCATGATCCCCTTTTACCCATTTTCAATAGGAACAGGGTATAAAAACGTTATGTGTTCAGTCCTATTTCTATTGAATAATTAAAGAGCTATAGAGTTAATGGCGACTTTAAGTTGATTCATGCTATTCCATAAAATAGTGAATCAGATAAATTCTAGCTATTGTCATTCGAATTTGAATTGGTAGAAACTTTTGGGATAAAGAGAGCTGCCTAAGTGATCCGTACAACCTTCCAGTTGCCCTACTGATGTAGCCTATTGATTGGACTTAAACGGATTCAGTCCTAAATCATTTCCTATAGTGCAACTTTTTACTTCTGTAGGTTTTTCGTTACAAATACAAAAACACTCCTTTAACTAACTTAACGGACGACTTACATAAATCATCAGCGTAACTTACAGATGGACAGCATAAAGGGAAATTAGAATTGATGAGCTTGATTGGAAAAATATATGTACTGGAAAGGTATAATATAAAAAAATGTTTATTTTTAAAAATGCCTAGCAAAAAAGTTTGCAAATTGCTTTAGGATGAAAACCATGAGAACAGATGATTCGATTATGCAATGCTCTTATTTACAAAAATGAAAACTAAATTTAGTTGAAATTATACCCAATGGGCTCTCTTTTTTGTATATGGTGTTTCTCTGGCACTATCTGCTCTGATCTCCGGTTTAAAATAACTAACATCTTAGGTGTTTCCGGCCTTCCAAATCCCAGTAATTGGCGCAGTCTTTCAAACATGCTTACTTCAGGACCAACATCCATTTTGTGCTGCACTATACTTCTTATGTGGATAATTCGCATTAGCCAGTTATCGGGGATATTTTCTTTATCTGGTATCTTTACAGGTTCCTTTTTAGGTTTCTCTGGGACATCATAAAAGGAATTATGTTGATTGATTAATCTCTGTCGCTGATTATCGTCCAAAGATTTGAAAAAGGTATAAGAAGTAATATTTGCACAACCCAACATCAGCAATAATAAAACTAATTTAAAACGCTTTAACATTTTTCGAGTGAAGTAGTCGTCGTACTGTATGATTAAGTGAACAGATCATCCCATTTATATATTCTTCGAGAAACCTTGAACTTGAGACCCGCAAAAAGTCAATAAACCGTAAAGCAGCTGTCGGTATGCAACTTGTGTAAATATTTCAGACAATTTTTTTTCTTAATATTATTTACAACAGATGAAATTCCACCACCAAAAAAAAAAAAAAACGAAAAAAAAAAACGTCTGAACACGTAACTGTCATTTGTGGCTCTCACTCTCTCTGGGGTCCTGTTGGAGCATGAATCACTGTAAGTGACACAAGCGGTGAATTTGTTACCTCATGAAAGTGACATGAATTCGCAAAAGCGTTTCGGGCGTACATTAACACATTTCGTTTCACTTTTTTCTTTGTCCCATTGGGCGCTCTGTATGAAATGGTGGCGGCATAATTTTTTAAGTGACTTTTTATATTTGCATTTAGAAATGTTAATGCCAAAGTGGCAGTTGCTGGTGAATATATTAAACCTCTTGAAATGATCTTTAAGACAACCATCTAAATTTCAACCAAATTAACTAAATCGTTGTCACATATGTCGACCATTTGGCCCTTTGCCCATAAATTGCTAACAGTTGTCTGTCATTTGTTTATTAGTTTTGTCCCTGCAACAGTTTTTTGTTGCCCGTGTGTTTCTTTGTCAGGCGGAACCATAAAAATCATCGGAATTGCAAATAGATTTGCCACAAAGAAGCCACAACTTGTTGGTGTCACTTGCAGGCGATGCGTATAAATTAGAGTTGGACTACCAGAGTGGCGGTCACCGAGTGGCCATTGTGGTGGCATCTTAAATGTCAAAAGTGACACCCCCTTGCCAACCCTGCTGACCAGTTCCATTGCACCTGAAACAATAAATTTCCCTTTTTTGTCATGGCACTCCAGCATCCTTAGGAGCATAGTGTGGAGGGCAGGGCAAGAAAAATGATGACCACATTGGACGCACGGTTGAACATGATGGCATACAAAAAAAAAACGTTGCTTTTTCGTTAAGGAACAACTTGGCTGGCTAATAAAAAAGCAGGAGAAATTGAAAAAGGACGAACCGAAGCCAAACCTGTTTCAATTGCATTGAATGGGTCCAAGTTGGGGGTGTTTAAGCGGAAAAGGTAAGTGCCCCGTTGTTGTGGTCGGGCTTTTAGTCAATATCTCAGGCATTTGTGCAATTTCTCTTCATTTTTTTTTGTCATCAAGTGAGAGAGAGAGTTTGGCTAACTTATACGGAAGTTAAGCTGTTGTTTATGTGTCATAATAAATCATGTTCAATGTACACGAAACAATTTCAGTCTAAGTGGATAATGGATACAAGTCTCATGTAGACTAGTTTTTTATAGTATTGGGGTGATGAGATTGTATTGAAAGGTACAAGGAGCTTAGATCTAATAAAGAACGCTAGAAATATTACCTATGAATTGAGTAAAGAAACTCCCCACTGCACAGTGATCGGACTTGTGAGGAAGTAGGCGACAATAATAGTTCTAGGTGTCCTCCAGGACCCTTATATAGGAATCTCGCCAAGAGCGGCCGCGCAAAAGGTATGTTCTGAAAAAATGGGCCTCAGTGGAGTAATAGTTAGGGCGGCCCGTGTTATCTTTGAACGAAACAACGACGTTAATATAATAGCTGAAATGGACACAGAAGACTCAGCAGCGCAGATTATAAAACATTCTCGAAAACTGGCCGGATCTGAAATATATGTGGAACGAGATCTTAGTGATGAACGACAGATGAAAAAGAGAGCCATGCTGCACATAAAGAGGGAACTTTCATCAATGAACAATAAGCACCGTGTTACCGTCAGAGGCGACAGCCTAAATGTAAATGGAAAGTGGCTTGAATTCGACGATGAATGCCGACTAAAGTGTGTAGAGCAGGATGGGAGAAGTTTATTGGTGGAAATCTATGGCGCGACCCTAGCTGATCATGACTTTACTCTCACTTCACTATTAAACAAGATCACAAAAAACTAAATAATAACTGTAGACACAACTCTTTTAGAATTAATAATTTAAATAACCCAGATGATCAATTTTCACAACACTCTAGAAATATAAATATCCTATCTTATAATGTTCATGGACTAGCAAATAAGTTTATTTACCCAGGGTTTTTTGACTTTGTGCGGAAAGCCGATATTTTCGCACTGATAGAAACGCATGTGGAGGAGCACGGAGTCAGCAGGTATCAGAACACCTTTCAGGGTTTCCAGCTTTACTGGCAACCAGCAATAAGGAACAGCAGATTTGGCAGGGCTATTGGAGGTACTGTCATTGGAATTAAAAATGACCTACAATGCAATGGCGTAAGCCACACATATGAATGCATAGATGGGCATCATATGATCAAAGTAATTGGAAAGGATAATATATGTACGATACTGCCCTTATACCTGAGAGGCTCAAACTGGACTTCTGACTTTGCTAAGATAAAAAGCTTCTTCCAATCCAATGACGTCTTGAATCCAATATTACTGGGAGATCTTAATGTTAGAATTGGAGATTTGCAGCAACCTATAACTGAAGACCTTCTGCTACACTTTGATGGATCCAGCACCCGTAAGTCCCAAGACCATACTGTAAATGCTGCGGGAAGAAATCTAATGGAGTTCTGCGATGATAATTGGTTAATCGTTTTAAATGGCAGAGCGAAGGGAGACAGTGATGGTAAGTTTACATTTGTCAGCACAGTTGGTAGCTCTGTTAACGACATATGTGCCGTCGGCTGCAGCTTCATAAAGAATATCGTGGAACTAAAAGTGGAAAGCGCTATATGGTCAGATCATTTACCATTATGTCCCACCTTGACAACACGATGCGAAAACCCTTGTACCCAAGATCTACGGCTGTTACCTAAACTTATCTGGAAAGAAAAACTACAACCACAGTATAGCATGAAAGTTAAGTTAAACATAGAATCTAAAAAGCAAGAAAACCCCGAGTTACATATAGCGGACATTTGCCAAATTATAAAATCTTCAACATATTCAAGACCAACAGTGAAGAAAACCTTTCCTCAGAACAAGTGGTTTGATGCCCAGTGTGCGAAGCTTCGAAAGAGTGTATTCAATGCTCTTAACAAGTACCGAAACTCTGACGATGCTGAACACAAATTGGAGTATTTAGATTTAAAGAAGAGATACGACACCCTGTGCAGCATAAAAAAGCAACAGCTCATCGCAACCATAGGAACTAAAATAAATGACGTCCAAAACAGTAACGATTGGTGGACACTCGTAAGAGAGTTGCGATCACAGACATACCAAATTGGCTCAGACATACTTGGCAGCACTTTCAAGGACTACTTCAGAACCTTATTAAAGACAACAGGAAATATAAATAGAATGCACTACGCCTTAATGCTAAATAGGGACGATGTATTGGATAGCGACATAACAATAGAGGAAATAAAAAACATGCTACGAAAAGTCAAAAGCAGTAAAGCACCAGGGGAAGACAGAGTGCCGTACGAATTTTACGCAAATGCCCCAGACGAACTGTTATTAGAGTTGGCGAAGATATTCATAAGAAATCTGAACAGTGAAGATCTAGACGAAGCCTTTATAAAAAGCATAATTTTTCCCATACATAAAAAAGGAGACCCAAACCATGTCGGAAACTACAGGGGCATCTCGTTTATGAACTGTGGAGCAAAAATAATGATGGGAGTCTTGAATGATCGACTATCGGAATGGGTGACAAAATATGGTACTCTAAATCTACAAACGACAACATCTACAATCTTGCATCAATAGTCAAAATCAGGTTCTCAGAAAATAAGAAAACGTACCTTATTGATTTTAAGGCAGCTTTTGTCAGAGTCCCAAGACAACTATTGATATTTAAGCTACACTCAATCGGGGTACCAACGAAAATCGTTAACTTCGTTGAAAAAGTATACGCAGTATCCAGTAGCGCAGTATGGAACGGAAGCCAGTTGTCGGAAAGTTTTGAAACTTATAATGGAGTTAAGCAGGGATGCTTGCTATCCCCTTTACTATTCGCACTATATATTAATGATCTCCATGAAAACTTAGGTGGTGGCCTTAACATAGATGAACTAAATATCAGGCTCCTTTTATATGCAGATGATATCGTCCTGCTAGCTGACACCCCAATCACATTGCAACGTATGGTTAATCGTCTTGAGAGTTATTGTGGCTTATGGGGAATGGAGGTAAATATGCTGAAATCGGAGATTATTGTTTTTCGTCAACGAGGAAGGCTTGGTGCGGGCGAAAAATGCACCTATCAAGGAAACCCAATAAGAGTAGTAAACGAATACAAGTACTTGGGAATTATTTTTACACCAAGCCTGACTTTCAACAAGCACTTAAGCGAAAAAAACCCGGGAGGCCAAACAAGGAATCAACATGACATGGAACAGTTTTTTAAGCAAGCCGAACATAAGCCTAAAAGCAACTCCTTATTTGATGAAGTAGACGCGTTGCAACAATATTTTATTAAGAAAATACTTTATAGATGTCCGATTTTCACAAAACTTGGTGAAATTATGTGAAGGCATAGAAAACTTATAAATACCAGGTTTGGGGACGATTGCGTTGAAGACAAAAAAGTTTTTCTCTCTAGAACTACTTTTTCGACCGATCGTTTCTATGGCAGCTATACGATATAGTCATCCGATCCGGCCGATTCCGACAAATGTACTGCGCATTTGTACCAAAAGACTTCGTGTAAAGTTTGTTTAAGATAGCTTTTAAAGTGACGGAGGAGATAGCATAGAAACAGACGGACCGACGGACAGACGGACAGACGGACATGGCTAAATCAACTCAGCTCGTCATGCTGATCAAGAATATATATACTTTATGTGGTCGGAGATGCTTCCTTCTATGCGTTACAAACATCCGGACAATTTTAATATACCCTCTCCAAGGGTATAAAAAGAAGTTGAATAGATAATAAAATAGGGGCTGTGGCAGTTAGCCGTTAGCCTAGCAAATGTGACTATGCTTTCCTGGTTTCCAGATCACGTATCGCCGTAGTCCATATGGAAGCTTCGGCGATATTGGAGGCTCTCCCGCAAGTATGCAGTAAGGGAGCGCCAATTGCTTCCGTTGAGCAGGGCGCGACAGTGTTGATTTTCCCAAGTGCAGAACCCTAAGTTCTTTTAGTATGGGGCACCGGGCAAGAAAGTGTTCAGTGTCCTCTCTCTGCACTGGCTGGGCGTGGTATTATATGGGGTGTAGTTTAGGTTCATCAGTTCTGTTCTCGCTCGGAAAATAACGGATATGGCTGCTGCTTCGATGTCATCTTGGAAGTAGTTCCTAGTCGAAAGGTTATACTGCAGTTGACTGAAGGTGAAGCTCTAGCTTCTGCTTCGAAACTGGCCCTCTCTCTGTTGTCAATACTCCGTAGAAGCTGACCTTGCCAAACGCTCCATGTGTTGTAATCGCTCAGATTGCATTCGATGTTGTGTTCCAGTGCCATGGATTTCCAAGTGCGGAAAAACTGCGTTTTGGTCTCTAGCAGGTACGTCGTAACAACTCTTGGGAGACGAGTGGGGGGCATTCGCATGGTTTTGGTAACGTAGTCAAAATGAATTTGCATTGTATATTGTGACATGGTACTGAGGTAGGTGGAATACTCGTTTGACAAAAAAACGAAGAAGCTTTTCTACGTCTTCAAATTGATCAACGCCCCACACTTGAGCAGAAAAGCACATAACTGTGGCTGTTTGTTACTATAAAAGTTATCTTCACTAGATAACACTTTGTATAATGAATTCATCATGTATTCATTATATATCAATTATAGTATCAAAACGGTGTGAAGGGGTGTTCGTATGAAGCTGGCGTGTACTAGAGACTTGTTTATATTGTTGTTTGGGATAATTTCGCATAAGAAAGGTTTGTCAAATTCCCAGTAGTTTAGCCGTTTCAGGCGAAAAACATGAAAGAATTGCACTTTTTTTGAAGTTTTTGCACTTTTGAAGCACTAGATGCTAATTTAAAAATTTGGGTCAGTCTGTTCATGACTTTTTTCCACTAGTTTATATCTTTAACTTTGCCAAAGCTATAAAAACAAAATTCCAAACGGTTTATGATATATGGTCAGTTTGGTATGCTCTTAAAAAATATCGGGGTCCGAAGGCGTAACCAATTTATGTGTTGCACTGTGTAATAATAACTTGCACTGTAAATTACTTGGTTTTTAAATCAGTGAGGATGAAGTAGATTGCTAAAAAATTCACCGAGATGCATAAGCTAGGAATACAATCGATTTCATAGACGAGTTAAATACAATAATGTGGCGGATTCAAAATCTCCCATAAACAGCTTTAGTTGGCTTAGCTAATAAAGTAGCTAAACACTCGTTTCCTAATTGATGTAGCAATATCCATCTTTCTCCATAGTTCGGCCACATCCCTTACCGCATGCTTTAAAAGGACATCCCCCCTACTCTATGACATAATGGAACCCCTTTTGTTATCCCACAATCAACGTACAAGTTTGTGTTTTGGATCAGTGCCACACACTTCGCTGACACTCTGACATTGCGACTCTTCGTCAGACAAATGTCACGCATGTCACCAGCTCTAACAATGGCCAGATATCACTTCTGACCATGTTTAATATCTGATGCCCACACCCCGGCCCTTTCATACAAAACTGAAAACTTTGAAATGAAAACTTTGTATCTTTGGACGACCAAAAAAGTTTACTTACTCTTGGGCCAAAGTTTTTGGCTCGAGAACAATGCAGATGGAGAGTAAGTATTTGCATCAACTTTGACACGTTGGAACAATGTTATTTTTTTCCAAAAGTTATATGCAAAAGTAGAGCAAGCTTCCGCACAATTAGTTAACTACCCAGTCCATGGCATACCATTTCTGTGTTGGCAATTTGCAAGGTGCGAGCGTCTGGAAGTGCAGACAAAAACAAATCACTTAGCCCTAATGGCTTATGGAGGCAACCAGCGGCGTTGCCAGTGCATTTAACCGAAAAAACCTCAAGCCGTTAAGTGTGTTGAACAAGTGAGTGAGGAGTCGGGATCCGGAGGAGAAGAAAGCTGTCAAACGATTGTCTTTTCTTGTCAGCCCACACACACTTACACACCCAAGAACTGAAACTGGAACGTTGCACGATGTCGAGATGCTGAGACTCAATGCTCAGTCCTGTCTCCTTTCAGCTCCAGCATAATGAGCGACCCAATTAGGTAAAGTGAGTGTTGAGGCAAAATGCATATGAACCATAAAACAATTGAACAAAGCGGGGGGAGCAATTAACCAACAAGCCGGAATAAAATGTTTGGTGAGCTGTTTCACTTCCTTATGAGAAGAAAAGGAAGCACGCGGTGCGACTCACACTTGAATGTATTTTGGTTTCGACTATTTCTACTTTGTAACAAAGGTACATGGATTATATTAAGTTTGTGCAAAAGTATGTAACTAAAAGTCATATTCCATTTCGCAACTCTAAGTAAAAACAAGTGAGAAAGTCGGTGAAGCCCGACTATATCATACTCTGTACCTGGAGTAGAAGCTGAATGCAGCGCTGCTGCTGCGCTCATCACTAAGTAGCTCCCTCTCTCACTCTCTCTTTGCTGAATGAAATGCTGTGTAGGTTGCTTTGTTTTTGTAAAAAAAGGGAAAAATCAAGATATAAGTTGTCAAAAAGGTAAGCCTCTTTTTTATGTTTACCACACTATCTAATCGTATGTATGGCCACACTAACCCCTCTGCACAAATCTCGTTAAAGGTTTCTCACCTACCATAAAAATAATTACCAGACATGACCGTAACTATCATTTGAGCAACAAAACCCACCCCAAAAGTCCCAAAATGCAAATTGAAAATCTTTTGCCAAGCCAAGCCAACAACAACATCCACAGCCACCACACAACAACTTTCTCTAATCATATGCAAAAGTAAAAATTAATCAATGATTTACAAGAACAATACGTGTGCACATGTCGCCAGCCGGCGGGCAGAGACCAACCGAATACCCAACCCAAGCCCAAATCCAAACCCGCTTGTTAGAGTTAGAGCGTGGCCACCCACTGCCCAAGGGCAGACGGGTCATGGACAGGGGAACGAGTCAAAGGCAAGCAGGCAACGGGGGCAGGTCCAGTGCAATGAGCAAGAACACAAATAAGGCGTCGGCACTGATCCTTGTCAACCACCAACAATAATTTCAATGTGCACAGGAACAGACCCAAACTCCGTCTGCGTCCGCTAATAATTCAATTAGTTGCCTCAAAAAGATGCCAAACTGTGAGGACTGTGAGGCTCGGGCGTGGTGAGTAGTTGCCGAGGCACAGAAGGAGGTTTTTTATGCGATGCAACGGGTTCAATAATCGAAATGCCGCCGGGCCAAAAATCGCACCAAGTGCATAAATTTGCGCAACAGCCGGCAAAACGAAAATGTGTAAACTGGTTGAGGTTTTTTTTTTATATTTGAAGGAATGGGGAAATGGGCCAATGAGACTTTATGAAGCTTGCAAACTATAAACACCGCTCTTCTAAACTTTCCAATTGATGATTAAAAAGCTGGGATGGCAAATAAGAGAATTGAGTTTAATAAAAATTAAACCTGTAAAAATTATGAACATTAATGGGAAAATCTTAGATATACTAATTCAGTATCCTGTTAACAGGATAAATTTTAATTTTTAAAATAAAAACTGGTTTTAATAGAGTTTAAATGTTTCATAACCATTTGCTGTGCCAACATTTTTAAACTTTTGTTTTGTAAAAATTTTAAGTGGGTCGAGCAAACAAAAAAAATTTTTTCCACTAAGACTAGCATTTTTTTACCAATCGTTCCCTTGGCAGCTGTATGCTATAGTCATCTGATCCGGCCGATTCCGACAAATATGCAGCGAATTTCTACCAAAAGACTTCGTGCAATGTTTGGCTTAAACTGACGGAGGAGATGGCATAGAAACTGACGACCGGTCAGACGGACGGCATGAATGTTGCTATTTTACATTTCAATAAATATTTTGTTAAGCCCATGCTATATCAAGTTGCCTTTTCAAACTGCTATAAAAATGTGGAGTAGGAATTTTCTATTCCTCCCATAAATTTTGATCTTGATTTTCACATATAACAGGCTGTAACTTTGCCCACGGTCCTGACAAAAATGCGACAAAATTTACATAATTAGTGCATGTTTAATTATATGATGAGATGGCGCCAATAAATGTCCGACAAACAGAATGGCCTGTAGCAAATGGTTTAGTTTGACAAAATTGATATAAACCAAGTAAAATTTGACTCTGAAGGCCAAATTTGACAAAATTGTCATTAATTATATAGCGTGTTTGTTTTTCTCAGTTGCATTGATATGTGAACTATCCCAAAAGTTTCATAAAATCAGCAATTAATTTTTGTGTGGGCTACAAAAATTATAGAACGGCAAGAAGTCGGGTACATAGTTTTTCGCGAATATCTTGGATACCGAACTAAGATATGGCTTTGACCAACCAACTCATAATCAGGAATTCGTTTAAGATGCTCGGGATACTTTTTCACAGTAGAATAGTGTAGTTGTTTTAGCCAAAATATAGAAGTAAATTGAAAAAAAAAAAACAAAAACAATTCGCAATCATAGTAATAGCTAAATGTAATAGTAATAATAAGATTCTTTAAATAAATGAAGAATCATTCACAGGAACCGCATGATAAATCACTTTGATTTTTACAAAATTTTTTTAGTCCTAAACAATTAATTTCAAAGCTCTCTCTCAAACCGTTTTAGGGTTATTTATAATACAAAAAATTCAATTCACTTTTAAGCCGAGAAACACCGCGGAAACTAGAAATTCCTGGCAAACTTCATATAAAAAAGGAATTTTTAGTTTACCTTTTCGTTGCTTGTGTATCCAGTAACATGAACGTAGTCCACAGTTTCTTATCGATAGTTGGCATATCGATAGCGTGTGTTGATGGAGAGAACAGCTGCAAGGATTGGTAGGGGATGGTGTCAAGGGCACACTTATGACAAATTAATGAGGCCGCTAGAGGGGCGTTTTCCATAGACAGAAAGGTTTAAGAGTTGTACACCAATTGGTCATGATACCTGCTGGTGTGCATATTAATTTGGGCACATAATCCTTCTTATACCAGGGGCCCCACTTATGTAGATGACTCTAGTTTCTTGAGGGCAGTGGATCATGACGTACCCCATAACGGGACCGCCCAGATCCACCGCTACGAGGCTTAAGAAGCCAATGGAGCTAAAATGCAATTAGCTGCAACCGTAGCTACTGCCCGAGGTCAAGCGGCGGTTCAGACACACCAAGGTATTAGATGGCGTTATCCGTATATGGAACTCTTGATTCTAGGAGACGCACTCTAGCTACTTGTCCGGGTCTCATAGCAAGCGTGTTGACTCTTTGAACGATTAAAGGCTCTGTTCCAGCGGCTCGCCCATCGACCAAAGCCGAAGTTCTGATCCAGCCACTGAGTTGGCAATATTGTATCCGACGATGAAAGACTTCATTTGATTGGCGTAGAACCTAGAGGTCATACTACTATGGAGAATATCGCATTATAAAGTAATGCACTCAACAACATGCTGCAGTGCTGTTTTGTGGCATTAGGGACCCACTGCAAAGTGTAATGGACCGGTTTGTCATCCCTAAGTAGAAAGTATGTGCATCTTTCAGAAAATACTATTTATATTTTTTAATTTTATTTAAATTCAAATTGTTAACAGTGCTTAACAGCTGATTGATCAGAGTGACCTTTCACCTTTTAGGCTCATGGTCACACTGTTTTAGTTACAAGAAATAATTAGCAAATTCGTGACAGGAATTTTCCGCAGTGCTGGATACAGGCCTTTAAGCGTAAAACTTCATCAAAAGAGCACCAAAAAAGCTCAAATTTGGGCGTTAAGCTTCTCTCATAATATGCTTCGTTTGGGCCAAATTTCATCCAATTCGAGGCATCATGCCATAACTTTTTATACTCTGTACCAAAGGTACATAGAGTATGTTAAGTTTGTGCAAAAGTATGTAACAGGGAGAAGGAAGCATTTCCGACCATATAAAAGTATCAGCATCAACAGCCGAGTCGATATAGCCATGTCAATCTGTCCGTCTGTCTGTCCGTCTGTCCATCCGTACGTACACAGAGGGAAAAAACGTGTTCAAAAAATAAATTTCCGTCAACTTAAAATGAGAACAGAACGTTCTCAAAATTTTTGAGAACAAATCTTCTAAATGTTCTTGGAATGAGTAAAGTTGTTCTCAAACGAATAATATTTACTTTAAACAACAACAACACCGGTTTTTAGCAGAGAGATATACAAGAGAGACTCGCTGTTGGTTCTCTTTTTGCTCTCTCTCTCTTGTCTGCTCAACAAAGCATAAGTAGCCCTCTTGACGTACATCTGCAAAACTGTTCAATGCACACTGGGCCAGATTTCAGTTTGGGCGGCATAAATTCAAAATTTTTATGGAAAAAAATCGCGATTTTAATCAATTATTCTTAAAAAGCATACATTAGGTATATTAAATCCACTAAGCGTTTTGCTATCAGTGCAGCCCTCGATTTTTCGGAGGGCTGCAAAATCAAGTGTTCGGTCAGCTGCTTTTTGTGTTAAAAAAACGAGAAACGGTGACGCAAGTTTAAGCTTGTGCCATTTATCACCCCGTAAATAAAAATTAAATGTAAAATATGGAAAATAAAGGCAAAGGTATGTAGAATGTAAATTTTTAAACAAATTGTGTGTTGTTCTTGTAAAATGTTGTTTCTATTTATCGTTTTGTTATGTCCTTATATAGATAAAAACCTAACCAACGTGCCCGTGTATCGTAGAGTATAAACTAACTTTCTGACAATTTCTGACAAAAAGTAAATATGAGAAGTTTGACCTTAAAGTGTATATCTCATCGTGTTATTAATGCTTTTTGCGGCTTTTTGCGGCTTTGCTCACATTCTCTTGATATTTGCAGTTAAGTTTGAGTTCAGCCATGCAACGCTGTGCCATGTCTGGGCTGAAAACAACGAAATGCCCGTGCAATTTCAAGCTGGATTTTTGAGCAGCTTAAGGAGCATGCAGTGAGCATAGAGAAAAGAAACGAAATTAACACAAAAATTAAAAACTTTAAAAATTACTTGAAAAAAAGGTTGCAAAGAGCGCTCGAAATGTTCGAACATTTAATGCAAAGAATTAAAAATGGTTATTGTAGAGCATGGTATTCTTAGTAAACAGCACATCAACAATGAATCAAGTTGTAAGTGTTCACGACTTTAGAGGAAATTAGCATCTGACAACACAAGAAAACAACACAAATCTGCTTGTACTTGCGGCAGCACTGTCTAATGCTATTGATCTAGATGTTAAGCTAGATAAAATTTAAATAGTATTTAATTAAGGATATACAAAATAGTTAGTAAGTAATCTTTTTAACACACCTTTGAAAAAACTATTATTTACTCTCTTTTTGTAAACTTAGAAGAAAAAGTTTGAGTGTGACATTTGATTTGTTCTATGCCAAGAAAAAATATCAGTACTGGTTTTACATTTTTTTTTTTAATTTTTTTAATTTGAAAATGTAAATACAGATTATAAAAGTTAAATAAAATTCAAATATAAGCGTTCTTAATTTAGGTAACAGAAATGCATGATTTAAAAAAAGATATTTAACAGCAATTTAAGGCTCTCTTCTGGTCTTCTGGCCGCCATTTTTACAAATTTGATTTTATTTTTTTTTTTGATTCTGCTTCGGGTCCTAAAGGCATTCATAGTTACCATTCTCTCAGTTTCCATTTTACTTATTGTTAGTAGTGACTTCCGGAAAGCTGCGAACCATCCACACACCTATATTTAGAAGACCCTACTTTGGAGTCCGAGAACTTTTTAAGCTGCCCTCGCATTGACAATTTTAATTTTTTAATATTTATAATTAGTACAATCACATTCGAACAATGGAATAAAAAAATCTTTTAACAATTGATTTCCATAAATTTAAAAAAGAAATCAGCCGCCTACACCAGAAGTGGCCCTTATCTAATGTGGGCAGTAAGGGTGGGCGTGGTCGGATTGTTTTATAATTTTCCCGAGTTATAACACACTTGATGTCTATCAAATATGCCAAATTGCAATTGTCTAACTACATTTTTCGAATTTATGCCGCCCAAACTGAAATCTGGCCCAGTGTGCAATGGCTGAATTGTCACGTTGAGTGCATAAAGTACCGGGCTCAAATCCCAGTCAAGCCCGAACACATTTTTCTGTGTTTTTCTGGAAACTTAAATGAAACGAGTCAGGTGAAGTGGGTCGTTGAAGCGATGTTTCTGATTCCTATGGCACAATGGGTGGGTGGAGAAGCAGCAGCGCCCATTTCCAGAGTAGCCTTGCCTTTCTTCACTTCCAATCAAAAGAGGTATGTCCCCGTTCCCTATTCCACCCAAATGTGAGTAATCCGCCCACACCCAAGTGCAATCAAATTTTTTTCCAGGTGAGTTTAAAATGTTCTTGAAAACGGAACAATATAAACTCAAATCTTGTTCTCAAAAATGGAACAATGTCAACTCAATTTGAGCTTTTGCGTTCTCAATGAATTGTTCTCGAAGTGAGAACATTGCACTACATGTGAGAAAACCCGTTCATGCATACTTTTTGATAACGTTTGTGCTCGTTTTGAGTCCAATGTTCTCGGTTTTTTACCTCTGTGTATGAACAAACAGATCTCAGATGGTAAGAGATAGAGGTTTGACATGTATGGGACAAATGTTTCTTATAGCTGCAGGCAGATCAAGTTTATTTTCAAATTTGGCCACGCCCCCTCCAGCCCCAGCCATTTGGAAAAAACGTTATATCTCCTACAGTTTTGAAGATAGACGATTTGTACCTTCTAGAGATAGTTAGTAATTAGCATTATCGATTTGCCGAAGGAATGATAAAGATCGGAAAGCCGGTTCTCAAGTTATGAGTAAATAAGTAATTCACCCCCGCCCCACCCCCTTCCACCCTTTTACAACCAACACCGCACAATTTTAGAGAGAGAGAGAAAGAAAAAGTGAGAGAGAGATAAAAAGAGAGAAAGAGAGACTTTTGACTACTTGAGCGATAATCTCGTAATGGCACTTTGGCCACTTTCAGGATGAACCTCTTCGTCTCAGTGACAAAAATAAATATTAATAGCGAAATGGCGCGAAACTGGCCAACGCAGCTCTACAAAGGGATCAGCTTTAGGAAACATCAAGTAACAAATAAAATAAGATTTCGAATAGAATAGATGTAATTCGTTTAAATTTGACCATGGAAGTAGGTTATATAAATAATCTTAAATTTTTATTGATCAGGGATTAAACTGTATTAATGACACATCGAAATACCATCCACCAGGAACTGCTCTCCGTGTCCGGGATGTCCGCTGGGCTTACAATAACACTAGTTTACAGCCAAAAAGACCCATTTCTACTGAAAATTTTTTTTAGTGTAGTTTGGAATGGTGATCTCAAAAAATCAATTTCAAAAATTTTTTCATGGCTCCGTTTTTTGAAATAATATTTTTTTTATTTTTTTGGTAGGGGCACTTACATTTTAAGCCATATCTCACTTTATAATTGTCAGATAGAGTTAAGCAAGATAAGAATCGAAAGGTTATTTCGCTGCCGGTAATCGAGTAAAACATTGTTTTTAAATCGATTCATTAGTTTGACTACAATATCCAAAAATATTTCGAAAAAATCGGTTTTTTGCTCGAAAATTAATTTTTGGTCGCCTGGAAAAAATATAAAAAAATCCAAAAAACTATTTTTATTTTTTTTACATAAGAACCGCATTTCTACGAAGAAAAACAGGTATCGATGATCAAAATCTGTGAACAAACACAGGAGCTGTACGCAATTTAGTGCAAAAAAATGTGATATTTTCCTGAATATTTTAAAATAAATTTTCATTTGCTTTGACTTTTGTTCCGTTTTTAATTTTTATTTTTGTTCCGGCTTTTTGTTCACTTCATAATTTGACCAAAAAACAAAGAAAAGTACAATGTTAATTTTTGGAAACACACAATATACTCAAATTTGACTGTTAGTTCCTCTACTCAATTTGATCCATCTATGGTACGTGTTACACGATTGCATCACAAGTACCGTATTTTCTTCGTAAAAGTGCGATTCTTAAGTAGAAAAAATAAAAATAATTTTTTTGTATTTTTTTATATTTTTTCTAGTCGTTTAAAAATGAAATTTCTTGGATTTTCGAGGAAAAAATCGATTTTTTTGAAATATTCTTGGTTGTTGAATTCAAACTACTGAACCGACTTAAAAACAATGCTCCACGCAATTATTGGCAGCTCCATTACCTTTCGATTTATTTCGTACCGACTCTATCTGACAATTATGAACTGAGATATGGCTTAAAATGTAAGAGTACCTACCAAAAAAATTTAAAAAATTAATATTTCAAAAACGGAGCCATGAAAAAATTTTTGAAATCGATTTTTTAGATCACCATTCCAAACTATACTAAGAAAAAATTTCAGCTGAAATGGGTCATTTTTTTTTTTATTTTTGTAAACTAGTGTAATTAATGTTAAGTGTTAAAGACACAATTATACAAAATATCGTTCAATCGCAATCAAAAATAACCGACATTCCGCTTTTCCTCACATTGCACTTGACAAACAGTTTACACTCAGCTAAATACAACAAATTCCCTGGTTAAGGCCAAAGTAATTGTGATATAAATAAAAAATCAACATATCAAGACACAACATACAAAAAGATGTTCCTGACGATGCGGGAGGGGGGCGACACGAGACAGCGGACAAGGAACACACTTAGATCCCAGGCACATGTAAATTTTAAATTGTAAATAATCGTAAATAACGCAAATATCGCCTTAAGCATTTGGTTAAAGCGACAAAAGGCAAGAGGCAAAGTGTGAGTTATTTATCCACTCACACTTGGCGTAATCCTCCTATAAGCCCTGGTTCTGGCGATGGATATGCCTTGGCAAGACGCAAATCAGTAGCCAGCGAACTGCCTGGGAAATGACTGAGCTGCCGCGGGGTGTACCAACTACCCTGCTCCTGTACCCCATCTCCCCTTCCGCCCACAAGCTAGCTAGTCAGGAGCTGGTTGTAGTCGTTAGACTCTAACAGATTTATAGAGCAACACGATGGCTTCCAGTTCCACGACGTGCTCTGCGTATGCAAAGTGAATTTATTGAGTTAAAATGCAAATTTCATAAGAAAAGCAGAAAAAAAGAAAAGATTTCACAAATTTCCGCATAACACGATGCGTATTTCAGTTCCTTTTCGCTTTGATAGATTGCCAACTGAAGCAGGTTGGAGTGGAGTTGAGTGGATTGGAGTGGAGTGGAGGGCGGAGTGAGCGCTGAGGGGAGTGACGAAGGCGCTTACTATTTATTTAAGCTGTCTGTACAAGTGTCTTGCAATTTGTTGAAGATTAAATGCCATCTTATGTGTTGACAATTTGTTATTTTAAGAGGGGAAAATGGGTGTGGCCAGAGATGGAGATTGCCCAAAATGGGTGCGGAAGCAATTTCAGGTAGGTAGGTGAAGTACATTGTGAATGCTCGCATGTAGAGACTGTATAAGAAGTTGTGTTCATTTCGGAAATTAAGCAAACGATAGCACAATATTTTGAATTGTCAGCAAAGTAATTTTTATATATCGTCTCAGCTAAGATGACTTTATACTAAATCTTATTTCGGGGCATTATTAGCAACTGAGAAAATTTGTAATACTCTTCAGTCCAGATTAGTCTACTGCAGTCAAGATACTGCACCAGGCGATTAGTCGTGCTACCATGTACATTTCTTAGCATAAACTTACTCGGAACTTTTTGTTTTAGTATGTACTTGAAAAAATCGATTCGCCGATCACGATGAAAAAAAACAACAAAATGGTGAATAGCTTGATTCGGCTCGACCGAAGTTTACATACGTTTGCAGCTTGTAAAATTTATAAAAATAATGGTTTTAGCTGAGATTTTTCTTAAACTCATCAATAGCCACGTTAACTATTTTGTTTAAAACACAGATTAAGCTTAAGTTCGGTTTACTGGGGGCAGCGTGTTTGCCGGTAAGAATGAGTGTCAGAGAGTAGAGAGATATCTTAATGCGGAATTATATACTCTCTACAAGGGTAAACAATTCTCTTACTTTCCGATCATCCTCCATATTTTAAAGCAAAGTTTTATTCTTAAGATCGGGTTAAAAAAAGAGTCGAAACCCTTATCTTGCACCTAACACGAATGGAATGGCATCTCATTGTTAATTAAATTTCCGCATATTGTATTTGGAACAGCACTATAGTAACCCTTTTTTATGCAAGCTGGGAATTAAAGAAAGTAAGGTCCCAAGATACAGGCAAATAAATAAAGGCGTGCGCCTCGTGAATGTTAAAGAGTATTCAAACCACTTTCCGTTGATGACTAATCAGTAAATCCTGGAAAAATACCAAGGGGGATGAAAAAAATATGAATGCTGCGATTCTTATTTATTTGTCCGTTACAGCTGTTATTCTTTTGAATATCATGTCTGATCCACGACCCGTAATTTTGATCGCATCATCTAACTGCAAGCCGAAAGCCTCTAACAGCCGCTTTTTCATTGTACCTTCACATATATAGGATTACCTTTTATTAAGGATATTTCCTTCATCACTAAACCGAGTTCATCTTTATAGACTTAAGGACGTCATTTCGTGATACCGTTGTTGGATGCGGAAGCAGTTGGTTGACGTTAACATTAGGTCCACGACGCGTTGCCTACTTTTAATATGATTTAGGGACGATTTCAAATCTTCTACATAGAGCTATTTGTCACATAAACTAACAAATAACGGTGTAAAATCAATGACTATCTGACACATACCAGCTTTCTGAGAGAACAGAAGTCGGCCCTTAGTGTGAGCTCATGTAGGGCTCAAGTATGTATTAAAAATAAAAAAAAATAAGAGCGTTGGGAGCGATAGCATTGAAAACAGAAAAGTTTTTCTCACTAAAACTAGTTTTTCAACCGATCGTTCCTATAACAGCTATATGCTATAGTCATCCGATCTGGCCGGTTCAAATGTGCAGCGTATTTGTACTAAAAGACTTCGTGCAAAGTTTGGTTAAGATAGCTTTAAAACTGACGGAGGAGATAGCATAGAAACAGACGGACGGACAGACGGACGGACAGACGGACAGACGGACATGGCTATATCAACTCAGCTCGTCATGCTGATCAAGAATATATATACTTTATGTGGTCGGAGATGCTTCCTTCTATGCGTTACAAAGATCCGGACAATTTCAATATACCCTCTCTAAGGGTATAAAAAAAAGTTTTTCTCACTAAGACTAGTTTTCCAACCGATCGTTCCTATGATAGCTATATGCTATAGTCATCCGATCCGGCCGGTTCCGACAAATCGATCGCTGCCAAACTTTTTATTATTTCTAGTGGGATCAAAACGAAAGTTCTTCCGCCCAGGCACGAGCAAAATTCAGAGTCTCGCATAAATTAATTTATCATCAAAAAAAAAATGAGAAAAATTGGAGTTCTGATATGATTTTGACCAAGTTTACGCTCGAAATATCCAAAAAAAATATTCAAAATGTTGCTATGATATTTCGCTTAAAGTATTTAAAGAGAAATACCACATAAAAAAAAATTTGAAAATTTTAAATATAAAAAACCGAAATTAATCTCAGAAAAAAATTTTTTTTTAAATTGGCCGATTTGATATGATTCTGAACAAGTTTACGCTCTAAATATCCAACAAAAATATGTAAAATGTTGCTATTGTATTCCCCTAAAAGGATTTAAAGAGCAAAGTCACAAAAAAAATTTTTTCAAATTTTGCAGATTTAATCCGTATCTCATCCCATATATTGGTAGCATATTTAAAATTTTTGGTTTTTAGGGCGAGAGCGCGTCCACTAAATGTAGTCCGATCGCAGCCAAACTTTTTATTATATCTATTGGGACCAAAACGATAGTTTTGCCGCCCGGGCAAAATCAAAATCAAAATCTCATAAGTATTAAAAATTCTTCGAAAAAAATACCAAAAAAAAAATGAAAAATTTACCCTTTTGATATGATTCTGGCCAGGCTGACTCTCAAAATAAGAAACATTTATATTTAAAATGTTGCTATGATATTCCCCAAAAAGGATGTAAAAAGAATTAACACATACAATTTTTTTTAGAATTTTTAGAAAAAAAATTTGAATCTCATCCCCCTCATTTCCCATACATTTCAAATTTTCGATTTTGAGGGCGAGCACGCGTCCACTAAATGAAGTCCGATCGCTGCCAAACTTTTTTTCATATCTATTGGGACCAAAACGAATCTCTTTCCGCCCGGTATTTTGAAATAAAAAAAAAAGTTAATATAAGGGCCAGTCTACTATACATCCTACACATAAAGGGGGCAATCCATACAAAAAAGTTATGGCATGATGCCTCCGAATTGGATGAAATTTGGCCCAAAGGAAGCTTATTATGAGAGAAGCTTAACGCCCAAATTTGGTGCTCTTTTGAGAAAGATTTATTTTTTAAAGCATCTTATTATTACTTTTATTATTATATTAATAGGTACTATTATATTAAACTATTACTATGAATGCGAATTGTTTGTTTTTATACCCTTAGAGAGGGTTCCTATATTGAATTTGTTCAGATGTTTGTATCGATTTGCGGTTTATTGAAAAATTTGTTTTTTAATTTTCTGATAGAAGGACGGAATACTAAACTATTACCGATAACAATAAATAAAACTGAAACGACACAAAAAAAAATTAAGGATATTTCCTTCATTACTGAACCGAGTTCTTTTTTATAGTCGTCCGTAAAATTTCGTGATACCCTTTTTTGGATGCGGATGCAGTTGGTTGATGTTAACATTAGGTTCACGACGATTTCCTAATTCAAGGGCGAGTGTTGTAAGGTCTTTAATACTAGAATTTTTTATGACACTGAATGTCTGATAATTTTATACGATTCACCTCGTCACGTGTATCTGTTCTTGTTTATATGTTTTTCTTTTCGACATATGAGTTGGTTTGATAGTGTGCACAGTGTGATTGCCTACTGTTAACATGATTTAGGGCCGATTTCACATCTTCTACATAGAGCTATCTGTCACATAAACTAACAAATAACAGTGTAAATTCGATGACTATCTTATATTGATGTACATGAGGTAGGTTAGCTGAATATGTTGGCTTACCTTTCTGTGAAAATGCCCATATGATAAATTAAAATTGTTGGACGTAGTAGCATTCAGTGGAAAAGTACAGCATTTTTAACCTCTCTTAAAAAGGAATATGAAATTTAAAAACTTATAATTTTTCATTTCTTCCGATTCCCAAGTACTTGAGTACTTATCTAAATGTACACACCGTTTGGTAAACAAACACCTTGACTATTCCCATTCTCACTTCATCATTGCTGGCCTGAGGGGGGGCCAGGAAAACCAACGAAATAATTCAAGCCACCAGCTTATCGCCGGGATAAATCCCTAAACAACTGCAAAACTTTAGACACTTTCCGCTTTCACCCAAAACAAACATTCGGGCGAGAGTCCTTAAAAGTCGTAACTAACCTTTATTTGTTTTGTGGCTAGGATATCCGCGCTGCTGATAAGCAGCGCCAAAAAGCCATTAAAAATCCCTTTTGTTGTCTGCGTGTTAGGGAGTGAGGATAGAGGAGAGATACGTGTACATGATGTTGAACAAATGTTATGAATGTGGCCCCAAGAAATTAAGCGTGTCGACGGCGAAATGCCAAAAAGTTGTTGTCGTTTGAATGAGAAGAGCGTATAATAAAGTGGAAAAAGCCGCAAATTATAATTTTTAACCTTTCGACGCCAAAGGGCGGGGCATGTGTGTGTGCGCGATAAGCGGTAGCACAGCTCTTCCTCCTTCTTCAACTAATAGAATTAAAATTCACGCGGAAATGCTCCAAGCAAAGGTCGTGCTGGGCTTTTAATGGCAGGACCTCCCGCAGGACTCGTGCCATATGAGTGAAAATAATAATAACTGTAATTGGAATGCTCAACTGAGAGGCGTAAAGGTTGAAAATTCATATGCAAATGATTTGGCCACATTGCCGGGGCCCGGGCTCGGAACACAACCCTTTCTAATTGCGCCGAGAGTGCGGCCATTAAATTGAAAATAAACCATTTTGCTGTCTTACTATGGCAAATAATAATTCAGGATTAGTCGCAACTTGTTTGCCACGCTCCAACCCCACCCCTCCCCAGCGCCAGCAACTCTAAGGTTAATTACGACATTTGGTCAGGTCGGCATGGATGGTCGGTCGTTTTCCAACAGATAACGTAATCGGTTCTGAAACAATATTTGCATTAAGTGGGAGCAACCAAAAAATGCTCAGAGTATGAAATACTACAAAATATTAAAAAATATCTTTGGTCAATTGCATTTTTGAAAGAAATATAAGTTATTGGTTCCGTTATATAAACGTGATATTTAATAGCTTATTTTCAAATCACACGTTCTGTCAAAAAATTTACTGTACTACAAAATCTTTTAGTAAACCACATACAATCTTTCGTCAAAGATCATAATTTACCCCCAATCCACCAAACCCACCAGTACACACACAGTCCCTCCAGTCCAGTAAATCAAAACTCAAACCAAAACAAACTACACTTCCAGAACCCACCAGTTGCCCCTCATCACTATACCCCCCGGCCACCTTGTGTTGTTTCAACAAAACAACAAAATAGAAGACGTACACGCAAAAAAAATTACAGTTTCAGTACTAGTAGCACTCATTCTCGCGTTTACAAAGTGGAGTACGCTCAATTGCTGAGTTTTCTTTTTATTTTTGGCGAGCCAAACCAAAGAACGTAAATAAAAGTTGGAGTGGGTGTGTGATCTAAACTCCGCCCCCATCACAATCTCGCACACTACACCGTCTTTGTGTTCGGGTGCTCTCGGCGTTTACAAAGTTGTCTGTCGACAAAAACAAACGTCGATCACGTTACGCTAACAAAACCTATAAATCGTCGACGTGTACATGATCACTACTAAAATCGTACGAAATTAAAGATGTTTCACATCAAAAATTGTGTTTGGGTAATTCGACGTCACCCACTTCCAAAGAGAATGTTGCAATGTTACGTATAAGTGGCTAAAGCCACTCTGAGAAGAGGATAAGACCCATGCCTAGAACGTTCAAGTCGTGGGTTCGATTTAACGTTGGACGTGTTAGTTATATTTTAAGACACAATTTAAGAAAGAGTTTTCTTAATTTGTTAGTCGATTTAGATCATATGGATCAATTTTGAGAAGTGGCCTTGTTTTAGGAACGGAATTGTTTTAAAAGTAAGAAATTTTGTGCTACCTTTTATAACGCCATTTTTTTCTGAGTGTACCAGAAAAACAGAAATGTGTTCAAAATAAAATTCTTTCAATTTTGTATAAGTTGAGTTTTTATAAAACAATTAAATAGCATTTAAAACCTTATATGTATGAATTAAAACGAATATGGGTCATACTGGTCCAACCCGAACACTCTAAAAAAAATATCTTTTGCAAAATCAAAAATTACCTTTTGGTTGTTGAACCAAAGTCTTAAAACTGTTCGTATTGAAAAAGGTGACTTATAAGCAGGCTTCGTCCATAGAACGTAACCCTGTGGTTCTGGCTCGGGCTACTTGCTTACACGAACTAGTCCACTGCTTAGTTCAAATGGACTAGTCAGGGGCTAGGATAAGCTGGTGCAAAGATATATATTGGGTTAGGCGCTCGGTACGCTCAGGATTGGTTCTTGACTATCCCATGTTGACTAGTCATGGGTCAATCAATGCTGATGCAACGGCGGGAGACACTGTTAAAAAAAAAAACCATTTGTCCACATGCTTAAGGCAGTTTGCCTATCTCAATCGGATTAGTCATGGGACAGTTTGCCGGAGAGACATAACGGGAGTCCCGTTCGGGACATAACACAAAATGAAAAGCCGACTTTGGCTCGTGAAATCAAACAACGAGAAATGAGCGTACACAAACAACAAGTACTTTATATTTTGCTTTCTCTCACTTTTGACAAGTTCGTCTTTATTGGCAGGTGTGATTTTCTCTGCTGTTTTTTGTGTCGCTTCTAATAAATATAAAATAGGTAAGTTAAAGTAATTATTTCCATATTAAAAAAACCAATAGTTAATACAAATTGACTTCATTTGAAAATTATTTGCCACTACTTAAAAAAAAAGTTAAAAGTCCGAGCAAAATATTGCAGCAGATTTACAAAAAAGTCAAAGAGGAAGGTTTTTCAGTTCAAAACAGTGATCTTTTTATTTTAGGGCTTTTTACTAGGTCAAAGATTTTTGCAAAAGCAGAGCTTATATCAAGAGCCATTAGACTCAACAGCATTAGGTATATATGTCATAGATATAAACGATTGTGAAGAAGAAGAAACTGTTACATATTTAGAAAGTAAGGCTGTTTGTGTTCCATATAAAGATTATTTTGTTATTATGCCAATGCTGCACTTGCATTAATGTTGACAGAGAAGACATGTCTCTCCCCGAGCCGAAAAAATTGAGAAAAAATGAGTTTCCAAGTCAAAGCAACTGACAAGGTCAAAAATTTGCCCTAAGTGTCAAAAATTGGAATCTGCTTTAGCTCAGTTGAAAGGTAAGTATAAAATAATTTAGTTATTTTTATGGTTGACTATCATATTTTAAATGACTTTTTCTCTCTTAGGAATCTAAAAAACAGGATATGGCCTGCCAGTTTGAAGCTGTCCTTAACGAGGTGACTGAGCTTAAATTTATGGTATCACAGTTATGCAGCGAAAAGAAGTCTGAGCAGCAGCTTGCGGGAAACTTCCCCATAAAGAGCAGCAAGTAATTGATCGCGTTCGGCGCACAATTGGAAATTGGTCGTCGCTTTAGGAATTTATATACTGAATTAACTCTTCCAACAGGTAAAGATTTTACAATCGCTCCTATATCATGATGGCCTCCAATACGTAGTTGGAGTCCTTGGCAAGAAACCTTTGTAGGATCCAAAGAACTCTTACGGCACTTTAATTGAGGCGGACACAGTTGTGGAGCTAAAGGGCTCTCAGAAAAAAATTCTAGTAATTAATAGTAATATATAATTATATTTAAATTAACTACCAGTAGTTTTGGCCATAAAGGCAATGTACCAATATATATACTTAGATATCATTTTATTTTTTTCTAAAAAAAAGTTATAAGTATTTTTATATCGCACTCTTGGCCATGAAAATTAAACTTTGTAAACATCTGTTATTATTAATTAACTTATTTTTTTGTCAGGGTCCAGTTCAAATAGTCTTGTCTTGGACCAGTACAACTAGTCTATTCAGGGACTAGTCCTAAGTATCAGCTCCTGGTTCAGTCCTAATAGTATTGTCATGGGCTAGTGATACTAGCCTATTCATGGACTAGTCCTAATAGTATGCTCATGGACTAGTCTTTCTTGATGCAAGGCGGCGGAGACGTCCTCCCCAATGACATGCCCTAATAAAATGGGATAGGAGTTGTACATTGAAATGGTAGGCCCGTGGGCTAGGGCTGGCCCATACGGACTAGTCAAAGGACTAGGCCTGGACTAGTGTTCAGAACCGCAGGGAAGTTTGATTGGATTGTCTGCCACCGCCGTGCGTCTTTATAAGATGAAGAATCACGATAGAATATGGAGGATATCGTGGTGAAATGGCATACTCTGGCAAATCGAGTGGCAGCTTCCAATGATAAAATGTAGTCTGATGACAGGCGAATTAAGAGGTCGATGGGCAATTGCAGGAGATGCAAGGGATCACAATTTATAATATGGTTGACAAGTCACAAGGCAACATCAAACCGGCATCGCAAAGGATCTGTTATGAGAGGTCTTCCTTAAAGAGGGTTCATTGGCGAAACCTATTTTAACCAAAAATCAAATAAAACTTATTTTAGGGAAACGGTTAGAATTCGAAAATTTCTGGCACTAAGGTTTCGGGTTCGGTTACGGTTTGGTTCGGTTGGGTTCAGAACCGGTTTTATTTCTGCTTCTTGTCGATTCCAATAATATCAGTTCTCAAAGTTCTCTAGTTCTAAATATCCCACCGAGAAATCGACCTAAATAACCCTAGAAGATAAGAATATACCTTTACATAAAAAGTGTAAAGAATAAATAGCTTAAATTAAAATATACACACATATATATCTAAAAACAAACATGTGTTAAAAATTCTTATTACTCGTTACCTTTCCAATGAAAAACCTAGTTCAGTTTACCATCCAACACCAAATCCCACACAGATGAGAGTTGTTCACTCATTAGCACCGTTTTGGATTTGTAAACATTTTAGCAACCAAGAGCAGCGGCTTCAATCAAATTAAATGCAAATTTTACCAACTTTCCACTTGTACACAATCAGTTGCAACACCCACGCGGACCAACAACGCCACCAACTGTGGTTTCAATCAACAGCGGGCCAATAACAGCCTCCAACTCCCCGCCGGAGCTATTTTTTATGCAGTTGGTGTAATTTGCTGGCACCGCAAATTGCGGCGACACATTCATTCAGAGAAATCAGCAACAACAAACAAACAAAGAGTTAGAAGAAAGACTTCAAAGTTAAGCAAATCCAAAATAGAAACAGAATCAAAGGAAATAACAAAAGAGTTGTGCAATTTGGTGGTTTTTGCGGTGGCCACCAAATAAAATGTTGCTGCAGGCGCCAAAAATAAATTCTAAAACTAAGTCAGTGAGTGAGCGACTTTAATTTCCTTTAACTTTAAAATTGAAGCAAAACTTTTGCCAATTATTTAAAGCAAATTGAAATGAAAGAGCAAAAAATTATTCACGCTACATAATTAAGACAATATGCGCAGGGAAAAGCGTCATTAATGGGTTTAAGAAGGCATCGTGTAACCGCAGGCAACCTCAAAGTAACCACAGAGCCATCCCTGCGCCTCACCACAAAGTGTTGTCATTTGTTTCGTTGGGGATGGGAGTTTGCCAAACAAACCAGGCTAGATTTAATTACACACAATTACCACATTTCACAAGGCGATCCATTTTCACTTCAGCCTCCACTCGACTGGCAACAGGTAAGCCTTCGCCTCCATCATCCTGGCCACGCTTATTAACGCCATCGGACACTTTAACGAATTTTATGCAAATTGGAAACGGAAACACTTCCAACGGTTACGCCGCGGCGTCTGTTGCAATCATAAGCCCACGGAGTGAGAACTTAACTCCCTTGGGTGCCCAGGCCATAGATTTTTGGCGAACACAACTCTTTCTCTGGGAGCAAAAGCAGCAGCAGCAGCTTGTTTAGTCGTTTCGTGTTGGTTGAGTTATTATTGTAAATTAATTTTTGTTCATTAGATTTTATATAATGTCACCAGAGCCAGATGAGACACAGACACTGAGTGCGTCCGGCAGCAAGGGGGACTTATCAATTAAAAGCGAAAAGTATTGCATGACACAAGGCGCAGCGGTGAGGATTCACGAGGCGGAAAGGGGTTGATAGGTAGAGATAGTTAACTTTGGCTAGGAAAGTAAGGTAAAGTAAATAGGTTTAGTACAAAGTTTTAGTTAAAGAATGAGCGAAAAATGAAGTATTATAGAATGATGAATTTTTAATATTCGAATGTCAGTCAATGACATTTTTTTCTTGTTCTCTTCTTCTTTATTGGCCATCACAACCGTTTGACGGTCTCGGCCTCTGCATGTGAGATTTGCTGTGTTTGTAGCTTTTAAACTAAACCGACCTCTTACTTTATAAACTGACCAAAAGACGATGAAAAATACAAATTTATTTTTTGTGAACACACATAAAATTTTACTGTTGCTTCCTAATAATGTTCCTGATACTATTTTCCTCACCAATACCTTGCTCTCTTCGTACAAGTACGATTTTTAAGTTTTTTTTGTTAAGTTAAGTAATTGGTTCTTCGAGGAAATTGAAACGAAAGACTTGGACGATATTTGGTTTCAACAAGACGGCGCTAGGTGCCACACAGCGCACGCCACAATCAAACTTTATCGCCTTATCTTCGAAAATCAAATAATCAGCCAATATGGAGATGTGAATTGGCCGCCAAGAAGCTGTGATCTGACACCGTTAGACTATTATCATTAAGGATTGGTCAAAGACAAATGTTTTGCAAAGAATCCTGATACAATTGATATGTTGAAGAACGAGATTCGAGTTGCTATTGCTGACATACGTGCCAAAACAGTTATAAATGTTCTCTTAAATTGGGTGGATTGAATGGGCTACTGCCTAGTCAGTCGTGGTGGTCATTGGACCGAAATTGTTTTTCATAAATAAATGGCATGGACTTAACTCTCCAATAAAGGTTCAGCCTTTTAAAAATATCGATACGTTTTATTATAGCAAAATTAAATTCCAATTTTTAAAAGAACCACCCTGTACTAAGTCGATTTAATGTGGTTCCTTACTTGGTACAGGGTATTTTCTTGTGGGGGGCACGCGACCGCAACACTCTTACTTGTTAAAAGAAGTTTTCTTGGCAAAAACTGTTTGAAAACCAAAGTTTTAAACAACATCTCCGTTTAAATTTATAGCAAAATTCCCATCTAATGCTCAACCAATTTCTTTTAGATAGTTTTAATCCTTTCTCTTTCCTTTTCTCCTCTAGGGCCTCCCTTGTATTTTATTGTAATGGCGTTGTAATTTAGTTGAAAGGGAGAGGAAGAAGGATAAAAAAAAAAATATTTTTTTTGAAAAGACTTAAATATTCTAATCAAAAAATTTCAGCTAAACATCAAATTAAACCATAACTCAAAGAAGGCATATTTTTTGGAGTGTTTTCAGAAATGTTAGCTCAATTGTAATATATGATGTTCTAACCAGATTTTCTAATAAGAAAATTAAATCTCTCAAAGTTCTGTGGCTCCGACGAATTTTTCGAGAGACTTACAAACCAACCCTAGAAATTTTTGAATAAAGAATATTTCGATAAAACTTTTGGCTGAGTTTATCTGGTGTACAAACTGTTGAGTTTTGGACAAAAAATGAAACTTCGTGACATTTGATATTTTTTTTTTTTTTTTTTTAATTTTTAATTTAATTTTATTGTATTTTTTATCCCAGCACTACAAGTACAAATAAGACTTATTTTGATTGTGCTAGTCACTACAGTGTAACAAAAATTTCCACAATTTAAATTTAAATTAATAATTTCTAACAGAATACATAAAAAAAAAAAAAAAAAAAATAAATATTGAATATAAATATAAATACAAATAACTTAAGGGTACTGTATACCTTCAGAAAAATTTTTTTTGGATTTTTTTTTTATTTGCTTAAACGTTCTATTAGGATCTTATAAACATCCTGCAAAACTTTCAAGCTGATCCGAAACTCAGTTTTAAAGATATAAACAAAAACCATTATTTTTTCCGACCCTTTTATATGAAAATTGTTTTTATCGATCCTCGTATTTTTAGAAATTCGTATTTTTTCCCCTATTTTGGTCAAAAATAAATAATAAAAAATAAATAATAATAAAATAAAAATAATAAATATTTATAAAATGTTCGATATTATGGAAAAAAAATTTTTGAAAAAAAAATTTTTACTTGGAAATTTTTGGAGATTTTATTTTTTTACCATGTCTTGACGCACTTTGACTCAAATTTCTGGAGAACTGCTTAACCGATTTTGATAATTCGGTGAAAGTTAACACCCAAATGCACCAAATCCGATTTATACATTTATTAAAAACGATTTTTATTTCATCGAAAACAGATGTTGAATCTTTAAATGCGATTATCGCCGGAACCACTATTTCCAAAATGGTTGCAAAGATTTAAAGAGTACCTGTTGACCGATTTTCAAATTCTTTCCCTTAAATTACTTCTTATACCCACCATTCTGGTGTGAACTAGGATATTTTTTGATCGGTCAACAAATAACGGAGCTAGGACCAATACAGTGGGAAAAAATAGTCGATTTTCGAAATTTTGACTTTGAAACCCCATAACTCCGCCGATTATTGACCGATCCAAAATATCCTAGTTCACACCAGAATTACATTAATTCTTAACAAAACCCTGTCTTCAGTTTTAAATTCAGATCATCCGTTCTCAAAAAAATTTTTGCAACCATGGGCCTATGTTTTAAATTTTTGGTTAACTTTGAACAAAAATACAACAACAACCGTAGGTACAACAACAACAACAAAATTACTAAATTTAGTTTAACCGATTACCTATCCAATGAAAAAAATCCGCTTCTTAATACCACTTATAGTTTTTGAGTAATCTAATTTTTTGTAAACCTTTAAAAAATGACAGTTGAAGGTATACAGTACCCTTAATTAAATTGTTGAATAAATTTAAATGTCGATTTGTAAATGTTTTTTAAGTTTTACATTAAACTGAGGGGTGCTTCTAATAGTTTTAAGGTTGTGAGGTAAATTGTTCCACAGACGAATAGCATTTACAAAGTACTGTCTTTTCGAGCACAGCGTTTTAGTTCTGGGACAAAAAAATTATTGGTTCTTTGTGAGAGAGCAGGTCTTAGTTTTTGAAATAAATAAGAAGGTTCCTGAGAATTTATGATTTTATGTAGGAATGTTAGAGTCCTGAGATCAATCCACTTCGTAAGGCTGAGGTCAAATATCTTGTATGACAGATGGGATATATATTCCATACGCCTAACATTAAACACATATCTAGCAATGGAATTAAATGCCACCATTAATTTACCCATGTCTCTCGAGTCCAGTGTCCAAAAAAATTTCCACACCATAAAATAGGGTGGGTACCAAAAATAATTTTGCAATAAGCAACTTAATGTTAACAGGCAGGAAAAACTGTGACACTGAGAGCTGCCGTAGAAGCCCATAGTCCGACCAGTTGCTGTTGAAATATGCTTGCTCCACGACAAAGTGTTATTAAAACATTATTCCTAGATTTACTGCCTGTTCCACGTAATGAATGGGAGTGTTATTTAGATGCAGTTTCGGCAACAGACTTGTATCAACAGGTTTTTTGTGAATGACAATACATTTTGATTTTAATGGATTTAGAACCAATCCATTCTCTTTTGCCCAGTGGTTAACTTTATCAAGTACATCATTTGAATTACTACACAGTCTTCAATTTGGACAAACGACTAACATATATATGGACGTCATCTGCGTACAGATGAACTTCACAATTAGACAAAACATTCGGTAAGTCATTAACATAGACAGAAAACAAAAGGGGTCCCTAAAAACTGATCCTTGCGGTACTACACGTCAATAAAGTAAAATTCGAGTACATGAACCGGAAACAACCCGCTTGGAGCCTGTCAGTGAGGTATGACCTAATAAAAATTAACAGCAGTGCTTGTGAAATTATAAAGATTTTGAATTTTCGTCAAAGAATGTCGTGGTTGACTGTGTCAAAGGCTTTGCTGTGGTCTAGCAGCGTTAAGAGTAACAGCGCCAGCATCCAACTGCTGGCGAATATCTTCACAATGCCGGTAATTGCCGTTATGCAACTTCTGTTTTTCCTAAATCCAGATTGTTTAGAACTCATCAGCTTATTATTACTGAGAAATGTTTGCATCTGAGTGGCCATAAGGTTTTCTAATGCCTTAGCAAGAAACGGCAAAATAGATATGGGCCTGAACTCATTATTTGACTTTGGATAGGTAGAATTTTAGCCCTCTTCCAGAGACACGGAAAGGTAGAAGTTGTGATGGCAGTGTTTATAATGTGTGTGACCGGATCAAGTAGTACTGAAGTAACATTTTTACAAATCTAGGGCTAACATTATCAAGGCCTTCTGGTATTTAGACTTAATTTTAGAACACACTCCCAAAAACATCACATCATCTACCTTCAGAGGGGGTTTTTTAAGAGATATAATTAAACCACTTTTAGAAATGTCTAGGAAATGTTGTCCATAGAAAAATTTCATTCACCATTTGATAGAAACCAATTACTGTGATTCATTTTTGACAGTCGAGACAAAAAATTCTGAAAGGGTTTGATGGTGGTATAAAAACCCTGCCTGGGTTTGGTTTGATTAGCTGCCGTTTTTTTTAACTTATTGACCTTTGACTTTTAAGCATATGATAAAATAAAAAGAAGTTGATCTTGATTTGGTTTACAAAAACATTTCAAAGTAAACAAGTCAAAGAATAGTCGCATCTTAAAAAAAAAAAAAACGCAACAACGCAAAGTCAAATAATAATCCTACTGCTTCAATTGACCAATAATACATCTGTACTCCTGAATGCCAAAAGAAAGAGCGACGAACAAAAGAAACGACATCCAGCTGAGCGACTTTTGTGCAGGTTTTTACAGGATTACACTCGATTACAGGATACATTACAGACGTACAACGGGTGGGCCTGAGGCTGGAGGCCAAATCCTAGCTCCCGCTGGGAATGATCAATCAATTCAAAATCAAATTTCATTTCTTTCAGTTGACTGAGCACCAGTCCGCGTCCAGTTCCTATTAGGATGATTGCGATTTGGAAGCCATGTTAATTATGAAATTGCGATTTGGACTTGGATGTGGATGGACATTGTAGGCATTGAAATGAAGCTAAACAAACAAATCATTTTGCCGAGCGCAATGTTAATGAAAACCGGAAACTTCACTTGTGTCTGACCAAAAAATAAAGAAAAAAAGAAACGTTTGCGGCGCATTATTACGTCTGTCTGGGACGAGCTGTGTTTGCTCTTGTACTTTGTTTTTAGCGATTAATTAATGCAATTAATCTGCTGAGCCCTGAATTCGTATTCGAGACTTTGGGTTTGCTGATGGAGTTGTTGTGCGCACTTGGATTCCCCTCGTAAGGGGATGGGATGTAAATAAATGGTCAAGATTAAGTTGAGATTATTACGTAGTAATAAGGAAATTAATTAGGATCTTGCTGGGGTATGTAGAGAATGTTTGATATTAAGGAATTGAAGCAAACGAGCACCTGTCATGTGTGGAAGTTCGAACTTTCAAAAGTCACTCGTTTTTCAAACTGCCCTCTTACTGGGCATTCTTTTATCCAGATTTATTCCATTAAGCCTTACCATAATTTCACTCTCTCGCAACTCTAAATATTTATCAACCTCTGAACAAATTACCATATTAATTGCTACTAATTAAAAATTCATTAAAATGGCAGTGCAAAAGCCAGGACCAGGAGCCATCGAGTTGAGTGCCATTTATTATGCTTTGTCATCTCCCATTCTCTCTCTATCTCTCTCTCTCTGTGGAAACTCTGCGCCAAATGATAATAATAAACATTTCCATTTTCATAATTTCAACTATTTTATCGGCCGTCGGTATCAATGAGTTCATAACGGAGCAGAGTGCCAGTGTGTACTTTCAATTAAATGCCAACTTTGGGCCATTATTCAAAAACTATCGAGTTGGCTCTGGTGAAAGTTTCAATCGTATCGATTTGTGTGTGCGTGTCCGCCCGAAACGTTCTCATGTATCCTCGCTGTATGCTCTGCTAGGCCAGTAATTATGCTGGAAGCTTCAGCTATCCCAGCTCCATCCACCTGTAACATCTGTGTTTGCTATGTGTACTCTGTCTCCGTCTCCGTCCATTCATGCCATAAATTCCCGGCTGTGTGGCACATTAATTAATTTGGTTTTTGCGGCATTTCAAAAGGATTATTTACATCTCTCTGTGTGCGCGAGTGTGTTTGTGTGCGAGGGAGTGGGGTGTTATATGCATACATACAACTCATTTCCACAAAAGAGCAAAGTCACTTCAAAGTCAAAGACGAAATTTACTTTGATACTAAGGTATACAATAGAAAATTGTATATTTCAGTTTAATTAAAAAATTTAGCAGCTGTTGGAAAAATTAACTTTTAGTGTGACCAAGTGCGATTGTCATCCTGAGGAATAGTTTAAATTTTGGACAGGGGATTAACCCAATTAAAACGTTTATTGTTGGTTTTTAAAATAATTCCTCTCAACAAAAAAAAGGGGGGAAGTACCTTTGGGCACCAAGGAGCAGAATTTTAGGGGGGTGTTGTTTGTATATATGGTTTTCAGAGTTGGTCCACCTCGTCGCGTTTTTTAATTGTGTGTGTTTATAGTTGCTAATACTTTTTTTGACTTTTTTTGGAGGTTTGTTGGGGAAACCCTAAAATTTTTTAAAAACTCTTTTTTTTTTTCTAAAATTGATATTTCTTAACTTAAAAAAATATAAAGAATTGTACTAGTGTTTTTAACAAAAAAAAAACAATTTTTTTAAATAAATAGGATCAAAAAAAAATTTAAAAAATTTTTTTTTTTGCAAAAGTATATACCTTGCAAAAACTATACAGCAGGCTAGGAATTTCAATGAAAATTTTCAACAAAACCCATTGCATACTGTGGTGTAAATTTGAAACAATCTTGATCTGCGTGCAGATAAAAATAGCATTTGTCCTATATATGTCAAACCTCTATCTCTTACCATCTCTGAGATTTGGGTGTTCAATAGGGGGGGGGTCGATTTGTATGGGTCGAAAAAAAACGTACAAAGCGTATAGCAAAAACGAAATCCACGGTCAATTCTAAGAAAATTTTACCAAGAAACCATGGGTCTAAAATGAATTCCTAGTCCGCGCAAATAGACTTCAAATATGTATGTTACATTTTCCCAAAAATCGAGTTAGAGAGTCGGTGAAGTCCGACTATAACATGTTCTGAATACCCCAGAGCTTGCATTTATCTGATAAATTTTATATAGAAGCAACACAAAGTGATAAAGGTGTCAAAAAGTGAGCCCAGTGCTGCCCATCAACGTTGAACCGGTGCTACCCATCAAAATTTTTTGTTTTCCGTATAACTCCGCTATCGTTCATCCGATCTTCATAGTTTCTTTGGCGAATCGATAAATAATCATGATTATAAAATATCTCTTGAAGGTACAAACCATCTATCTCCAAAACTGTGGGAGATATGAGGTTTTTTCTGAATTGCGGAGGCGGAAGGGGGCGTGGCAACCTGTGACATAAAAATTTGTCTGCCGGCAACTACAAGAAGTATTTGTCCCATACAAGTCAAACCTCTATCTCTTACCATGTCAGAGATCTGTATTTTTGCAGGTTTATGGACATATTTACATACTACATTTATGCTATGCTCATTTTGCAAAATCATTTCATGAAATGCCTTCGAAAGTGCGTGCATAAGCACCATTTCATGAATTCGATTACACGAAAGTTGACTATGAATTCGACGTCAATTCATGAAATGCCGTGGCGCAGGCAACTTAACGTTGAGTTGGTGTTTTCTCATATGTGCGGGCCATATCAAATTTTTTTGGGGACTTTGATTTAGAATGCACTATTTTAGTTTTGCTTAGTGGTAACAACGATCCAATTTGTCACTGAAGAAGATGATATAATTAATGAGTCTTTGGGGTTGTCAACGAGCAACTATGGAGAATCAAATTGATTCAGTTAATCGTTGAAAGATGGTACAAAGAAAAGCAAATCAAGTTCTCAGGTCGAACCGAGCCGGGTTATCCTTTCTACACATTGCTTCTCTAGTGTTGCAGATAATTTGGTAGCTAGTAGGAAAATAATTCTGCTTGAGATGTCTTTTGCCAGGACTGTCAAGTAGCTGTTTAGCATTCCGTCAATCGTTTATTCGGGGGATCAATGTTTTCACATTCACTCAATGGCTTAGTCACTGTCGACTATTTCCTCAGTGAGAACAACCAAATCTCCTATTGATTTCATATTTTTGAACAATTGTTATTATATTTAGTTGCCAAACAAAAGCCTGCTGATTTCTGCAGGTATTTTACTGTAAACGATTTGTTTTGCTAGTATCTACCGGCAAACCCCCTTTTTGTTAGAACGAGCTTATAAAATGTAATACTAGAAATACCAGAGATAGTCATGTCCGTCTGTCT
Source organism: Lordiphosa clarofinis (assembly GCA_018904275.1). NCBI lineage: Eukaryota > Metazoa > Arthropoda > Insecta > Diptera > Drosophilidae > Lordiphosa > Lordiphosa clarofinis. The sequence goes on along the minus strand of JAEIGQ010000231.1, from coordinate 116,368 downwards.
GTCCAAATACCTGTAAAAGTACAGATCTCTGACATGGTAAGAGATAGAGGTTTGACTTGTATGGGACAAATACTTCTTGTAGTTGCCGGCAGACAAATTTTTATGTCACAGGTTGCCACGCCCCCGCAATTCAGAAAAAACCTCATATCTCCCACAGTTTTGCAGATAGATGGTTAGTACCTTCTAAAGATAATTTGCAATCATGATTATTAATCGATTCACCAAAAGAACTATGAAGATCAGATGAACGATAGCGGAGTTATACGGAAAACAAAAAATTTTGATGGGTAGCACCGGTTCAACGTTGATGGGCAGCACTGGGCTCACTTTTTGACACCTTTATCACTTTGTGTTGCTTCTATATAAAATTTATCAGATAAATGCAAGCTCTGGGGTATTCAGAACATGTTATAGTCGGACTTCACCGACTCTCTAACTCGATTTTTGGGAAAATGTAACATACATATTTGAAGTCTATTTGCGCGGACTAGGAATTCATTTTAGACCCATGGTTTCTTGGTGAAATTTTCTTAGAATTGACCGTGGATTTCGTTTTTGCTATACGCTTTGGTCGAAAAAAATCGGCCCCCTAGTGTTCATACAGACGGACGGACAGGCGGTCAGACGGACGGACGGACGGACAGACGGACACGTCTATATCGACTCGGCTGTTGATGCTGATCAAGAATATATATACTTTATATGGTCGGAAATGATTCCTTCTGCCTGTTACATACATTTGCACGACTTTAGTATACCCTTCGTCGTCATCTGCTGTTCCGTCTGCTACCTCAAATGGGGGTGACTCCAAAAGCGCGATAGCCTGTTTTGGTAGTTTGCGTGACTGACACAACGAATATCGACCTTGTCTGAATCTGTCAAAATATTTCGAAATTGCGCAAATATGCGCTTAAGTTGTCAGCTCTATATAAATGTTAACACAATAACACACACTTCTACATTAGCACTTTTAGCAATACGGCGTAATCTTGCTAGATCTGCTCCACGAAACGCAATTATTGAGGCTAGGTTCTACATGAAATATGTTCCAACAATATATTAAATACAACACGAAACAAAAGCATCTCAAATTTAACCACTTTACACTATATTTTACATACCTTAATGAATATTTTGCATATTTCGAAATGCAGTTATATATAATCTTGTAAGAATGACTAATAGTCAAACATTTACAAAATTTCCAACACATACAAGGCATAACTAGCCTTGCGCAAACAGCTGATTCAACGCGCTGCCAAAGACCGGGGATGGGCAGAAAAATTTTTTCTTTTATCTTTTTATTAAGGGTAGGCATTTATTTAACTGGAAATAATAAAAAAATTATAAAAATATTAAGAAATAATTTTAGACTTTATGCCAAAAATAAGGCCATTCCGCCCAATGTGGAATGGTTGGTGGTGACTCATGATGATTTTCGTGTGCTGAACACGAATCTGTTTTAAGAAATTGTCCACCACGTCGCGATTTCTAGAAATTTGAGCATAAATTGAAAATAAAATTCTTTTTTGTCTATGTGTAAACACGTTTTATGGAGATCCTATACCTTTGGTGTGACTTTTTATACCCGTTACTCGTAGAGTAAAAAGGGTATACTAAAGTCGTGCAAATGTATGTAACAGGCAGAAGGAATCATTTCCGACCACATAAAGTATATATATTCCTGATCAGCATCAACAGCCGAGTCGATATAGACATGTCCGTCTGTCCGTCTGTCCGTCCGTCCGTCTGTCCGTCTGTCTGTATGAACACCTAGATCTCAGAGATGGTAGGATGGTAGATCAAGTTTATTTCAAATTTCGGCCACGCCCCCTCCCGCCCCTGCAATTTGGAAAAAACGTTATATCTCCTACAGTTTTGAAGATAGACGGTTCGTACCTTCTAAAGATAGTTAGTAATTAGCAAAATGTATCGATTTGAAATGATAAAGATCGGATAAATGGTTCTCAATTTATGAGCAAAAAAGTGAACCAAGCACCCCCTCCCACTCTAAAAAATGTTGCATACGTTTTGTATGGTCACCCTAGGGAACGCAAAAACACTGTTAAGCATGTTTTCTCATGAGTAACGGGTATATCGAAGTCGGTTAGAGCCGACTTTAACTTACGCTCTCGTTTGATATTATCGAAATGTTCTACTCCTAACTCTGAAATAAATTTTCCGAATTTCAATAAAGATATATCCCTTATAGTAATTATATGCGAGATCACAAAAGAAAACAGTATATTGTTGCTGCCCTAAAGTTTGCAATTGGTTATGTTAAAAATTTCCATTGAAATTTTATTTAAATTACTAGCTAGCTTATAGTTTTTGCAAGAGGTACCTTTGGTTATTTTGTTATTTTATATGTATGGAGAATATGTATTCAAAATGGTATATCTTCGCTTAAAACAACCGTGATATTGGGATATTTATTTTTATAGTTAGCAAATAGAAATTTACGAAAATATCCAAGAGCGTCCAAGCAATATTATAGGTTGCCCATTAATGTATCGGGTCCAAATAGATACCGAAATTATCCGGTGGATCCTTAAGAAAATCATTTTTTATCTGTGTAGGTACAATTATTTGCGCTGTTGGTTTAAGGGTGCATGGGGGTCACAACAACCTTCAGGATGCCAAATTTTTTTCAGTCAGCTATGTGGTGGTTCGCACATAGTAGACTCAGTGAACAGTAAACTGGAATTGCCTCCGGCAGACGTTCACACATGTATGGAAGGAACTGACACTCAAAATTTTGGCATGCTGTGAGTGTGTGCGCTCCCGAGAAAGAAAGAGGACAGTGGGTTACGTGGTTCAGTATGAAACTAATTGGCTCGGTTCGGTTATGAACCGCTGGGTTCAAAACGAAATTAATTATTTTTATTGGAAGCTGCTTTGGTTTAAAATTTTTCAAAAGGTGTAAAACTGCATTTAGAATAGATTTCATTATTAGAAGGCTTTGTTGGTTTTCAAAGCTGGCCTAGCACCCATCAATCCATCACCCAACCAGTTTCGTCTCTTTCAAATATGACTTACATTAGCCCAAAAAACAGCCTTCATTTTCAAATTGCCAGCTGCCCACCACACCACGCACCTGTGTCCTCTTCTGTCCACAGACGGGTCTTTTCAATTAGCCTAAAACCTCCCGTTAGTCCAAAAAGCTGGTCTACCTTTTTAATACCTTTTATCCACCTCATAATTCGCATAATGACAGCAGCAGCAGCAACAACAACAACAGCATAGTCTCATTTTTGTAATTTAGCCAGAGGAATCAACAAACAACAGTGACGTCGTTCCTTAATTCCCGCTGACCATTCCGGATGCACTTCAACTTTCCACCCTGTTGCGTACGCACAATCAATGCGAGCTTGAGTCAAGACCCTTTCCACTCCCTCCCCCTTTTCGAGCAGGCGGAATTGTTGCAAAAGTGCGAAACCGCAAATGTTAAGCGTAACACACAAGTCAATTCCCAAAACCCAGTCACCCCACCGCCCGAACTTGGAACGGTGACAGCCGCAACCAGGCCACAAAGCTCTTCAATTTGCTTGCCATCTATTATGGCAGCTCATTGTGGGATTACCGAACGAACCCGGACCACAACCACCACAGAGCGTTGGCGGTGAGTGAATTGCTAATAAAAAGGGTGGAAAATCCACTTTGCTATGGCATTTGATTTTGATTCTTCTTTTGCTTTCTCTGTCCATCTCGCTCACGCTCGCTCGCTGTGTGTGGGACAAGCAGGAGGAGGGTAAGCGCCGCGTATTGGTAAGTAAAGCTGAATGGGTAAGCCCCGCTGACTTTTGATGTCATCCGATAAGCGCATGTTCACTCGAAGCTGGTAATGTAGGGGTGATCTTGGATGGAAAACAAATGTAGACGAATAGGGTTCTAAAATGTACAACTTCAAAGAGCATACTTTTAGGCTTAGGACAGACCATTTGAAAATATATTGTCAGGTATCAGTAAGCCGTAGTAGCAGCAGAAAGCAGCGCTGCAAATTTTATTTTGCTCATAACTTAAATATCGCCGAATGGATCTTTATTAATTCTTTGGCGGATTGATAAAAAATGATGATTACCAAATATGTCTCGAAGTTACGGACTATCTTTATTCCAAATCGACTCGGCTGTTGATGCTCATCAAGAATGAATATATACTCTTTTAGGGTGAGCAGATGTTTTCTTGTGGGTGTTGATGCATATTTTCTGCAGAAACCTTGTGAAAATGTGACTACATGTTTTCTGAATAGAAATCGAACAAAACGTATTGGTAAATGATTGCTGGGTCAGCCTACCCTTGTTCAGAAATTCATGTAAAATCTTCAATTTAACTAACCAATAAATATTGGAGATTTTGTGTGAGTGTTTTCCATTGATAAAAAGTGCTAAAGCCAATGGATATCTTAAAGTCTTCAATCAAATCTATTCAGCAGAGGCTCATCAGCAATCGCAATAATCGGAATTCTCTGCTGAATACGCCCATTGATTACAAATATTTTTGGGTTGGACAAATGAAAATGGTCGGGCAACTCATAAGATAAAATAAAGCTTCAAAAGTCTTGGAAACTTTTAATCTCATGACCTGGGACAGAGCTGGTGATCTCAAACGTTTTGATACTCTCAAGAGATAGTTAGTAATTAGCAAAATGTATCGATTTGCCGAAAAAATGATAAAGACCGGATGAGCGGTTCTCAAGTTATGAGCAAAAAGTAATGACCATCCCCCAACCCTAACAGGGAGAAGAAATCATTCATTGAGTCAACTCCAAGTACAGAGTATTATATTTTTCTTAAGTAACTGGTATAGCTTTTTATACTCTGTACCGAGTATATTAAGTTTGTGCAAAAGTATGTAACAGGGAGAAGAAATCATTTGCAACCCAATAAAGTATATATTTTCTTGATCAGATCCTCTCCAAGGGTATAAAAGACTAAAATGTCTTGATATCTAATGGTTTATGAGATATTTACCCAAGGAATTTTTGACTGCCAGCCCTGTCGAGGATTTTCAGTCAATCTGACTATTCTCACCGATTTTTCCATCTAGTTTACCTCCTCACTATTAAAAACCCCCCTTCTCTCTCAGGCCTGTATCCACTTCGGAAAAGCTTTCGCATTTCGCAAGTTCTGTTGGCGAAATTCTGCGAATCAAGTAAAAAGACCTGGACGAGAGGACATAGTGGGGTATCTGGACGCAGATAATAGATGAGAGCGCGTAGCGCGTAAAGGGCCCCACTTCGAAGTAATGCGATATTTAAAACAACTTAATAAATTTAATTAAATAAAAAATATCTATCTATCTTCCTAAATAATAAAAATTTACCTTCAGTGCTTCTAAGAGTATGCTACACAATTCGACACATTCAATTTGGCTTTGTATAAAAATATTTTACCTCAGAGTGCCTTTCTTATATTCCGAAGTTTAGAAAACAAGCATACTTCTAGGCTGACTGTTTAACTAAACATTCTTAATTCCGAAGGGGAATGTAATTTTAAATGCGGTTTTCATAAAAATTCCAAGCAAAACCGCGCAATAGAGCATACCTACAGCTATAGTACATTATTCAAAGATATTATGAGCAAAGTTGCAAGCAAATTAAGAGAGGTACTTTTGGGTACTCTTAACTCAAAGTTGCAAATTGTAAAAAAACCCTCAAAATTTTAGATTTTGTCCATTTTTTTAAAAAAAATTTTTTATGTAAATGCTTTCGAATGGAAACTACTTGATAATTTTTTATAGCAATCTATTGCAAAGTCTAAAAAAAGAAATCGAATTGCGGCAGCTGTTGCTTTCCTAACTTTTTATTTTTTTTTTTGTTCATCAATTTTAAGAAAAATCAACTTTGAACGGCTGTCATTCAAAAAGTATTTTGTAAAAAGGTTTAAAATTTTGTCAAAAATGGCTATAAGTATTCAAAATCATTGCCGACCTTCGTTTTATCCAGTTTCCCAAACAAAAATTTGGGACTTTTGTCCAAAATTTAGGGCTGCTGGCCCAGGGCACTGGCTAGATATTCACATTACGCCAGATCCTGAAGAAGACAAGCGTCTCCCATCTGGTTTTTATACTCTGTACCAAAGGTACACAGAGTATATTAAGTTTGTGCAAAAGTATGTAACAGGAAGAAGGAATCATTTCCGACCCTATAAAGTATATATATTCTTGATCAGCATCAACAGCCGAGTCGATATAGCCATGTCCGTCTGTCTGTCCGTCTGTCCGTCCGTCCGTCCGTCCGTCCGTATAAACAAACAGATCTCGGAGATGGTAAGAGATAGAGGTTTGACATGTATTGGACAAATGCTTCTTATAGCTGCAGGCAGATCAAGTTTATTTTCAATTTTGGCCACGCCCCCTCCCGCCCCCGCAATTCGGAAAAAACGTTATATCTCCTACAGTTTTGAAGATAGACGATTCCTTTTAGAGATAGTTAGTATTTAGCAAAGTGTATAATTTTGCCGAAGAAATGATAAAGATCGGATGAGCGGTTCTCAAGTTATGACCAAAAATAAATTCCCGCCTCCCCCCCCCCCTCCCACGCGCTCACAACCAACACCGCATTTTTATTCAACAACGTGTGAGTGAAAGAGAGAGGGAGAGAAAGAGAAACTTAGAGATGAGCGCAGCAGAAACGTTGCATTCAGCTCCTGCTCTTGGTACAGAGTATGACATAGTCGGGCTTGACCGACTTTCTCACTTGTTTCAAATTCAGATTGCGTAAGTTGAGAATTCTTAGAATCAAATTATATTTGGTAGGCTTAAAAAATAATCAAATATTTGTGTTAATTTTATATTTTTTATTTAATATATTTAAAATTATTATATATAAATAGAAGTTTAAAAAAAATGTGTCGTTAAAAATTAAAAAAAAAAAACCTTTGTTTGGTAAAACTTGTGTTCTTATTGCAAAGGACATTCTTTGTCCCCTTTTTATTTTTAGTTCACATACAGCACCTTTTTTTCGTGTAATTTCCAGTCAACTCTTTGTCAACTACAACAATTTCTTATCAGTTTTTCATGCATGACATGATTTCACATATGAATCTATACAAATAACCGAATTTTTGGAGGAAGTGTCATGATTTTTGACATTTTTAAATTTCAATTTTGACAGGTTTGCTGATGAACGAACACGCTCCGGGTGAAGAGGGAAGAAAGATAAGCTTCATCGAAACTGAAATTAAAGCGTAACTTAAATTTGCATTAATGGCATTCATGTTGAGTTGTTGGCTTGTTCAGTATGAACAAGTCTCCATTTGATGTAATTAAATTTGCGACTGTGACAATTTCATTTTCGGTCGCATTCGGCTGGGGCAACCCTTTTGCTGTTCAAAAACTCCCTCTTCAGCCTCTTTTCCAAGAGGTTGAGTGTTGTTACATTATCATCGACATCAGGCTGTCCTGTGTGTCCTGTTCTCTTTTTTTTTTTGTAGTCGTATTATGTGTCACTTGCCTATGAAGTGGTTTCAAATGTTCTGGCTCTGCTCTCATCTCTGAAGAGATTTAATGGATTTTGCATACATGAAGTTTGTTAATTGCAAAGCTGGCGACTTATTGATGGCTCTGACGGTTAAAGTGAAAGGAGGAAATGCGACAATTTGTTTGTGCAGAGAACACTTCAAAATGCGTTTCGGCAGCGTTGTTGATTTTTAATGGAAAAGTCGTTACCACAAATCAATTTTTAAATACCAAAATTTCAATTCTGGTCCGCAATTTATGAAAGACAATAGTAAAAATTTCGCATTTCACGTTTATTGTTTGCTTTATTTATGTGCGCACGAATAATTGAAGAATAACAAAAGTCTCCTCAATCGAAATCGTACAATTCGAGCGCCAAAATGACAACTGTCAGCCGAGGCAACATCATCCTATCAAACTGTCAATAAGCAATTCATTTGCAAATGCTATTGGCGTCAACCAGGGAGAGAGAGAGGAAGAGAACCCAAATGGAAGAAAATGTGGAAACAAACGTAGGTGAGTAGACCATGTCATTGTTTGTCAAAAAAGCCATTTGGAAAGAGTATTGAATTTCAGAAAAAAAGTTTATATTAACATTTTTTTTAGTTGCAACGAAGTGCAAACACGCTATTGGACCAAAAAATATGCAACCCTGCCTGTCAACATGGTTTTCGGTTCGGTTCTGTGGTTATCTATAAGTTATAAACAAAAAAAAAAAAAACCCTAACCCAAACTGATTTCACTTAAGCCCTCTTCTGATTAGAGTACGAAAGTTTCTTATTTATCTGCTTCCTGCCAGATAAATTCTGCACATCGAGGGATGTCTCAAAATTTTAGGCTTACCTTAGTTGATTTGATGAAATAGTTCTTTTCGCTTCGATTAAAAATCTTTCAGCTGCTACTCTAGAACGACCAGGTCAATGCAAGCTATGAAATGACACGAATCGAACCAACCTGCTGTATTCAGCGGTTTAAAGTTCTATTCACAGTTTCAAAGAAATCTGTAAGTTTTCCATATCTTTGAAATGTATGAGACAGAAGCTCGTTGTCGAAAGAATTTTTCAATTTTTAGTAAGTGTCAGGCTACTCTTAAGACGAGAAAAGCGCTTAACTAATGTGCAGAACAAGCTAACTTTGTCTGTGCAGAAGTTTTTATACCCTTACATGTGCTGTTTTTGAAGTATCAGAGTTTATGAACGCTTGTCTCATGTACATTGATTATAAGTTTGAGCACTTGCGTCACGGTCACACCGGGAGGGCAGGAAAGGCCTTAAAAGTAGGTTGGCAGCGCCTTTCTATTCGCCGGATTTTTGTTTTATTTATTGCGCGCCAACAAAGGCAAGCATGCATTTCACAGAGGAGGAGAAGGATTTTTTTTAAGAATTATTACCATGATGGGAGATTAAGTAATAGGTTTAAAGCAGAGTTGGGCAGTCTTATAGGCCTTCCTACCCGCGCAACCCGGCCCGTTATTTACCTAAGCCCACGACGGAGTAGACATTACAAAACAAACTCGCGCTGCATCTCGGTGATCGAAACCAATTGACAAAAATAAGAATGTTGTTGTACTTTATCCATTATTTTTCCTACCCACCGCTGGTTTAAAGCTAAGTTCGCACAGGCAAATAGTTTGGACAACTTTTGAAGAAAATTTGCCAAAATAGGCCAAATTGTGGAACTTTTCGGCCAAATTTGATTAAATTATTTGCGTATGGACCCTTCAGTACGGCTCAGTACTGAATCAGCCCTGATTTGGAAGGGCAGGTACTGAAATCATCGCTGCCTTTACATGCATTTCAGACCTGTTAAACCAGCAAGGCCTACTACATGACCTTCTCATCTTTCAGGCTTGTTTCAGGCTGTTTCCGTACTGAAAAATCATGGGTAGTACTGAAAACAGTACTGAAATCAGTCATGAGTTGGAGCAATTCCTACTTCTTAGTTCTGATTCAGCACTGTCAAATTCAGTACTGAGACGTTGAACTGCAGGGCATCTACAGTTTTAGTTTTTAATCCTCTAAAATATTCATTCATGGCTATTTTAATAAAAATTTGACCAAATTATTTGCCTGTGTGAACTATGCTAATGAATGCATTTTTGGTTTTTTATTAACAATTCACTGTTAACTGTTTTTAGCAGCAGCTGTTTGTGGATTTTAAATATGTTTCAGTGTGACCATATGCGCACATACATAAAAATACCTAATTTTGTTAAGCATGTTCATGGTTTTGATGGCCCTAAAACTTATTTTCCGACCGAGAAAACCTACGGCAGCTGCAAGATATAGTCTTACGATTTTGACCAAAATTGGCAAATCGGTGTGAAAAACATATTCTATAAATAATCGCTGTGTTTGGGGACGTTAACGTTAAATACAAAAAAAAAATTTCACTAAGACCCATTTTGGACCAATGGAACTGAAAAGTTAACTTTTTATACCCTTGCAAAGGGTATTATAATTTTGCCCAGAAGTTTGCAACGCATAGAAATATTCATTTCCGACCCTATAAACTATATATATTCTTGATCAGGGCGACGAGCTGAGTCGATTGAGATTTGTCCGTCCGTCTGTCTGTCCGTCTGTCTGTCTGTCTGTTTCTACGCAAACTAGTCTCTCAGTTTTAAAGCTATCGGGCTGAAACTTTGCACAGAGTCTTCTTTTTACTGCACACTGATAATATGTCGGAACCGACCGGATCGGATGACTATATCTTATAGCTGCCATAGGAACTATAGGTCGAAAAGTGGGTTTTTGTAAGAAAACTTTTTTGTTTTTAATGTAAACGCCTTCCGCTTCGACAATTATTAGTTTTATACGCTTTTACACAGATTTGGAAGTTTTTGTTAAAATCGGATGACTATATCTTATAGCTGCCATTGGAACTATCGGTCGAAAAGTGGCTTTTATCAGAAAAATGATTTTTTTTTATTAAAATATTTGCAAGGGTATTAAAACTTCGGCAAAGACGAAGTTAGCTTGTAGATTGCCTCATAAAAAAAAATTCTTACTCACATTTAATCAACCAACAAAACTCAGCGTTGAAAATATTTAGCTATTACCGGCAATCGCGTCGAGCCAAAAAAGATTTGGCATAAAGCCACAATTCCCTAGTGGCATGTAAACAGAATTAATCGTGTCATCAGAGAGCCGTAATGACTAATATCTGATTGAAAAGTTGTCTACACAGAAAACTATAATTCTTTGTTAAATCTTCTTTGGTCGGACGGTTGATCCTGAGAACTCGGCGTTGAATATATTTAGCTCATACCGGCAATCGCATCAAGCGCTTGAGCTAGAGTTTTTTGATCAAACGTTTCTGAGTTCGGTCGAACAAAACTCAGCGTTGACCGGCCAACCGCCTTCACTTTTTCTCTCTCTCTCTCTTTTCAGCAGCGCCGAATCAGCCAATGCGTATTTTCTCGCTTTTCTAAGCCAAACAAACAAAACACCCGAACTGATTGCAATAAAAACGAACATGATTATATTTAGAGTGCCAACAATATGATTGAATAAAACTCAACGGCGATCATGTTGTGTAGGCAAGTTTGATGCATAGAGCGAAAAGCTTATTTGGGTGTTGATTAATGTGTGAGCATTTTGCCATCGAACCAAGCCGATTTGTGGTTCCGACATATAAGCAGCGTGCAGTAAAAAGAAGACTCTGTGCAAAGTTTCGGCTCGATAGCTTTAAAACTGAAAGACTAGCTTGCGTAGAAACAGACAGACAGACAGATGTTTAGTTTAGTTTAAAGTTTACATTTGTGGGCAATATTATAATTCCCTTTGCAAGGGTATAAGAAACTAGCTAAGCCCGCAGCGATTTGTGTTGTTTTATCTTGTAAACAGTTTCGAGTTGACAGCTGGTAAAAATATATGAAAATTTTGCGTGGTAAATGCATGAGAATGTGTATGTGTATTTCGGGTCTAGCGATATTTCCATCCCGCGCCCATATCTACTAAATATATAAAGATTGTGAATTTCACAGAAGCATCAGCACTGCTTGTCTATAATTAGGAACGTATAGATTCCTAAGTCTTTCCCAAAAATTAAAGAGGCTATATTTTTGGACGAAACTTCGAAATAACTCCAGTTTCCTTGAACCAATAATTACGAACTAAACTCTTTTATTATAATTCAATTCATTTGGCTTTCCCCCTTTTCCCCACCCCCTACGACACAGCTCTTGACTTTTTCCCCTCGTTCCCCTCCCTCTTCCTGCGCTTTCCACTCTTTTCCGTCCCCCTCATTCCTCTATGTTGGCATTTCACGATTTTAGCATTTCAATAAAAGCTTTTTAAAAGCTTTCACAACTCTTCAACTGAATTCGGTTAATTCACCCTGTGATAGATATAATGAAACTATAGTTTCACCCGGTTGTAGCAGCTTATAGTACACAACGCCCAATTAGTACAGAGCGTCGATGTTGGCGTAAAAAATAAATTAAAATTACTTTCACAAAACTAGTTGGACTGCCGTTATTATTGTATTTACAAATCCAATCGCAAATTGAGAACCACAATTATTGAACTGACAACACTTTTAGTAGGTTAAATAATTGCAGAGTATTTCAGCAGTCGCAAAACCGAATTCACTCCCCAGGGAGTCCCTCATGTCACGCACATTTTGGCACTCCAACCCACATCAGGCCACCCATGACCATCGTTGAGAAGGTGGAGCAAATGGAGACAACCTATCGTAGCGCCCCATCTAACCAAAAAGCCCTGACATTTGTGCCTTCTCGCTTCATGCACAATCAACGGTTCGATTTAATGGAAAAAATGAATTTCACTCGACGCTTTTGCGGTTTTTTTTTGCTGCTCTGTGTGAATGGGAGGACAAAAGACTCGAACTCGGAATATGGATGAATGCAAAATTGGTAGGAAAAGCGTTTAATGAACAAATTTTTTCTATTGCCAGTTGGGAATCCTCGAAATTGTAATTGAAGCTACTCGCTGGCATTGTTAAACTAGGAAAAAAGTTAAAAAAAAGAACTGTCAATGATTTTTTGCAGTTGGTTTCATTGTGGTGAAGAGGCTTTGCTTTTAATTAATTGTGGTTTGGGGTTTTCGTGTGCACAATATATCCGAGTTGCTTGCTTATATGCATGGCGGGGCACAAAAAAGTTTAGATATCCGTTCTGGTTTAAATTTAAAATACAATTGAAGGTGGTTGACGCAAACAAAAATTGCCATTCGCAAAATGCGATAAGCACTTGTGAGGCGTATAGGAAATTAAATTTTTTCCAATCAAAATCATTTCAATGGCAATTCACACTCGCAGCCAGAGCCAAGCACGAAGCAGAGCGAGTGAGTGAGATATGCAATCAGCCGTTCAGTGAACTGAAGTTGTTTTTTTTCTTATTTTGACTCTCATTTTTGTTAACACAGTGACAGATATATATATACTTCTTTAAGGGACTATTTTTAATTTTCTACATAGTTTTATCTGTCGCATAAATTAACATATATGTAATTAAGTAAATTGTGGGTTTATCGGACGGACTCTAATTAAAACGAATATTTTTCGCAGATCCATTTGATTTGTTTTTTCTTTTTTCACATCATTTTTTGTCGCATTTTATTAGCAAATTACGAATAAGCTTTTTGTTGTGTAATCCAATTGATGACTTACGACGATTAGACTGGATATTATTATTCTTTGATATAAAATAAAAAAGGAGCTAACAAAATCGTCAAAGGAATATGAATAAAGTCAACAATTGATTGTTATTCAATCATCAATTGCAATCGACAAACAACCAATTTGATTATATTCGAAATGGGCCGTTAAAACACATATATATATGGTCGTTTTTTGCTCATCGACCTAAAAACCGTTCTTCCGATCTTTATCATTTGCTTACTGCAAATTAATAAATAATGCTAATTACTAACTATTTTGACCGGGTACGAATTATCTAGCTACAAAACTGTGGGGGCGTGTCAAAAATTAATAATAAACTTAGTCTAAGAAGTTTATGTCCCATAAATGTGAAACCTCTATTTCTTACCCGTTCTGAGATCTGTGCACCTTTGGTACAGAGTTTAAAAAAATATAAGCAGACTGCCAAGATCGGAACATACACAATAGCGTCAAATACCAGCAAGAAATTCGGTCAGCCCCTACTGTAATATACTGTATACCTGCAAAAGTTAAGTAAGTGTTCGGTAATATTTTGCATGTCGAAATGATGTCAATAATTGGAAACAATTGTAAATTAAATTCTCGTTGGTAGTCCGTGTAAGAAGTTGACGTTTTCAAATATATTAAAATGATATTTAGATAATATCAAATTGAAACTAGATCTTAGCAATTTGCTATTTCAATTGTCAAGCTTTCATCTATTTTTGTTTTATCAATTTTGTATTATAAATTAAGTTCGTTAACAACTGCTTAATCTACTTTGTAAATGGGCCATCTTTTTAAATTAAACGGTCTCAAAATTCAACACTTTCGATTTCATTAAAAATGAGAGCGTAAGTTAAAGTCGGCTTAACCGACTTCGATACCGTTACTCATGAAAAAAACAGTGTTCCTGCGTGCCTAGGGTGCCATTAAAGGTAGCAACATTTTTATACCCGTTACCGTAGAGTAAAAGGGTATACTAAAGGGCAAAGGTATCATAACCTTCAGAGTATATCATTTCCGTACTTCCAAAAGTGTATATATTCTTGATCAGCATCAACAGCCGAGTCGATATAGACATGTCCGTCTGTCTGTCCGTCCGTCTGTCCGTCTGTCTGTATGAACACCTAGATCTCAGAGATGGTAAGAGATAGAGGTTTGACATGTATGGGACAAATGCTTCTTTTATCTGCAGGCAGATCAAGTTTGTTTCAAATTTTGGCCACGCCCCCTACCGCCACCGCAATTTGGGAAAAACGTTATGTCTCCTACAGTTTTGAAGATAGACGATTCGTACCTCCTAGAGATAGTTAGCAATTAGCAAAATGAATCGATTTGCCGAAAAAATGATAAATATCGGATGAATGGTTTTCAAAGTTTAAGCAAAAAAGTGAAGTGAAGTGATCCCACACCGCTAAAAAAAGTCGCACTGGACTTTTGTTAATTCTTGTTGGGACCCCTAAAAAAAACAGAAACAATTTAAAGAAATTAACGTCTTTGCTCTATCACTCAGTCTGCCCAGCGCTTTGCACATTTGTTAACGGTGCGCAGCCTACAATTTCAGATTTTCGTTTAGCTTGATGATAAAAATAAAGACGTAGTTAATTTATATATTTTTCAATTCCTGTTAAACAAAAAATTGTTTGAAAGATATGGAGGAAATTAAGTGCAGTTGAACTCTAGAGGTAGCTCCAAAATTGTAATACTACGCAAAAAAAAAAAAAAGCCTTTGCTTTCGCCTTTGAAATCTAATATAATCTATACTAGCAAAAAGCTCGTCGCGCTTCGCTGCGCCTTGAACAGTACAGAACCAATATCAGAATCAGTTTGAAGTCAATCGTGAGAGTCAAATAAACATTGAAAACATTATATTTTGTTTCCTCTGTAGAGCCCAGAAATCGAATACAAAGGCTTGAAATCAACGTTTTACTACTTTGCTTTTTCTCCGTTACGACTTTGCTGCTGCGTTCTTACCACCCCCATCCTACCTACACCCCACCCACTCCCAATCTACTTCTTACACAACTTCCACCCGTTTCCCACCTACTTTCCACCCACTTCCCGCCTACATCCCACCCACTTCCCACCCACATCCCACCCATTTCCCGCCCACATCCCACCCACTTTCCGCCCACTTTTCGCCCACTTTCCACCTACATCCCACCCACTTTCTGTCACATTCCACCCTCTTCCCGTCACATTCAACCCACTATACATCCACTTACCACCTACTTCCAAAACAACTTACCACCCACATCCCAATTACTTCCCAATCACTTCCCAGTAGGCATCCCGGCGGTATTTCCAACATCGGAATGTAAAAACAAAAATGAATTCTCATTTTGACATTACAAACCGAGTTTCAAGCCAATCGGATGAAAAATAGTTTTTTGCATGCAGAATTTTGCGGCCATTTTCCTCGTGGGCGGATTTTCCGACATTGAAAAATCACATTTCAAATTATTTCGTATTCTATCCTCACAAACCGCGTTTCAAGCCAATAGGATAAAAAATAGTTTTTTGCATGCAGAATTTTCCGGGAATTTTCTGACCCTCAGTGCAAATTTTCCAACTTCGGAAAATCACATTTCAATCTAATTCACCTACTTTCCTTTAAGCCAATCGGATGAAAAATAGTTATTGCATGCAGAATTTTCCGGCCATTTTCCTCGTGGGCGGCTTTTCCGACATTGAAAAATCACTTATCAAATTATTTCGTATTTTGTCCTTACAAACCGAGCTTCCAGCCAATCGGATGAAAAATAGTTTTTTTTCATGCAGAATTTTCCGGGAATTTGTCGACCGTCAGGTCAAATTTTCCAAATTCGGAATATAACATTTTAAACTATTTAGTATTCTATACTTAGAAACCGAGTTTCAAGCCAATACTGATAAATACTTTTTTTGGTTCAGAATTTCCGGCCATTTTCCTCGTGTGCGGATTTTCCAAAATCGGGAAAACACGTGTCCAATTATTTCGCGTACTATGCTTACAACTTATGTTTTGTTATGTGTAATTTTGAAAATGAATTTGGCGCTAATCGCTGGCAACAAAAGTTTCGCCCATACAATCTTGACCACCCACTTTCCACCGAGGGGGGGTGAATTTTCCGGAAGATTGGTATGCAGTTGTTGTTGAATTTTCATATATTGCTTTGAAAATCGGATGAAAAACAAAAAAGTTGCATACAAAAGTTTTCCGCGAATATTCCACACTTTCCGCCAGAACTTTCCAAAATCCTTTCTTAGTACTCACTTTCAGCATAAGATAAAACTACTGTGAAAATCTCATCTTCCTATATTTTATGGTTTAGGCTGTGCGACGGTCACCAGTCAGTCAGTCAGTCAATTAGTCAGGTTGAACTTTTTATATATATAGATTAAGTAATTGTTTCTAACACATTGAAAAAATGAAACTAGATTTTCAGATATGTTTTTACCTTGCAAACCACCCGAGGCCAAAACCATTTGAGACTTTCAGGACACCACGAGAAATGGAAAGTAAAACACTATTTTTGATTGTGTGTGTGTACCACAGCTGTGTGATGCACACTCAGCCAACAACAAAGCCTTCACTCGGAGAGAACGAGAAGAACGAACACATATGTCGAACACATTGTCGAACACACATTTACGCGCCGCCAACAACAAAACCTTCCCTCGGAAAGATAGAGAGCAGAGAACGCATATCAATTTTTTGTTGTTCTATGTAGTCTTATGGCATTCGTAAAACAACAACGAATACGCGACTTGCGGAGTGGGCTTGTGCACCAATCCTTTAATTTATGGAGTTCCGCTTTAATTCGGAGGCAGACAGATTGTGGCGTGTATAGTGGCCAGATATGCAAATTTTAGATTTGTTGCTATATTTTGAGGGTGATGTATTAAAACTGATAACAGATTTGGAATCAGATGGATCCTATTTTTATGAAATTTAAATGTATGTATGTATGTATTTGTCCTTCACTTAGATTGTGACGAAAAAAATTACAGTTTCATTAGGGGTATATTAAGAACTGACTAACAAATTCTTAATAGTCGTTCTGTTACAATTTTGATGTTGGATTACTACGGACGAGTGTTTATTTGAAAGAATTTATCTGTATTTCAATGCATATTTGATCATCTTAACCAATTGATCCCAATTTGGGGATCAAATATGCCCGGCTAATAGATTAGATGACAAAAGATGAGCGATTTAAAACCGCCTGCTCAAAGCCAAGTAGATTTTATGCGTACGGTTTTCCTTCCACATAATCTAGTTGTCGGTCTGATTCTTGGCACTTCGCAAATAAGTTCGAAGTTCAGTTTAGTTCGAAGTGCAATCGTTTAAGGCCTATTCTCAGATGACATAAATTTTATTTTCGTCACAATGCTTTGTATAAATAAGACAGTTTTTCAAAGCATTTAGCTTGCTAAGTTGTTCAAAAGTGATTCTATTCATATGAATCATTGTGACGAAAATAATATTTATGTCATCTGAGAATGAATAGGCCTTTATACGAAAATCTCTAGAGATTTCCATTACACCCCTAATAGTGCCCGATTGGGTCGGCGATCCAATGCCATTCAGTTTCTTGAGACAACATCGGTCTTTAAAAATCCATGTAATGTCGTACTTGCTGCTGCTTGTTCGTGAAGATCTCGGATTGCCTCAGCTTTTAATCGGTTTACCATCTCGTTACACCCGAAGGTCCATGAATCTTTAATTCCATTTGCCCATTGCCATTCAAATTTTGTCAAATTTCAAGTCAGTTTGTGGAAATTTTTCCGTATTACCTAGTTCATAGCTGAATCTGTAATCTTTGGAGGTCAATGAGCCCATCGAATGTTCTAGTTTGAGCCTAAAAGTATACAACGAAATGATTTTGACATAAGCTTAAAATTAATTCACAGAACCAAACTCTGAGTCTTGCACCCCAAGTGAAATGCTCACCCTTCAGCTATCCATCTTCATATAGTAAATTAGTGCAAGTGCACAAAGGTTATCTGCTCAGTCTCAAAATAGAAAATAATTTGCAGTTGTAACTTGTCCTGTGCGACAATTGTCAATTATTAACATAATGAAACCATAAATTGCACAGAAGAAAGTCCAATGACACAGGCAAGGCCTTAATTATTGGGCTGGGCATAGGAAAAAAGAAAAGGGAGAAAGAATCGCAAATATTATCATTGGGGGTCCCAAGAACCGCAATAACAAATTCCAGAGAAAGCGCAGAAATTAATGTAACGCCTCATAAATTAATTTGAAATGTGCATATGCTGGGGGACTCGATTGCTTATCTCTAACAATTGCACCAGTGACCAGTTCCCTGCCTGCGGAGTGAAAGTGTGCGATGGCCTAACTAGAAAGTCCAAGTCCATATGGCTGTCCTCTCTCTCCCATCTTTGGGTAATTACCAAGATGTATGCGTGTCGCGCACACAGACCAATTAACCCCCATTACGGACACTCTTCAGCCGCAGCACTCCTCTCAAGCACTGCTCCTGGGCGAGGTCAAGCATTCGCTGGGCAAGTAATTAAGATTCCCCCACAGAAGTCACACATCCATAAAAGCCCGCTATGAGCCAGGCAAAACAAGTCGCTGTCAGTGTCGGGAGGAGCGAGAAGCATCTATCCAAATTGCTTTATGATGTTGCAGATTATGATAATGAATGCCATCTGGAGTGCACTTGCTGGACTGGACATTGTGCAGAGATGGCCAAGGGTCCCGTTGACACTTTAAGTGATTTAATGTTGTGGAAGTGTAAATAAATTAATGAATATTAATGCCAAGCCATTTAATTGAAATGTTTTTGCTCGTACGTTCCAAAAGTCTGCGCTCTAAACTTGAGCCGTACAGACAGATTGCATATTTGGAGTATTTTTTGTGAATGCAGCAACAATGGAGAACCATTAGCCAGACCATTATCCAAAATCTCTATAAGTCATTGTTGTCCAAAATATAACAAAAACAAACAATGAAAAGACCATAAAACATGCAATGTGCATATGAAATGAATGAAGGAAATGGTGGATTTAATGGATAAATAAGCCCAAAAAAAGTACAAAACAACAGAACGGCTGATCAAACAAAACATTTTACCCACAATTTAAGGCATTGAAATTTAAAATTGACAAACTGCAATTTGACAGACAAAAATCATTAATCACATTTCACTTTTCATCGTCACATTTATTGGCACTTTCTTTCCCTGTTAGCAAGCTACTCAGCGGGGGCGAGTCCTAGTCCCTCACTGTCCTGTCCCATTCTAAGGGTGCGAGTTTGTTGGTAGCCTTAATTGTTATTTGGACAAATTGTTTTTCGTTAACAAGCCAACGATTAATGATGTGGTCAATCCTCTCCCCTTTTTGTGGGATGAAGCTTTGTGGGGGCAGGTCCATAAACCGCATCAGTTGCCACCCCTTGGGCGAGTATAAAAATTGTTTAAGGTTTTTTGGCTATTAAATCTACACTAATTACCAACAGAAAGACAATTAAGAAAATATGCTTAAAAATTATAAGAAGGAAATTGGGAGTATACGAGGCAGCTGAAATGGAAACTTAATAAGCCATGAAAGGGTTAAAAAATATTCAAGGAAACATTAATTGAGGATTTATGGTCCAACTTGAATATAATTATGAGTCATGAGTCATTTCTATTCTCAAGTATGGCAAGTAAAAGTTGTATGCAAAACAACACGCTCTACATGGTCCTAAGATTCACTCTATCTCAACTTAATGTTTAAAGAAATGAGTTGACAACGATTAAGTTAAGAACATTTTTGCAAAGACTTTGTGCTAGTAGAAAAATTGTTTTTAAAACGAATAACAGAACTATGGAACAAGAAATACGTAGTTCAGTACTTGGATAAGTTTTCTCCACGTTCTTTCATAATTCCATTTAGTTTGATCAAATCGGACGTCTATATAGTATCTTCCATTAACAAAGGAACAGTGAACCCAACATCAAAATGGAAAATTCTAACTTTGACAGCAGAACGATACAGGTTTGTCCGGGAAGTAATAGGACTGATTTTCTTCCGCCGGCTGGTCAGTTGTCTTCGAGCACCTGGACAACATATTTTTATTGAAATTTAAAATATTGAATCCAGATGGAATACAAATCACTAAAGACAAACAGTTCGCTTTGCATTCTTGTTGATGCAACAAGTATTTCGCTGACCTTGTAGGTTACAGAAAAACGAGAGCGTAAGTTAAAGTCGTACCCGTTACTCATGAAAAAACATGTTTAACAGTGTTCCTGCGTTCCTTAGGGTGACCATCCGAAAAGTATGCAACATTTTTCTTTGGTGGGAGGGTGGGTAGCGGGGGGCTTGGTTCAGTTTTTTGCTCATAACTTGAGAACCGTTCATCCGATCTTTATCATTTCTTCGGCAAATTGATTCATTTTGCTAATTACTAACTATCTCTAGAAGGTACGAATCGTCTATCTTCAATACTGTAGGAGATATAACGTTTTTTCCAAATTGCGGGGGCGGGAGGGGGCGTGGTAAAAATTTGAAACAAACTTGACTTTCGTGCAGATAAAAGAAGCATTTGTCCCATTCATGTCAAACCTCTATCTCTTACTATAACTGAGATCTAGGTGTTCATACAGACGGACGGACAGACGGACAGACGTTCAGACGGACATGTCTATATCGACTCGGTTGTTGATGCTGATCAAGAATATATATACTTTATATGGTCGGAAATGATTCCTTCTGGCTGTTACATACATTTGCACGACTTTAGTATACCCTTTTAACTCTACGAGTAACGGGTATAATCGGCTCGACCGAAGTTTATATACCCTTGTAGCTTGATATATACTATATACTATACTATACTATATAGTGGTCCGATCTCGACAAATCTTGTTGAAATTATGTAAAATCATTGAAAACTTATATATGGGTCATTCTTTTATAAACCAAACAGCAAAAAAATTTTTATT
The DNA here is from genome assembly GCA_018904275.1 of Lordiphosa clarofinis. Lineage (NCBI taxonomy): Eukaryota > Metazoa > Arthropoda > Insecta > Diptera > Drosophilidae > Lordiphosa > Lordiphosa clarofinis. Next base: position 95,339 of record JAEIGQ010000231.1, on the reverse strand, counting down.
TTCATTTTAATAAAAAAATCCGAAATTAGATCTCGACATGCCCACCAAAACGTAATTTGCGGTTTTGCACAAAAATTTTTGTTAATTTTATAAACAATTTCAAAAATCGTCAAAATCGAAAAAATGGAAAAAAAGGGTTTTTTAAAAACGTGATATCTCAGGTTTGGTTTATCGGACAGTGCTCAAGTTAATATCGATGGAAAGAATTTCACTGTATCTATTCAAATTATAATTTTATAGATTTTTAAATTATTTAGTAATATTAAGTAATTGTTGCTAAAAATTACATATAATTTTTTCTCAGTGTTAACCACCATATTATAGCTTCTGGGGATATACAATTTATTGTAATAAACACAACTAAAAAAACGGTGTTTTCAAAAAGATTGAGACTTTTATAGTTTAAAAGTTATGAATTTTTAAAGTTATAAACAATTAAAAAGATGCCCTTAAATAAAAATTTCTCACGCAGTCAGTTTCAAAGCTTTTTAATTGAAACTTGGCACGTGTGCTTTATATTTATCAAGCTTTTCACAAAAGTGTTAACATCAGGCGGATCGGATGACTATATCATATAGCTGCCATACGAACGTTACGATTAATTGAATTTTGTTGTGAATTAGGGTTACCAGAGCTTGCAAAGTAATTTAAAACACTACTAAATTCAGCATTTGTATGGCAGCTATATGATATACTCATCCGATCCGCCTGATGTTAACATTTTTGAAAAGCTTGATAAATATAAAGCACACGTGCCAAGTTTTAATCAAAAAGCTTTGAAACTGACTGCGTGAGAAATTTTTATTTAAGGGCATCTTTTTAATTGTTTATAACTTTAAAAATTCATAACTTTTAAACTATAAAAGTCTCCATCTTTTTGAAAACACCAAAATTTAAGTTATATTTAGGACAATAAACTGTTTATCCTTAGAAGCTATATCATGGTGGTTAACACTTTGAAAAAATTATAAATAATTTTTAGCAACAATTACTTAATATTATTAAATAATTTAAAAATCTATAAAATTATAATTTGAGTAGATACAGTGAAATTCTTTCCATCGATATCAACTTGAGCACTGTCCGATAAACCAAACCTAAGATATCACGTTTTTAAAAAACCCTTTTTTCCATTTTTTCAATTTTGACGATTTTTGAAATTGTTTATAAAATTAACAAAAAATTTTTGTCAAAACCGCAAATTACGTTTTGGGGGCATGTCGAGATCGATTTTTTTTTTATTAAAATGAAAAATAAAAAAATTTTTTGCTGTTCGGTTTATAAAAGAATGACCCATATACGAGCGTTGGGAGCGATAGCACTGAAAACAAAAAAGTTTTTCTCACTAAGACTTTTTCTCAGACCTAACTTTTGTGTGGCATCTATACTATATAGTTGCTCGATTTTGACAAGTCTTAGTGAAATTATGTGAAATCATTAAAAACTTATAAATACGAGCGTTGGGAGCAATAGCACTGAAAACAAAAAAGTTTTTCTCACTAAAACTGGTTTTTTAACCGATCGTTCCTATGGCAGCTATATGCTATAGTCATCCTTCTTCCTTCTGTGCGTTACAAACATCCGGACAATTTAAATATACCCTCTCCAAGGGTATAACAAGTAAGAGTGTGGCAGTCGAGTGCCCCGTACTGGAAAATACCCTGTTCCAAGTAATTTGGTTCATATGGCATTGATTTCTTGAGGTAATATTGAGTTAACTTCTTTGACTGAATATATGTTGGTGCGTGTAAAATACTTCTCATAATTTTAAATGTATTTTTTTTGATACTCTTGCTTTTTATTTTAAAATTTATTTTAATAAATTGGTCTTAGTATACAGAATATATAGATATCTGACCCACTTTAATATATATTAAGTCACTTGGTTTGAACTCATGTAATGCTACTCGCATATGCCGATGATATTGGTTATTGGTTACCGGCAAAAACGAACGAGCTGTAAGCAAGACGTTTTCAGAGATTGAGGGGCAGTCTCAAATGATGGGGTTAGGATACACAAGGACAAGACGATGTACATAGTATCCGCGAAATACAAGTCTACGCGTATTGGACAATCTGTTGCAATGGGTACCTTTACCTCTTCCCGGATTGCTGAAGAGCTCCAGCAAAAAAGGCGTACAAAGCGAAGGCGGCAAGAGGGGACTACCATTACAAGATGGGACATTTCCAAGCTTAGTGTGAACAACTGGTGCCTGCTCGCACGAAACAGAACAAGTTGTGATGCATGCATCGGCCATATAAAGAAGTAGATGAGAAAAAATTTATTTAACCGATGAAAAAATCCGAAACTACATAGGAAACGAGAAGGCCAAGCTAACTTCGTCTTTGCCGAAGTTTAAATACCCTTGCAAATGTTTTAATACCACAGAGTTTACGAACGTCAGCATTAAAACAAACCATTTTTCTGATAAAACCCACTTTTTTACCGATAGTTTCTATTGCAGCTATAAGATATAGTCATCCGATTTTGACAAAAACTTCCAAATCTGTGTAAAAGCGTATAAAACTAATAATTGGCGAAGCGGAAGGCGTTTACATTAAAAACAAAAAAGTTTTCTCACAAAGACCCACCTTTCGACCGATAGTTCCTATGGCAGCTATAAGATATAGTCATCCGATTTGGACAAAAACTTCCTAATCTGTGTAGAACCGTATAAAACTAATAATTTACGAAGCGGAAGGCGTTTACAATAAAAACAAAAAAGTTTTCTCACGAAGACCCACTTTTCGACCGATAGTTCCTATGGCAGCTATAAGATATAGTCATCCGATTTTGACAAAAACTTCCAAATCTGTGTAAAAGCGTATACAACTAATAATTGTCGTAGCGGAAGGCGTTTACATTAAAAACAAAAAAGTTTTCTCACAAAAACCCACTTTTCGACCGATAGTTTCTATGGCAGCTATAAGATATAGTCATCCGATTTTGACTAAAACTTCCAAATCTGAGTAAAAGCGTATAAAACTAATAATTGCCGAAGCGGAAGGCGTTTACATTAAAAACAAAAAAGTTTTCTCACAAAAACCCACTTTTCAACCGATAGTTCCTATGGCAGCTATAAGATATAGTCATCCGATCCGGTCGGTTCCGACATATTATCAGTGTGCAGTAAAAAGAAGACTCTGTGCAAAGTTTCAGCTCGATAGCTTTAAAACTGAGAGACTAGTTTGCGTAGAAACAGACAGACGGACAGACGGACAGACAGACAGACAGACGGACGGACAAAGCTCAATCGACTCAGCCCGTCGCCCTGATCAAGAATATATATAGTTTATAGGGTCGGAAATGAATATTTCTATGCGTTGCAAACTTCTGGGCAAAATTATAATACCCTTTGCAAGGGTATAAAAAAATTGAGTGTTCATTGATCAAATAATTGATTTATGCATATCTAAAAAGTTTTTTGCCTGGCACAAATCTCTTCATCCGTTTCATAGATGACATAGCTGACACGTGGATCGCCAGCATTATTCTGGGGTGAGGCCACCAAGTGTTCGTTGGCATTCATCTCCATAACCAGTTCCATCATCATGCCATATGAGATGCGTAGCATTTCTGTTTCTTGGTTCCGCCATTCCAGTATAATATTGTCATTGGCCGAGAGCTCTTCATCCGAGTTGAAGTACATATACTTGAGGCGGCAGCCCCGATAGCCACGCATCTCCACCAGATTAACAGACTTGGGCTGAAGCCAACGTTTTCGATTAACCTCAGGATCTACTAAAGAGTTAGCATCACTGCTTTTATCACTGTTGCTGGAACTGCCTCCACAGTGCTTTCGCTGCTGTCGTCCAAGTATTGCTGATCCGAGTCTGGGCCGTAGAGATCCTCAGCTAGAGACAGCTTGGAGCGTAGCAGGTGCACCTGCCGAGTATATACCAGCTGCAGGAGGTACTGCAGTTGACCATCGGGGCGTACAGTCTTGAGGAAAGGCGCGTTTTGTACAAACTAATGGGCACAGCATCGTGCAGCAGTCGTAGCATCAACTGCGTAGCTGTGGTATGACCAAAAATCTCTTGAAGCTGCATAGGACTTTCATCGGTAGGTAAGTGAGCCACACGTAAACCATCTGCATAGAACTGCACAGCTACGTTCTCTCCCAAGGCTTCACCAACCACTTGCAGGCAACGTTGGCAGAGCATCAAACGAGTGCTCCTGGCCTGCTTGACTCCCGCCTGGAGTAGTCTTGGAGAAACCACAATGTGGTTGAGACCAAAGAACAGCTCATCCTCATACGGATAAACGGGCACCTTCTTTGTGGGACAGAAAAACGTTTGTGGTTCCATTGTATGAACAGGAACAGGCTTGACCCTGGCATAGCGATGCATTCCCACCAGCTCATTGGAGCAGTTGCTGCAGTGGAACGAGCATTGGGTCACCTGAGCCAGACACAAACGCAGATCATCAATTTGTACCTTAACAGTGGACTGATCCAGCATGAGGTGATTGATTCTCTTCAGGATGAGACCAAAGGTCACCTCATTGCAATATTCCTCCGCTGCCGTCTGCGACGAGAGGTCTTCCGACTTGCTGCGGAGCTCAAAGAACGCTCCCAGCATGATGCGATGCTCTAAGGCGTCCTCAATCCAGCGAAAGCCAAAGGGACTAACTTCGATGCGTTTGCGGTGAAACGAATACAGGTCCATGTCTTGAAACCTGTCCGTCGAATTGAGCATCAAGACAACACTAAGCCAATTGGCACTTCGCACGTAGGAAATGACCACGTGTTCCAGAGGCATTATGAATATTTTTTATTTGGTTCACTCCAAATTATACACGATGACAATCCACACTGAGCATTGACAATGGGTTGCTATGATGACGTCTACCCAAAAGTTGTCGGAAAACGTTAAAAAATTAATTTTAATACTGTGCCATAAATTGACTTACCACAAATTTAAGCTCGTTCAAAATTCTCCCCCATCTTTTTAAAGCTCTTTGCAGGGCTTAACGCGACCACTTTCTATTTTTGTTATTTTTCTGCGGATTCCGTTTGAGCCCTTTGGCTTTTTTGCGGGCTGGAGATGATAACGACGCCAACGCATTCGAAAAATGTCGCGACCGGGAACCAAAAAAAGTTTTGCGTCATAATAAATAATTTCAACGCATTCGTCTGGAAGGATTAAAGGCGAAACAAAACCTGTGTGCTTTTTTTGAACTCACCCTTTTGGGTGAAGCTTGCACTGAGTGAGCTAAAAGAGTGAATGAAGTGACTTTTGAGAAGATAAAATTACTTATTTACATTTTTACATTACATTTGGTCAAAACACTTTCTTGACACTTTTAACAAAAACAGCGCATTTTATTCAGCAAAAAGAGAGAGAAAACTTAGAGATTAGCGCAGCAGCAGCGCTGCATTCAGCTTCTACTTCAGGTACAGAGTATGATATAGTCGAGCTTGACCGACTTTCTCACCTGTTTAAGATATCGAGTTCAAATTTAAAATTCAAATTTATATTAGCAATAACTATAATCCCTAATATTTACATCAAGATCGGATAATAAATAGCGAAGTTAACAAAATGTTGAACACTTTTCGGAACACCCTCAGGAACTCAGGAACGCTGCTAAACATTTCTTTTCAGGAATAACGGGTATATGTTAGTCGAATACAGCCGACATTAACTTTCGCTTTCGTTAAGTATCAAATCGACCTTCATCTGAAAAATTCCCATATGATATATTCGAATCTATCACTTTTGCGTTTCGAAGTATCAAAATGATGTTTTTAATATCAACAATTTTAAATTTGCTTATATCAATGATGTATTTTCAAAGTATCAAATCTTTTTATGAAATCATAACTATATAGCTCGTAAAACTCGTTTAACCAATGTAGAAAGGTTTTAGTCTTCGATCTGCTGGTTTTCCCCCTCATTCATGAGCAGCTCCAAGTGTTCTCCAGCCTAGGTGTTAGCTAATGGTGCGGGTGGTGGCTGTACCTGCGGCTGAGGTGGCTCCAGCTGCAAGTGATCCTTGGCCTTGGGATTATTTACTGGTCCTGGTGAAAAATTATTTAAAATTAATTTTTCCCAAACCTCGGGATTAGCCAATGGCCCGCTTAATGGCTGCGCCTGCGACTGAAGTAGCTTTAGGTTCAAGTGGGCCAGGCCTCGGATTTATCCACAGCTTCTGCTCAAAGTGTTAGCAGGATAATAGAAATAATAATATATTAGTAAACAATTCTTTTGAGCTATCAACCGTCTTCTTACAAGTGTCCAATTCCTTCGAAGGCGTCGTTGCCTACTTGACACAAAATCAAAGGTTGCTTCTGACATCCCTGTCACATTTATCATTTGAATAATCATAGCATCATATTGCTCAATCACATATAACATTTGGTTGTATTAATATTTATTTTAGTTTTATTAAATTCTTTGCCATCCGCGTAACCAAAACCAAACTCAGATATTTCCTTTACTCTTGACGCAAAAACTCAACTTTGTGCCAATATAATCCCCTGTTCTGACTCAGAATTTCTGAGTTATTGCGTTGATGACAATATCGATAGCAAACTCAATGTTCTGTAAATGCAGCATTACACTACACTGAGCTTGCTACCGAGTTTGTGTTATGCTACATTTACACAACACTGAGTTTGCTATCGATATGTAAATGTTAAATTGGCTTTGCAGCTCCAAAGGGGCCAAGCCAAGCTTCCCTCAATCTCTTGGGACCTACAGTTTAACGCCAAATTTGAAAGTCGAATTTTGAGAATTTGCTTTTTCATGGCTTGTTAATTCTCAGCTGGAGAAAGTCACTGGATGTGTAAAAACTATTTTCCAAAAAAAAAGAAAAATGCTTTTATTTTTAGATGTTCCGAGGCGGGAGCAAACCACCGACCTCCCGCCCAGCAGTCCAGCACACTAACCGCTGAGCCATACACGACCATATGTATCGATTTATCAATATTTTTGTTCGACGATAAGGGTTATTCGATTCGGAAAATTTCGCCCAGAGAACATGGTCCATAATGAATTCCTACATTCAACGTGATCCAGGTACGGTATTTTGCCATTGATTTTCTTCTTTTATACGTTATTTCTTCTTAGAAGTGCGATTTTTAAGAAGAGTAAATAATAAGGAGTTTTCAGACCAGTTGGAAAAGACAAAATCCTGAAATGTTTTTATTATATAAGGAATTCATTTTAAGCCCATGGTTTCTTGGTGAGATTTTCGTCTCATATACCTTATTTTCACGTAGAAGTGAGATTTCTAAGTAGAATAAAAGAGAAATCCTTAAATATCTGTAATAATTCAGATCGATTTGAGCCGGCTGGGAACTCATTTTAGACCCATGATTAGAGTTTTGCTATACTCTTTGTTTATTTTTTTCTACCTGTACAAATCGAACCCTCCAAAACCATTATCTAGGTTCAGGAAGTTTAATTTTAAAAATTTTGATTTTTTATATTATTGATATTGATATTTTGAGAAATATCGACAACCCTATATCGATATCGTCATGGAACAATAACTCAGATTAGGTGATTTTTATTTTCTAAAAGTTGAGATATTGCGTTAAAAGTATGAAATTCCTTGGCGTATGGCAAGGAATTTCATATAAACAAAATATAAATGAGCACAAACAACTTATTTATATTACTCTTTGGGATGAAGCAAAAGAAATTTTGTAAATCTGAGAACTACTTGATCTGGGTACGGTATACACCTATGTACAAAGTACATTGTACATGTAAAAATTTGAACGTGGCTAAATCGACTCGGCTGTTGATGCTGATCAAGAATATATATAATTTATATGGTCGGAAATGATTCCTTCTGGCTGTTACATACATTTGCACGACTTTAGTATACCCTTTTAACTCTACGAGTAACGGGTATAATCGGCTCGACCGAAGTTTATATACCCTTGTAGCTTGATATATACTATATACTATACTATACTATACTATATAGTGGTCCGATCTCCACAAATCTTGTTGAAATTGTGTAAAATCATTAAAAACTTATAAATACGAGCGTTGGGAGCAATAGCACTGAAAACAAAAAAGTTTTTCTCACTAAAACTGGTTTTTCAACCGATCGTTCCTATGGCAGCTATATACTATAGTCATCCTTCTTCCTTCTGTGCGTTACAAACATCCAGACAATTTCAATCAAGGGTGCAAACCTCTAAAATTTTGCAGAAGGTTCGGTTCAGGGGTTCGAACCCGTTGTAAAATCTAAGGTTCGGTTTGCGGACCGGTTCTCGGAACCCCTAAACCCAAGGTTTTGGTTCGAACCTCGGTTCGCTAGAACATATATGAATAAATTTGATTTATTAATACTTAATTTTTAAAATAATATTCTATATTTCAATAATGAAATTTTTATAATAAAATTCATTAGATGACACTTTCAACTTTTGCGAACTGCTTAGTTTAAGGTAATAAGCATTATATCTTCTAGGAGCTGTTGATCTACTCCAGCTCGTATATCAGAAATAACGAACTTAACTGTTGAATAGGCCCTGATACCTGAATTGCTGAAACAGCAAATATAGACAGAGCCATATTTTTTAAGTCCTCGTATTTTGACCTTTTCAAGATTTTAAATCATTTATTCATGTATAAATTTGTTTTAGGCCATTTTTTTGTTGTATTATTGTTGTGTCAATTGGGGTTGTTGTTCGACTGCATTCAGTGTTTCGCAGTCAAAACACTTTTTGGATCAGGTTCTCTCCATCGCGTTTCGGCAAAAATATTGCGTTCTTCAGGGAGACTGTACATTTTAATAAACATGAAATCCATGTAAAATACTCTGGGGTAATTTTCTATTATCTACAGATTTGAAATTTATTATGTGATTAAAAGGTCTGTTCTCAATTCCACTTCGGTCTTCGTATATACTTTTAAATTGGCCGTTTTATTTTTACAAATTTATGCGGGAGGTGGCAAAAAATCTGTGGTTACTAGATCAAGGCTTTATTTTTCTACGAATTGAATCCACTTGGCATTGAACTGTCTGTTTCAACTGCTTAAGAAATTCCGAATTTACTTAAACCGAATCTACTTACTGTTGATATGAGTATCAACTCCCGTATACGAAAACCGAAGTGGAATTGAGAACAGGCCCGCACGGCTTTAGTAAACTTCCCTTCTTCGTAATCATACGTTGAGTCATTTAAAGTTAAGTTTGGACAACTCTCATTAAGAATTCTTACTGGAGCGTCAGCATTCTCTAATGTGCTGCTTTAAAACTTATTTGTTTGCTCAGAAGTTACCGAAGTTGGAAATCTTGGGTCTAGGAGCTTTGCAGTAAACATTGATACTGATAATATAAGAACGTTTATCGAGGCATTTAGATCTTTATAAACAATGTTTTGCTAAGGAATTTATAACAATTGCTCGAAATTAAAAACTCGCGTAATAAAAATCACTTGGTAGTAATTGTGAATCCTGCAGCTTTACAAAAATTTTATAATTGGCTGTAGAATTAAACAGATATTTTGAACTACGTTCCGTTTAAATGTTTTTAGCTGAAGCTTTTTTAAGAGTTAGTAAACGTTCGAACATTTTGTAGACTGAGTTCCATCGCGTCCAACAGTCTAGCACTGTTTTTTTTTACAAAGTGTGCGTTCTCTGTCAAAGTAAAACATATCATACCTTTAAGTTTAGGAAACTAATTCCTCAATCTTAGAACATTACATTCCTTAAAACTAAGACAATTTTTACCTAAATTTTAGGGCATAGTTTGCCTAAAATCGGAATGCCTAAACCTTAGGGGCCCCAATGGCCTTGGCGCCTTTTTTAGGTAATTTTTCCTAAATATTTAGGCAATTTTAGGCCTTTTTAGGCAATAAATTTCTAAAAATTTATATTTGGTGTACGAAGTTAAGACTTGGACACGGGGTTTCTTATATGACAAAGAGTGGACTGAGAATGGGTTTCTTTGGCTAAGAAACTCGCGCTTACTAGTTTTTTTTGTGACATCTGCGGAATAAAACTTTTTATCTTGTTTTAATGATTGAGCGGTTTTGAATAGTTATTGAAGTGGAAAAACACGTCTAACTGTGGTAGAACGATTCTGCAGACTTTGCCTTCTAACTATTTTTAATATGGTTACCGCTAGCGGGTTGAAATCTGTCCTAGGAGGTTAATTTTCAACATTTGTCCTCAATGGAGTAAAGAATTATTGGGTCTTATATTTTCAATTATTCCAGGTTTTTATATCACAAGCATGTCGGTTGAAAAAACTGCATGACAATGGTCATGTTTAGAGCAATCTTGTCATTAATAGTTTTCCAAATTGCTATGTGCGGAAATGCAACGGTCATAAAATACCGCTTTCAATTCGATGGTTGCAACCAAATCAAGTCATGAGATAATAAAAAGTTGATAAATTATATGCATATCATGTCCGTAGCATAAAATTTTAGGAAATTGGACCTAGATTTTAGGCTTAAAAATGTTTGCCTAAATTTTGACATTTTAGTCCAGATTTGACCTGTTTAGGTAAAAAATTACCTAAATAGATCAATTATAGTCCATTTTTGTATTTAAGGCATACTGTTTCCTAAAATCTAGGAAGAAAATTTTTCTGAGTGTAGGATCGAAAATGATTTCTTCTCCATGTTACATACTTGGGAGCCATCTAACCATTTGCAATTTCATACACTGAGGATTAGCCCGTTTGGTAATAAAGAAGAATTTTTTCAAATTTTATTTCTATGCTTCTATTTAATAACCCGTTCATAAATGAGTTTGTCTTGATTGATTTCTTAAGACTAAGAGCTAGTATGGTAAACTGCAATGCATTGATTTAGATAAAGTCCGATATGGGCATTTCCACAGAAAGGTCCACCAAGATCGACAAAGCTGTTTTTTAAAAAATTATTTTTCTTAACATGACATGAAAAACAAAAATTAAAATAAATAACATAATTCATTTAAAAGCCTTTCTGATTCCATTAAAAAAAAACGGCCTGAATACTGAAGATTAGTCAATTTCATTGTCAGCTTTTTTTAATATGTCGCGTTCTTCATAATATTAAAGCTTATAAAAGCAAAGCTAATGTAAATAACTGAATATAATTGCACGGAATAAAAAGCTGCATTATTCACCTTTATTTTGGAGTTAACTGCTTTAAAATTGTTGTTTACTATTCCCAGATTTATGAATTTTATTAGATGCAGCCAAAAACGACTTCCATTTTTGTCGCGTGATAAATCACATAACTTTTTCAATTTATATTTTAATCGACAAATCGACTGAACCTATCTTTTGCACTAAATATACTGCTACCAAAACTCTACCAAAAAATAAAAACAAACAAAAAATATTTTTTTGTTTTCTATATTTTTTTGCACTTTAAAGTCGTACGAATGTCGCGTTCGCGACTGTGGAAATACCCATATGGCATAGTACAAACAAACGTAGTGCATTTTTTCATACTCCACGTCAACGTTTTGTATGTGCAGATGATAAGTCCTTTTATATAAACTCTTTTTTTAAACTCTGCTCTGAAATCAGTCGTGAATAATAAGCAATTTCTAACTATTAGGCCTAAGTTACGGGAGGGACGAAATGTTTAATGTGCCTAATAGAGTTCCTGTGTTTAACTAAGGGATGACAAACGAATAATATGCAACATTTTTTAACTCGTCTATTTATTATCCGATCTTAATGAAAAGTTCAGGGATTATAGATATTGCAAAAATACATGTAAGTTTTAAATGTGAGATCGGTATCTGAAAAATTGTGAGAGGTTTTCAGCATTTTGTATTGTGGAACGGGGGTTGGCGTCGCAAAAATGTTAAACGAGCATGATCTGCGTGCAGACAGTACGAGTCTATATTTAAAATTAGGTTGCTCTTGCTCTTCTAGTCGCTGAGATTTAGATATTCCATACAGACAGTTAAACTCGGCTGTTGATACATACTGATCAAGAATATATAGTATACCCTTTTACTCTAGAAGTAAAGGGAAGAAAAATAAAGTGTTGGCTAAATTAACTCACAAATATATCAATTTTAATTAGTACCAACTTTTTGAGTGATATTTGTAAAATCAAGCAGAAACATGATTTTTGCTATCAGCACTGTCTCAGATACCAAGTAAAGATACATTGCGTCTTCTACTGCTCGATGTACGATAACGACAATTAGTTGGGCACAACTCCAGCTACTTCAGGGGTTAATAATATAAATTTACTACTTCCCACTTCTTCAACGTGCGCCTCTTTAGCTCAGTGGCAGAGCACTGGTCTTGTAAACCAGGGGTCGTGAGTTCAATCCTCACAGGAGGCAATCCAATTTTTTTAATATTTATTTTTTATTAACACATAATTGAAATGAGACAGCGTATATCCAATTTAGATGTCAGAATGCAAATGTTTTACATTTTTAATTAGAAACTCACACACCCGCAAGGGTGCAAGCATGTGTGACATTATCTATGACAGGATATCAGGGATATTAACAAAGGACCTCGGTTGACACCACCAAACCGTGAAGGCTTTTGGGTAAACACAGTGCCGTCAAGGACCTGCTCCTGTTATTAGTTGAGTTGACATCCTTGTTGCTGTTGTTGTTGTTAGGCAAATATTTACCCGAAATGTTTGAATAAAAATCGACCCGCTTCGAACTTTTGGTTGTATTTGACTTGTTGTCAACTTTTAATTATTTGATTCCTCTATCTATGGCTATATATCTGCATGCTACTTATTTGTTTATAATTAAAAACCCACGCGTCGCCTGTTATCAGAAGCGTAAATCACTTAAATTTGGGTTTCATTCAAGGCCTTAATTAAAAACCAACAACAAGCCAGCCACCAGACACGCCTTGTTGTTAATTAATTTGGCCTCGACTCTTGGCCAGGGCATGAAATGCGCATTAGCCAATAAATCACGTCTCCTTCCCATCCACCCCCCTTCGTCATCTCAGTTGCATACAATTGCATTGGCATTATCCTTTGAATGGCCGACAATTGGTTCATTGTTTGTCACATAAATTTATAGCGGAGGGAAATGTAGCAATTCTCGTAGCGCTTAAAGCGAATCTGAGTGAACGAATGAGTGATGTGTTCTACAAATCGCCATACTTTTATGTTTAATTCGTTCGACAGTTTTCCTTAAGCAGAATCTTAATAATTTGGTTTACTTAACAAATAAAAGACTTCCCCACACACAGCATACACAATCCCTTTAACTACTTGAGTTCACTCTCAGTATTGAAAAAAAATATACCAATGGGTAAGTTAAAAAGTAAAAAAAATATATAAATTGGCAATCACTAAGTTTCACGGTAACGACATCGTTACAAACATCTCTGACTACTCCGAAAAAATGTATTTCAGCGTCAATTTAATACACGTAGTCTCCAATTGAAACATTTTCAAAAATATCAAATTTTTGGTGTCAATAGTAGTAGTAGAGTATATTTTTGGCATATAACAGGCATGGCTTTATTAGCCGTGAGCCCAATGCCGATTCTTCATTTTTACAATTTGACAATTTTTGTTGCTTAAAATAACTAAGTTCTAGTTCTAATTTAAGCATTTTACAATTCAATTAATTTACATTAAAATCTCCCTAAAAACTTTCTTCTATTATTTGTTTCCTATATTTTTGTGCGCGGCTGATATATGATGATAGGCTGTTCCAGTTGCTCCCGTTCAATAAGTTGATTCATTCCTCCACATTCAAATACTGTGTTCCGAGGTGTGCTTCCCTGATTTCTTTTAATATTGGACATTTTCCCAAAAAGTGCATTATATCCTCGCGTTTCCTCAGGTTGCATAGTGAGCATTCATTACCATGATTTTGAAGGTGTGGTCGATAATTTAGATTAAGCATCTCTACTCTTGCTTTAAAAATTAGCATTATCCTGTATGAGCCGATGTCGTCCTGGAAGTAATTGTTTTCTTGCAAGTTGTATGTTAATCGTTTGTAAACTAGTCTCCCCGAACTCTCTCTGGCTTGATTCTCCCACATCTGCCTTGTCTTAGAGTCAATGCTAACAATCAGTCTATTCTGCTCCGATCTCCACAAGCTTGGGTTTTCCAGTGTTAACGGAGACTCATAATCGCTTGACATTTTGAGCCATTGACTAAAAAACTGTGATTTTGACTCAAGCAGGTATGTTGTAACTATTTTTGGATATCGTCGGTCCGGCATGTTCCAGGACTTAAGGACATATTTAAAGTGGAGGTCTAATGTGTGTGTGAATAATGCAGGGAGTCCAGTTTCCAGATGGATTGCATAGTTTGGAGTATTCTGCGGAAGGTGGAAAACCCTTTTTATGAAATAGCGTTGGCTCCTTTCAACATCCTCGTAAGCTTCGGAACCCCATACTTGAGCGGCATAACACGTGATCGCTTTGGCTGTTGCCTGGTACATTTTGTATTTCGTGCTCATATTCACTATCTTCCGTTTCAGCAGACCGTTCCACGTACTACTTATTGCCACTTGTGTATCCTTCCCTCTTGAGCTCTGCGTGCTTTTGAAAGTTCATGTTGCTCGTGAGTGTGACCCCTAGGTATTTAAACGATTTGACCACCTCCAACTGTGTACCTGCAAGGCTCCAATTTTCGTTTCTGGCAAATCTTCCTCTTCCATTTCGTACTACAAGTATTTTCGATTTTTCGCTATTAATAGCAAGTTTCCATGTATTGCAGTATGTCTGTGTAATATCTATCATTTCCTGCAGCATTTCTGGGTCTCCGCCATCATGACAATATCATCAGCGTACATCAGCACCTTGAAGCGATGCGTTCCTAGATTGACTCCTCCAGCCAGTTTGTCTACAATATCATCTATATAGAGGGCAAATAAAAGGGGACTGAGTAAGCACCCCTGTTTGACGCCTTGGTTTGTGTTAAATCCTTCCGACAGGCTTCGGCCATCCCACAGCCTTGTAATATTATTGTTGTATAGGCTCTCTAGTGTTTTTACCATTTTGGTGGATACGCCCAGGTTGCTTAGCTTATACAGTAGGCTGTCCCTATTTACTGTGTCAAAGGCTGCCTTAAAATCTATGAAGAAGCAGTACATCTTTTCTTTGCCTTTACGTAAATGCAGTCGACTGTAGAATATCCTTCTCTGAATCCCATCTGGTTTTCGCTTAAGAGCTTTTGTTGATTAGTAAAGTTGATGAGGCGGGCAAGAAGTACAGACGCAAACACTTTCGTTGCAGCATTTAAGAAGGAGATTCCTCTTTAGTTTTGAGCTTCGTTTGGGCTTCCCTTCTTATATATCGGGTATAAGATGTTGTCTTGAAAGCTGGCGGGAACTTTGGAGGTCTCAAAAATATTGTTGAAAGCTTCGGTGAGCTTTAAGATAAATGATTCAGAAGCATTTTTATAAAACTCACTGGGGACTCTATCTGTACCGGGGGCTTTGTTGTGTTTACTCCTTACCAGGGCGCTTCGAGTCTCCTGTGGTGTAATGATGCAATCCAGATCATCCACTGAGATGTTAGGTAGTGCGAAACTCATCCTACTGGTATGTTCGTTCGGTGTCAATATAATACTACAAATTGACAAATTGATTTTGGGAATTAATTTGATAAATAAAAAATAGAGAGAAGCTGGCTTTGGCTCTTGGAGCATGATGTACGCCTGTCACTTTGTTATATGGCAGCTATATATATTCATATCCAGGCAACGTCCACAATCGACTATTGCATGATTCAAGGAAAGTGGCACGATCATATACAGGATATGAATATTAAAACAAAACACTTCTCCGATCATATCCCCCTACTTGTAAAGGTAGAGCTTTTGGTTGACAAGAACTTATCGGAAAATCGTAGTAAACAAATACCCAAGCTGAGATGGATTAAAGGTCGGGCGCAGGACTATGCCGAGAGATTGGATCAAGACCTGTTAAAGCGGGCAGTATTTCAAGAACACATGGAACTTGACGATCTTATTGGAAGTATTAAAGTAGCTGGAAAATTTATGCAAAGGTCAAATACACAAAACTGGAAGCAGCCTTGGTTTGATATAGAGTGTAATAATGCCAGGGAAGAATCGTAAAAAGCGCTCAAAAAGGCTACGAAATCAAATACAACAGAAGACAAATGGACCTATCAGCATGCGAACGCTCTCTATAAGAATATCTGCAAAAAAAACAGAAGTGCTTTTTTAAAAGGATGGAGTGGGAAATTGGAAAAGTCAAGGACGGAAAATCTTTTTGGAATTTAGTGAGGAAGCTTAATGGAGACACTTGGAGAAGAAATATTGAAGTCGAAGCAGCGGAATTGGCACAATATTTCCAGAGCCTTCTATATGATAACTGTAAAACCTCCAGAATGATACGAGAAATGCCAAACAATGTAGTGGAAGAACTTGATTGTGAATTCACTACCCAGGAGATCTGCTGTGCTCTCAATAAATGTAAGCCCAATAAAGCACCGGGTACAGACCGCATACCTGCTGAGTTTTTGATTAACGCAACCCCAAAATTCATACAATATCTCAAAGACGCCTTTAACACAATCTTTGATTCTGCCAACGTACCGAGTTGCTTCTGAACTAGCATTCTGTATCCAATTTTTAAGAAAAGCAACCCAAAAGAAGCACAGAATTACAGAGGAACTTCATTCTTAAACGCAACGATGAAAATTTTTTCATCAGTGTTACTTGCCCGTCTGTCAAACTTTATTGGTCAAAATCAAGCGCTAAGCGAAAATCAAATGGGCTTTAGAGAAGGATACTCGACTGTGGATAGCATTTTTGTACTGACTTCACTTGCAACAGAGTACCGGCAGAACAAAAAGAAAGATGTACATGTTTTTTATAGATTTTCGAGCAGCATTCGATAGAATAAATAGAGAACAACTTCTTTTTAAGTTGAGAAACAAGGATATATCGGCAAAACTGATCAATATCTTGAGAGGTCTGTATAGTGGAAACACTACCACGGTATGGGATGGATACGCATTATCGGAAGAATTCGCGACGAATCAAGGTGTTAAACAGGGTTGCCTACTCAGCCCACTGCTCTTTGCACTCTTTGTAGACGACATTGCTGAGGGCCTCCCAGGAGGAGTCAAAATGGGTGGACACACCTTTAAAGTCCTAATGTATGCTGATGACATGGTCATGCTGGCAGAAAGTCCCACGCAATTGCAAAACATGATAAATGCCACACAGGAATATTGCAACACTTGGAACCTAAAGATCAACATCGAGAAGTCCAAGGTACTGGTGGTACGTGATAACAGAGGGAGACAAGCGAGCAACGAATCATGGACCCTAAATGGTCCACCGCTGGAAATTGTTAAGTCTTTCAAATACCTAGGAGTGACTCTCACTGGCAATATGCAGTTTGACAGACACGCTGAACTGAAGCT
This sequence comes from Lordiphosa clarofinis, assembly GCA_018904275.1. Taxonomy (NCBI): domain Eukaryota; kingdom Metazoa; phylum Arthropoda; class Insecta; order Diptera; family Drosophilidae; genus Lordiphosa; species Lordiphosa clarofinis. Next base: position 78,016 of record JAEIGQ010000231.1, on the reverse strand, counting down.
GAGAGACACCCGAGCAGCGATAGGAAGCACATGGAATACTCTTCTGAGCCGAAAAATGTCAATCCCAGCACCAAATACAGGATGTACCAGGCGACCGCCAAGGCGATAACGTGCTACTCATCACATGTATTGGGATGTTTTCAATACGAAGACGTTGAGCGCAGTCTACGGTTTTTCATAAAAAGGATTTTCCATCTACCGCAAAACACACCAAACTATGCGATACAGTTAGAGACAATTACATTTCTGTTACTTCAAAAAAATATTCGACATGCCTGCACAAAGATATCCGAAAATAATTGCAAAGCACCTGCTTGCGTGCGACCCAGTCGCAACAGTTTCGCCAGTGGATAAGTTTGGCACAGGAGTTCGGGACTGTGATGTCTCTGGAAAATCCGAATCATTGGGAAACACAACAAGCCAGGCTAATACAAAGTATAGAATGTACGATGCGGCAAAGATGGGAAACTGAAGCGAGACAGAGCGTTGCGAGAAACACTTATTCACTTACAAGCTAAATACTTCAAGACGCTCTCGGAACAAACATGATTTCGTACATTTTCAAGCCTCGAGTGGAAATGCTCCACCTTAAATACAGACCGCATCATCAAACCGAAGATATTCTTTGCACATTGTGCAATCTGAGAGAACGGGAAGACACTCTGCACTTTGTTGGAAGATGCCCAATACTGCAAGAACTGAGGATGGCCTACATGGGAATACCAAGACTGACTAAGGAGGAATGCTATACGGAAGGAACTGGATGAATTTGGCTCTATTCATTAGAGACGCGCTAAAATATAGGGACCAAATTATATGCGAGTATTTATAAATGAAATTCTGCTATCTTTTTTATCTTTTATCTTGTTGCCTTTAGGATATTAATTTTAAATAAATATTGGTAATGATGTATAATATTAAGAGAAAAAGAATACATGTAACTATCTAAGAAGCAAAATAGCTTTAGGCTAACGGCAAATCGCCATGCCTATAAAACTACTACACTACTACACAGAGCCAAAAAGATCCCCGTAGAATGGATATTCGAAATATCCTCTTAAAACCAATTTTTTAAATATCCTTTCACATTTTTCAGCTCCGGAGAAAGTAAACGATTTCGAAAATATCCAGGACAAAAAGGAAGTAACTACCAGTCCAAAGGATATCGAAAATATCCTGAGGATCACAGAAACTATCCTTTTTCTCTCTGTATATATTCATTCGATTTTGATCAAAATTTTTGTTGAAATAGATCAAATTCATAACTGGCATTCCTGAAAATGATTAAGATTTTATAAAATTTTCGTGAGAGCAAATCTAAATCAGTTGACTGAACGATCCTTATTGCGCACCGACTTGACTTAGATTTCGTCAACAACTGGCAGTGAGCCGACTTGCTGATTCATTATAAACTATTTATAAATCTCAAGTCGGCGGACCGGTTTGAAAGCTGCAAAAATGGTTAAATAGTGGTTCAGAGCCACATTTCAAAAGTCATTCAAGCTATGAACTTGAAATCTAGTCTGTGGATTGGTTATAAGGAGTTGGACATTTTACTGGATCAGGACCAGAATCGGACTGTTAAAAAGCGTTTCACAGACATTCCTCAAAAGTTATTTTAGCTTTGAACTAGAAATCTGTTCTGAAAGTTGGTAATTTCGAGTTGAATTTTTTAGAGGATCAGATTAAGTTAATGGTGATTCAAAGCCAGAGAAGTTATTTAAGCTTTGAACTTGATACAAGGTCTGCAAGTTGGTAATATAGAGTACCGGTTAGAAGTGGTTCAGATCGATACCTCAGATTTTATCAGGTGACAATTGGCTGCTGTTTAAGAAATTTTAATGCACCTAGATAACACCTGCCGGTCAGTTTATCAATCTGTCCCAGTCCCAGCACCGGTCTTCAAGAGTTGACTTGACCTTTGGCATTCTTAACGATGGCTGTAAAAAAGGGACCTGGAGAAGTCAGATCGGCCAGAGCATGTCGCCAAATACACAAAGTTTCTTATTTTAGCAATTATTACACAGCTTAAGGAGTATTTTGAATAATGCCCAGTCGTCATGTATTCTATATCCAAACAAAACTAACGGTCATAGTTTCAAAGCTATAGTTTCAACGGATAGTCTGTTGAGTGAGCAGGGCTCGATGTGGTCGAAATCTCGTCAACTGAGCATTAACTTTCCGCACTATTATCTTGTATTTACACTAACAAGTGCCAAACGAACCGCTTTCAATCAAATTAGTTACCATCAATTGGTGGTGGACTTATTTCAACACTCGCCTCAAAGTATGCAACACTTTTCAACTGACTCAGCCACAAATTTGGTTCACAAGCCACAAAGCAAAATGAAAAGCAAAAACAACTCGAAGCAGACGCGGGGTGGCAATTTATCATTTTGGTCTGTTGCAACTTGTTAAGCACCAAGTCCAAGGGTGTTGACTGATGAGCAGGAGTTAGGGGGATGGGCGCTAGCTTATCGCCCCCTTTTAACTTTTGGTCCCACCAAAAAACTGACAATTGGCCTTCAGCGGCGTCCTCGTCGCCGTCGTCGTCTTTTTGTAATTAATTTTGATGGACGACACATTGCGCTTAGTTGGGTACCCAGGTGAGGACAACTTTTTACACGCAGCAAAACTTTTTCCTTCCTCGGATTAATCTGTTGGCGCTGGGCAGCTGCTGCTGCTGCTACCAAAAATTTGTTGGTGTTTTAATTTTTGTGGTTGGTTTGGTTGGTCCATCAATGTCTGAGCTAGAGACAAAAGCTATTAAGGGAATTAAAAATGCATGAAGCTAAAAATGGGTTCCATCCTCAACGGCGTGGCTCGCGTTTGCTCGCACTTTAGCTAATTAGACAGAGAGGGGATCTTTACATTTTTCATAATTCATAATTGAAATTGTTTTCTTGTCTTGTCTTCTAAGTTCATCAGCCAGTGTTAAATTGCATGTTTCTGCAATTGTTTGTGCACTTTGCCTGACACACCCACAATTCGTTACAGCTCCTCCCCTGCCACCGCACTATTCTAATTTCAGTTCTTGGGAATTAGAGTTGCATGCACTCATTTCACCCATTTTTCTTGACTCATTCACTCATTCATTTATTTATTCCTCTCGCTTAATTGCCAAAGACAACAACAACAAAACTCTTGTCACTTTTTGTACAAAGAGTTCCGCATGCGGAGACTTTAATCTTTGGAATTCTAAGTTTCTGTGGGTGCATTTTCTCTAGATGGTTGCGCCCCATTAATTGTTCTATTAGGTTTAATTAAAGGAATCGTGGAAAATACTTGGTGAGGCATTAGCAATCGGATCAAGTTTGATTGAAGAACACGCAGAAATGAATTAATTTTTATGGGACAGGAGAAGAGAGGTTGAGGTAATTACTTGTATTATTATGTTATTATAAATTGTAATTTTAGGTTATAAAAAAGGTACTATAAAAAGTTGACCTGCTTAGTATTTTACAAGAGAAAAGAATTTCAAATTGAGTTTCAGTTATTAGAGCTCGGTTTTTCGGCGAAATTCTACTTATTAATCGCTTGAATGAAACGTTAAAAAATTTTACACAGATCTATTAAATCGATTTAGTTTTAAAGGGGACGACAGAGAACTGGCATCGCTGTCGTCGCCGTTGAACAAACAGATCTCGAGTGGTAGGATAGAGTTTGAAAGTAGGGATAAAGATTCGTACTGAGCAGTCAAGTTTATTTTCAATTTTTGCCACGCCCCCTCCCGCCTCCGCAGTTTTGAAAAATCGTCATATTTTCCACAGTTTTGTAGATAGATGGTTCGTTTCTTATAAACATAGTAAGTCATTAGCAAAATGAATAGATTTGCCGAAAAAATTATAAAGATCGGATGAGCGGTTCTCAAGTTATGATCAAAAACAATGAAAAAACCCCCCTCCCACGCACCACCAACCAACACCGCACTTCATTCAGGAATGAGGGAGAGAAACTTAGAGATGAGCACAGCGGCAGCGCTGCATTTAGCTCCAACTCCGGGTACAGAGTATGTTATAGTCGGGCTTGATCGACTTTCTCACTTGTTATGAATTAAGATTTTAAATGAATTTTTTCGAACATTCTTAGCTGAGGTTTTTCCCCAAACTCATTAATAGATGGCGCCACTACTTTGACCATTTGGTTGTCACCATTTATAGCAGTTATTCGATATATTTATCAGATGACCAAATTCTCTAAAGTTAAGAGTTACTTGGTAATAAATATGGTTAGCACCATGTATTCTTTTGGAGTTCAAGTACCTTTTTATTTAGAATAGTGTGTGAAAGCATTATTTTGATATAGTTCCAGGCTACGAAATCCTAATTGTGAAGGTATCTAGGAGAGATGGATGACACAAAACGAATTAAAACAGGGTTTCAGATTGGAACATTAGAATCAGGTAGATAGACAGGGATTTTGCATATTGCATATTTTGAACGGCAGTCCGATTAATTGATTGTACACATCTTATTTTTATTGAAATATTAAAAATGCAAATAGCAAAAACCTATTTTGAAATTACAACTAGATCAATTATTATACAGGCTATGGTTATTAAAAGTCAAAACGAAACAGTGATAAAACACGTTTGATTAAAACGGCTAAAAGATTTGCATAAGTTTGAAAACTACATAGAGGTAACACTAAGAATTTTAAACAAAATGAAGCAATAAAATTTTTATCGAAACCACGGACTTTTGGTCTGTATGATATCTCATTAGCAGTAGCTCAGTTCGTGTAATCTAAACTCAATTAAAATTAAACAAAGTTCTTTAAGGCGATCGACAATCACTTCCTTTTAGCCGTCTTTAGTTCTCAACTTTAATCTTTTGACAGTTATTGATCTTGATCCACATATGTACAATTTCGAGCCATTTACGCGTCACAATCGCCATATAATCTTTATCGAAACTCAAAATTTTGCAAATTTAGGAAAAGTAACCTAAATTATTTTGGCAGAGTTACATTTTTTGCATTTAAACTTAATTATCTTGGACGTATGAAAATCAGGTGCGTTCCTTGAGCCGTTCCACATTAACCGTATCGACTAAAACTAGGTCATACGAAAATTGGCGTCTTTTGGACTAAACCTCTTGATACGGTCTTTAATTGCTATCTATCATCTATGATTATCTTAGATCCTTTGTTTTTTGACCCTTTGATCTCCTCCTTTTACTTACCGGCTTACGCTTTTTTATGATAACTAAACCAATGTGTTTTTCGCGATTTTTATCATTTGTTCCTTTACTGTATTTACTCGTGTACTCTTTATAATAATCTTAGGTTTTATGAAAAATTTAAAAATTTCTCAATATTTTAGAACGTTTACTGTACACCTTGCATTTACTAACGTCTGCTATTTTTAAATACTCAAATGAAATTTTGGCAAATTTTTGCGGTTTTGGACCATTATAAGCTTGTATGAAAAATGTTCATCTTTCGAGATTTTTTAATCGTTCGCTCTTAAACTTATTAACCGTTATTTGGTCATTTATTATTTTTTATAGTAATTTTTACTTTATATACATTTTAAATATTTGCATATTTTGCATATTTTTTACATATTTGCATATTGAATACAGTTTTCAATGAAAAGTGGGTTATTTAATTAGTCCAAATCCAAATTTTCACCTAAATCCGTCTTCATTTAAAAAGTTGCATATAATCCGCTGTCTAGTAATGATCCATTTATTTCAGCCTCTGAATTTGTGCGGTTTGTAGAAATAACTTTTTTTATAAATATCAAAACAAATTTTGTACCGTCTTCGGAATATATTCAAACAACTTAGAATTGACCTCCATCATTATGTGGACTTAGGGCTTGGTACCACCCTGTCAGAAAGGCAGAGATTTGTACTTCCGAATTATCCTGTTTGTAAAACAACTACTTGCAGTTTGTTGGTGTCATTAATTAATATTTATATTTGGATCAGTGTTTCTTAAGAAGAAGGGACGGAAAATGTGTCTGTCTCTCTCAGACAGCATTTGGTGTGAATTGGCGAGGGCCGGTCCCCAGGGGCAAATTCATGACTGATTTCAATACTGGACTTAGTATTACCCATAAACCTAACCCATGTGTTCATGTATGAAATCTTGACTGAAAGAAGCGAAGGTCATGACGTAGTAGGCCCTGTCTGTGTTAAATTCATGACTGAAATGCATGTAAAGGCAGTTATAGGCTGATTCAGCACTGAGCCGGACTGAAGGCTCATTTTAGACACTCCGTTTTGTATTATTTTCATTAGTTGCCTGTTCATATTGATAATCCGTTCTAAAATCCAACTTTCTTCAACCACTTTTTTCGTCTTAGAAATATTTTGCTATAATTCTCACAAAATCAAACCATAAATCTTCCGGCCAAGAAATAGCACTCAAAAAGCAATAAGACTATTTCAACGCCATTGTGTGCTAAGTAGATTTGGAAAAGGCGATACAAATTTCTGCCAAAGAAGAAGAACAACAACAATTCTGATCGGGGACAATGCCAACTGGGCCATGCGTGACCAGTGGCAGTTGCATAATATGTCTGCAGGCTGCTACCAGACGCATTTCCATGACAATGACCAGGACAATGCAGCGAAAGAAATGTGCAGGCTGTGGACTATAGGGCTAATCTATGAGGCAAGATCAGGGGCATGGAACTATGGGCCGGCCATATGCCCGGCTGTCCAGTTTTGCTGAATCAATTTGTTAGGTAAAGTAACCAAGGCTAAACAATGACCCAAACAAGCGACTGGAAGGGCGTGTGACATTTGCAGAAATTGTGGGCTCCTTAAGATGCTGTTATGAGGGTGGCTGCTGTGCGTTTTGTGTGAGGGAAGATAAACGGATTTTGTGTAATTTGTGGGTTTTTCGGTCCAATCAGCTGCCCAACATTACGAGTATGCAAAACGCGTTTCTTTCTTTTTTTTTTAATAAACATCTTTCTGCAACATTGTTAACCAGTCGCCAACCAGCGGGTGGCTTTATCGCTTATCGGCCTTAATTCCAACTCAACACATCTTCAAATCAGCAAGAGACACATAAAAAACTTCAAGGAATTCCGAAGATGAGGAAGCAAACAGTGCCAAAAGTGTCACACATGCAACGTCATCGTTGGTTGTCGTTGTCGCGAGCCAGGCCAAGATGCATCTCTCCAGCAGCAGCAGCAACAACAACAACAGCTGACCAAACAGGATCGTCGAAGCAGCCGGCAACTGTGACGTTTATCTGATCGTCAGCATCAATAAGTTGTACCTATAAGATGACCAATATGCTGAGAAGGTAGCCCACAACAACAACAGCAACACAGCAACAACAACCGCAACAGAGATAAGGCAACCGCATTTGGGCACCCAAAAAAAATGTTGTCAAGATGTTTTCCACAACAATTTCTGCCTAAAGAAAACTGATGAGGCATAAAAATGGAAATTTGTGGGGGGAATGAAGACATTTGCATTTCGGGATGATAAGCAAAATGCTGACCAATAGATGATTAAACGCTGAGGAAAATTTACTAATCAACTATATGTATTTGTATACTCTTGCACAGAGTATTTTAAAATCATACAGATATACCCAGAATAACGAGCAAGAGCTTAGTCTCTCCTCCATTAAGCAAGGGTCCGCATGCTAATCCCACACATATGGCAAAATGTAATCATCTTGTAACTTTTCTATTCATTAACCGATCTTTATAAAAAAATGTATGATTGTGGATATGATGCACTAATGTGCACGCGTTCGTACAGGCAGACTATTAATGCTGATCAAGAGTACATATTCTTTATAGGGTACGAGATGTTTCCTTAAGCCTCCTACTTACATTTCCTCGCACTTAGTGTACCATTTTTCTGTGCGCGCAACGGGTATAAAAAGAGGGTGGATTTCCGAAAATATATTTTATAAAAATCAGGGCTGCAAACCCCTCCGAAATCGGTGGAGGTTCACTCCGGGGCTCGAACCCGTGAAATTGTTTGGGTTCGGGTTCACGGAGCGGGTTCAGAAGGTTGGTGAACCTAGGTTCAGGTTCAAACCAGGGTTCAGAAATAATTTTGTTTTTGCTAGCTTAGAAAACAGGAATGTAAATTGTAACAACAATAGACTAGTGATATTGATATTTTCCAAATAATATTCCAACTTTGATTAAGTTAATTATGGATAAAAAAAATTAACTGATTGAAGAAAAATTTGCCTGAAGGAACAGCTAATGCAACATATTATTGTTATTTACAATGATAGTTTATCGAAACCTTTAACACATTAGAATCTTTAGGCAATCTTGGAATTTTTCCAAATGAAGCTACGAAGTCGTTCATTATTATGTATTTGTCACTAATTCTTTATATTCTAGCTCTTTAGCTAAGGATTCTATTTCATGATCATAAGAATATGAACTACAGAATAATCAATGATGCTTTTATTAATGAGTTCATTTTCAAGTTCATACAATTAAGCAATTGTCTCTTTGCAAGCTGTTTTTGTTTCAAAGTCAAAAAATTAAGTTTCTTGAATTCAAAAAAAAAAAAAAAATTAAGTTGGGATTGAATGTAAAAAGTAAGAACGTTTTTCTAAGAACTCTCTAAGCATTTACGAACATTCGAGCCTATATATTCGATGCATAATATGCATTTTTTTCTGAACCGATCCACTTTTAAATTTTTTTTTGCTCCGGTTCCGGTTCAGGTTCAGCTGCGAAATTTTTTTTGCTCCGGTTTAGGTTCGGTTCGGGATTCTCCAAAATCCCGGAGTCTCCGACTCCGGAGCGGTTCAGCTCCGGACCGGTTTGCAGCCCTGATAAAAATAGAAAGTAACCATTGTACTAACAAAAAAATTACGTAGACTATCCAACGTATTTTAAATTAAAATGACAAAATCGTTTTATTTGCCGAAAGAAACTTTCTTCAAAATTTCACGTTAACGTTTCTAAGCCTGGACTTTCAATTGAAATATTTTAAGTACACATTTTTGAATGCCTACTTAAATTTAAGCACCCTACAGAGCATTCGCTTGGCAGAAAAGGTATGTGACTATGCATTTTTCTGTTGGCTTGTTCATTAGTGAGTGAACCAAAATGAGTTGCTTACTAAACTGGAAAAGTGAACTTGTTCTTCCTTAATTGTTCTAGTTTGTTCAGTCTCTCTTGCTCAGTGATTTATTCAGTAACTTGCAATCTATAGTCGCCTCTTCTTTAGCATATAAGCATATAAAATTAAAGTTATTTGGGGAGGTTTAATCTCCAAACGGCCCCCTTCTGCTCACGCTACTGCCTTGAAAAGTAGACGTTCACAGAAAAAAATGTCATGATCCCGACTTTCAATTGGGAGAGCTTGGCTAATGAGTACAAAAAAGAGCGAGAGTGTAATGAATTTCCTTACAGTCGAACACAAATAATTCGTCCGCGGAGATGAGTCGCTCACAAGGGTTGCTTACTGCAGCAATGGCCATCGAGAACGTGGCCAAAAAGTTAGATAGTATTGGTGTGCGAAAATAAAGCGCTGAGAATTTGATTTGACCTAATTGCTTCGAACTTTATCGAACGAATGATGTCTTTTTGCTCTTTTGGTCTCAGCTTCGGAACAAGGGTTGGGGGGGCCACCGCTTGCTTAAAAAATTAAAATTATAAAAAAAAAAAAAAAATAAAAAGAGCGAGAGAGCGAGTGCGTCTACCCTGTAAAGGCCTGTATCCAGCACTGCGGAAAATTCCTGTCAGGAATTTGCTAATTATTTCTTGTGTGTGTGGAACATAACTAAGACAGTGTGACCATGCATCGAAGTGGTGGAAGGTCACTCTGATCAATCAGCTGTTTGGCACTGTTAACTTTTTGAATTTAAATAAATTTAAAATATAAATAATATTTTCTGAATAAAGCATGCTGCTCGGAGTATGTGCTAAACATTTTTATGTTCTTGGGGATAAAAACCAAAGGGCATGACACTTTACAGTAAACATCACTGCAGTATGTTGTTATCTGCACAACTTTATAATGCAATTATCCCCAAAGTAGTATGACTTCTTGGTTGGTCGCCAATAAAAAAAAGGTCTTTCATGGTCGGATACAAGATTTACGAAGCACATTCGCATTTACATTAAGGATTTTGTCATCTTAGTGGCCTTGGCTTTGGTAGAAGGGCGAACCGGAACATAGCCGTTATTCGTTCAAAGAGTCAACACGATTGCCATGAGACCCGGAAAAGTAGATTGAATGCGACTCCTGGGATTAAGAGATCCATATACGGATAACGCTGCTAAATACCTTGGCGTGTCTTGACTAGGAAAGCCAGTGTGACTCGGCCAGTAGCTATGGTTGCAGCTAATGGCATTGGAGCTCCATTAAGCCTCTTAAGCCTCGAACCGGTGGATATGGGCGATCCCGTTATGTGGTACGGCATGATCGACTGCCCTAAAAAAACTAGAGTCATCTATGTGGTGCCCCTGGTATGAGAGGCATAGAACTACATATGTACATATACATATACCGCGGTGTAAACACGAGCAGATATCATGACCAATTGGTGCACCACTCTAATAAATTTGCCTATGATCTGGCGACACACAGATTAGAAGGCATCTTCATGGACAGCATCTTTTCGACCGTTGTGTCTATGCAAAGCATCCCTCTGGCGGTTTCATCAATTTGGCATAAGTGTGCCCTTGGCACCCTCTATCAATCTTTGCACGCTGATGGTTCCCCAACCAGATTACAGCTCATAACAAATAAATAAAAGAGCATTCCCCCCAAAATTTTCGCTCATCACATCCAAAATAATTGTTGACAATATATTCCTGCGCTGTGTGTCAGCTGTTCTCGCCATCCACACACGCTATCGATATGCCAACTATCGATAAGAAAATGTGGATTACGTTCATGTTGCTGGATACACAAGCAAGGAAAATGCAAACTAAAAATTCCTGCCACACTTTTTTTTATATGAAGTTTGACAAGAATTTTTAGTTTCCGCGGTGCTGGATACCCGGCTTAAGCTCAAGAAATCCCCAAGAAGAGAGCGCTAAAACGTGACTGTGTCTCTCTCTAACACACAATGACGTATGACTTCGGCAAGTATGTTCGTGCTCCCGGGGCTATCGCTGGGGATCTCTGCTGTAAGGTATATCTTGGGCTAGACTTCACAAAGTATTTCAAAAAGCTCTGGCTTTGTATAAAAAAAGAAGAAAACTTGGTCCATTTACTGATATTTAGCAGCTACCTACTCACGTCGAAGGTGCTATAACAGGTAGGGAATTTTTAAGATATCAAAAGTGCAAAATAAACCACAACACAAATAACCCTAAGTTGTATCTAAATATTAGGCCTGACTGTTACTACGTTTATGCTATGCTCATTTTGGAAAATCATTTCAACACCGTTCATGAAATCCGAAAAACAAGGACAAACTCGATTTTGCTAATTGAAGAAATCGTAAATTTCATAGCATTAAAGTAGTATGTATTAGTGATAAAGACTTTCATGTTTTTTTTCCGAACATGTTCTCGGTTTCTATTATCTCTTTCGCCTTTGCATTGTAATTCCCTAAGGGAAGATGGGGGTTTGTGATTATAGTTTCGTTTTTCGAACATAAATTCGACAAAAATCAAGTCTGTTCCTTTGTTTGCCTTTTTAATGGTTTTTTTTACTTCTTTGGAGCGTTTTTCTTCTGTTTCGTTGCGCATCATTGCAATATTCTCTTCGGAAGTCAAAACCGAATTTTTGGCAAAGTGGCTGACAACCCCCCATATCCCACTTTTTATTCATATTTCTATCAAAAATTCAATTGACCAAAGATATTTCTTTCGTACTTTTGGCATTACGAAATCATCAATTCAAATTTTTAATTAAAAAACAAGTGAGAAAGTCGGTCAAGCCCGACTATAACATACTCTGTACCTGGAGTAGAAGCTGAATGCAATGCTGGTGGTGCGCTCATCTCAAAGTTTCTCTCTCTCACTCCTCTCTGGCTCTCTCTCTCACTCCTCTCTGGCTCTCTCTCTCTAAGATTGTGTGGTGTTAGTTGTGAATGGGTGGGAGGGGGGAGGGGCGAGGGCGATGTACTTTTTGCTCATAACTTGAGAACCGCTGATCCGATCTTTATCATTTCTTCGGCAAATCGATACATTTTGCTAATTACTAACTATCTCTAGAAGGTACGAAACGTCTATCTTCAAAACTGTAGGAGATATAACGTTTTTTCCGAATTGCGGGGGCGGGAGGGGGCGTGGCAAAAATTGAAAATAAACTTGATCTGCCTGCAGCTATAAGAAACATTTGTCCCATACATGTCAAACCTCTATCCCTTACCATCTCCGAGATCTGTTTGTTCATACGGACGGACGGACGGACGGACGGACAGACAGACGGACAGACGGACAGACGGACATGGCTATATCGACTCGGCTGTTGATGCTGATCAAGAATATATATACTTTATAGGGTCGGAAATGACTCCTTCTTCCTGTTACATACTTTTGCACAAACTTAATATACTCTATGTACCTTCGGTACAGAGTATAACAAGACAAAATTAAAAATAAAACTTAAAAAAAAAAAGTCGCGTTCTGGTGCACAAACTTAAAAAACGTGTTGACTGATAGGTTGCTTGTCAAAAGTTACACAATAAGAAGAAAGACACTTGACATAAACAAGAAGTTGTCGTTTCTTTTTGCCAAAATTTTGACTATTTCATTCAGTGAACACTGCCGTCTTCACTTAATGATCCGTTTGGTGGAATAGATCTGTTAAAGTAAGTTAATTTATAAGTAGTTTTCCACATTTCGTATTATTCTGCAATTTATTTGCATACCATGTGGTAGTTTGTATCTTGCATTACTCTTACATTTATTGTGCCATCAATTCCGGGTTCAATAAATGTCCTCTTTTGTTTAGTTAACAAATTGGACAAACTTTTTGGCAAACATGACTTTGTTTTATTTGTTGATTATTGCCAAGACAGTCAATGACTAGTTGAACCCACAATGCAAATTGCTCAAACAACAACAACTCAAAATTGAGTTCACTTTGCGGGTCAGCTAACTGCTGGCTACTGAATTTAACCAAAGAAAAACTTTATTTTGAGGGCCGCGACCGCAAAAATTTGTATCTGAAGTCGAGCACTAAAAAATGCTTGTGATAAAAATCACAAGAGGAAAAATTGTTTTTTTTGCATTTTGCATTTTGCTTCTCTTCTTATTCAAACAATAACGTGCCAAAAGTTTGCTACTGCATTTTAAATATTTCTATCTCTGCAATGTTTGGGGGGCGCCGCCCTCGCCCCACAGAAAGTTTTTGTCAGGCGCACGTTTTGGTTGTACCAGAAATCTTGTGCTGTGGACATGAAAAATATCTTGTTAGATTTTATTTTTTAGATAGACAACAAGTAGACTTAATTATCATTTTTTTAAGCCCAATACATAAAAATACATTAAACATTAGGCCCGGCCCGGGCTTGGAGGGCGGCGGTGGTTGGCCAAGTTTTGCTTTGGCCAACTTTCCCCCAACACAATCATTTCCCAGCAAATCTCTATGAGCATCATCATCATCATCTCCCACTCGCCGGCTATGCAAATGCAATCTTGTATCCACCGAATTAAGCTTTGGCGAAGAATGCCGGAGAGTAGCAAACATATTTTCCATGTCTCGATGCCATCGATTGCGTTATGCAAAATATATGCAAATGCCATAAATACGAGAGTCGAAAACCGCTGCCCGAAGCCGGGCTTCCCATCTTCCTTGGGCTCGCGAAGAAGAAGAGAGAAACTGTTTTTCGCCAGAATCCAACATTTGTTGTTTGGCTTTGGCGACTCTTTGAAGACTCGCGACGATTTGAGAGATTTGTGAAATTTATCGGGCCACTTGAGTGGGAAGTGGGTGGACCGCGGAGTGGAAAAGGTGTCACCGGGTGTAGGTGGGGAATGAGGGCCTATTCCCGGAACGGTAGTTACTGTTGACAGCATTTGAATATCGTCTGTTGTGGCTGTTGTAAGCGTACCAACATAAATCTGCAAAATCACGAACTTGAACCCATCTGTCAGGGAGTTTGTAATTGAGCCAAGAATACCAAATCCAAATATATGGGAGTGGGATAATGAGATGCTCGGATTGGGAGAGGTGGAGAAGCGATTTTTAAAAAGCATCAAAAATGATTAAATTAATGAATTAGAATGTTGGGCCATTTCACCCAGCTTCCCTTCTCCTTTACATCGCATCACGTTCAACTTGCAATAATTTGCAACACGTTCGCCTCGCCGGTGCATCATCTGCATCTGCAGCTACATCATCATCATCATCAACCAGCCAGCGTATTCTAATCGCACCGACAGATGCAATAAATTCACCATCCCAGTCCCCCATCCTTGGGCAATCAACACCTGACCAACCCTTCGCATAATTGGCAGCTCGCTGCACTCGCGCGATGATAATCCGTGACGATCGATATCCCCGGCCATGCAATTAAGTCACACTTGCCGGCAACGGCAACATTCAAATTACATTTACTCGTATTATTTAGTTCACTTATCGAAATCTGATTTGTTTTGTGGTTCAGTTTTTGTTAAAAGAGATATTGGCATTTATGTTGTTATTAGGTTTTATTAATGGTTGCGGTCGGAGCTTTTGATAAGCACTCTGACACCGCTCTCGCCGAATGGCAGATGAAAATGGAATCGGAGATGCGGCTGAGGGTCATTTTCACGCAGCGGCAAAGCAATCCGCAAGTGAGTTCCAGCTAAAAATGCGAACCGATTTTAGTGTGGTTCTGGCCATCAGAGTTAGAGATGGTAGAGAATTTTTGTTGTTTGGTTTTCTGCAGGACTAGAGTTTGATGTCATTTTTGTTTTTCTACTTTTTACAGGGCTCAAGGGATCGAACAGAAATCAACGATTTGTTAATTTTCGGGAATGTTCCAAGGATTTGGGTTGAAAATCAATTAAACTTTAAAATGAACAAAAATTTAAACATTACTCAAAGAAAATTACTAATAAAGTAAGAGTGTAACCCAACTGCGACTTGCTTCATAGCCGAACACATTTTGCTATTCACACTCATACGAGACGAACGCTTGCAGTGGCTTGTGCCAAGAGGGCAAACAGCTTTTGAAGACATTATAGATGATTTTATAGAATTGCCAATCTTAAGTTGATATGGAAAATCCGATTCAAATTAAATTTTGAGCTAGCAATGCACAGAGGTTGGGCTTGTATAGAGCGAGCAGCCAAAAATACTTCCAGTGAAAAAATCATAGTGAATCTTTTTTCATAATTCTATAATATTATAATAAATCACAAACCACAAAGTGGGTGTGCCTAAGCAAATGCAAATCACAACAAACCACCCCCAAAATTAACAAAAATATTTTTCACGCAAACTTCATCGATTTATTCAGCTAGCCATCTTCTCATTCGTCGTCTTGAACACTCGGAAAACCTTGTCCTGGGACGACCACAACCTATATCATTTATAGATATTTGTACATCACAATCAAATAAATCCGTTTCGTTTTTTGCAAGCCAATCAGAATGCTTTTTCAAAACTGTAGCTCTTTTTTGAATGCATTCTCGCCAAATTGTTGTAATTCTCTGGCAAGAATAATTAACGAGTTCCTCCATTTGGTTTACATTTTCAGTTCCATCTACATAGTCTTTGCTGTCGACCTTCAATTTCAAAATATCACACATTTTTTTAATCTTCTCTGCATTTGTAGCGGTCTCGGAGCACCAGTTTTTAAATAAATACATACGCCTAAATTCTCATTCAGAAGAAACCCTTAGAGCAGAAATTAAAATAATAAAAATGTTAACATAATATTAAAATATCAACTAAGTCGCAGCAAAACAAAGCACAGAGGAAAATCACAACAAACGGTACAATGTAGCTCAGTTACACATATAAATAAAATTTAACTGAAAAAAGCGTGGCCGCTTTGATACAGATAACACTGCAATCTGCAAAAATCTGCAGCTGAAACTTAAACCATAAAATCTGTAAGTATTAACGATTATTTAAAAATAAATTTGATCGTTAGCTTCGATTAGCTTCACAACTAAATGCTTAAATAAAATTATACTTTTCACACGAACTTATCTTAAACAGATAACTATTACCCTGTTTATACACAAAAAAATATCATGTTAAATGCCCTAAAAATTATATTAAATTAATAAATATTATTAATTCGGGAAATTCTTTATTTTGTTTTTGACACAATACTTCCTATTTTGTGTACCCATAGCTGCTTTGACAATCCGAGTGAATAAAGAGAGTGGATTATGTATTAAGCTGCAAATAACTACTTTCAATTATATCGTTGAAAATATTAATTGTAAGGGATAAAGGGCATTTATCATGATTTTTTTGTATGTATAAACA
Organism: Lordiphosa clarofinis; assembly: GCA_018904275.1. Taxonomy (NCBI): domain Eukaryota; kingdom Metazoa; phylum Arthropoda; class Insecta; order Diptera; family Drosophilidae; genus Lordiphosa; species Lordiphosa clarofinis. Next base: position 61,676 of record JAEIGQ010000231.1, on the reverse strand, counting down.
GGGTATACGTTAAATTCATTTTTTAACTACCCGCAAATTGTCAGAAAACATATTTGATACACTTTTTTACAATATTAATTGCTCCCATTGGACGAGCATTCGGTTTTAAACCCGTTTTTTCTTAATTTTATTTGTGACCGTAACTTGCAAGATGTTCGTTCTGTCAAACACAAATGAATTTATGCTCTTGATGCTATTCTTCGACAGGACGGTTCGTGAAAAACAAAGAGAAGAATGCATTTTAATAGTTAGATCTATTATGAGTTAGTGTGGACACATTTGAAGCCAAAATGTTGACTTTGATTTTTATATTTTAGGGCTATGGCAGCGAGCACTGTGAAAAGTATGTTTGAATCAGCTGAGAAAAGTTGTGATATGTGATATGATTTTCGCATCTTTTACAGTGTAAACTTTGTAAAATTGATGACTATCTAACATACACTCAGAGAAAAAATAGAGAATTTCACTCTCGAATCAAGAGCATTCGTTCTCAAAAGTAGGGTAAGAGTGAAAATTCTTGATCCAAGAGTGAATTTTTGATCCCGACATTCTTGACTCAAGAGTTACAGTTGATCCAAGTACGAATAATTCTCAAAATAAAAGACTAAAAATAATAATTGAAGGGGGTGGTGTGGTTTGGGTGTGAGAGACATGACCGGCTCGCCACTCACCATCAGCCACCCCACCCACTTTTTCTAAGATGTGATTGATTTTGAGTTAGTCACATAACAGATAAACATTTTGTATTTTACTTACTTTACTGGGACTTGAACTCGGTACCTCGAAGACTGAACCATACACAGTTGGACGAGCATCTTTACCGACTCGACTATTCTCGATAAGCTACAAGCAGCGGCGAAAGCATATTTATGAACCAGCGCGGTTGGTATTCGGCCAGCCGCAACAGCTCGACCGTGGATCAAGTCCCCGTAGCAGCACTTACTTTTAATCACTTACTTTTGCCCAATCTTAATGTTCAACTTTAACATAATTATCGGCGGGCCACGGTCAAATGACAATGACAAACTGCGCATTCGCTGTCTCTCTTTGAAAGTGCGCGGCCAACGTTATTCTCTCAAAGTTTGCGTTTCCTCACTCCCCTTGCCAATAGAACCACATTAAGAATGATTTTGTCTCGATTCCAAAAGCGAAATTCTTGAAAATTCAAGAGCGACTAGATTTTTTTTTCAAGAGCGTTTGTACTTAAATTATTCGTTCTAGATTTTTACGAGTGTAGGAGCTATCTAGGAGAACAGAAATCGGCCCTAAATCTTTCTTTCTTTTCTTTATTTATATTCTTTATTTTAAAGTCTTCAATAATGATTTGATGCCTATATTAAAGTGGTTCCTTGAGGTAGTTTGCCAACACAACCCAATTTTCAACATTCTGTATTTCCTCGAATTTGTCCATGCTTTTTAATAGGGCTACCCAGTAAGCATGCCTGATTTCTTTAAGCACTGGAAAGTGTCTTCCCTTTCAAGTAGGTTACACATGCTGCGCTCGGTATTTAATATCGTATTGTATGGCCCATAGTTAAGAAGCAACACCTCTGTTCTCGCTTTAAATATCACGGTTATTGCCTGTGAGCCGAGAGTGTCAGAGAAATAGTTTTAAGCTCCCATGTCATATTTCAAGCTCCTGTTGTACGCGCGGGCTTTGCTGTTTCTTGCTTGATCAATGTATAAGTCTCGTTCGTACTGCTGCAGCCAGGCCTTCCAGTATCTGTCATTCGAAAGATATTTGTACGTCGACTTAATGCGCTTGGCTGCCAATAGATGCTTTGCTACAATTTTTAAGAGTCTATGAGAGCTGAGTAGAGCTGGATAAACATCGATGGTAACATCGATGCATCGATGTTTTTATCTAAGATGCAGACATCGATGTTTTTTTAAACAATCGATGTTTTTGCAATACTACATGAACCAGACACGGCCAAACTATTTTTCTATAAATCCGTAAGATGACCAATTTGCGGTTCTGTCAAGATGCCATATGCAACTATCCAAAAAAGTGTAGTTGGACAAAACGCTATTGTGTATGAATTTGGACGCAAAAATCAAAAAAGCGTGCGATTTATCAAAACTCAACAATTTTCCATGATTTGAACACTTACAATCGCTTTTCAAAATGTAAGCGAATTGTGAGTTTTTAAATCAAGTAGGGTGACCAATGAAAAAACTAAAACAGTCCAAACAAAAAAATGTTTGGCATTATTCGAGAAATCTCTACTCGGTGAAATAGTTCGAAAAACAAATTTTACTTCTGTCTGTCCATTTATCCACAATTTTTCTCCAAACTTTAAGTAAGTTCAAAAGCCCCCCAAATATAAACTTTACAAGAAAAGACAGAAATCCTTATCATATTAAGGTGCCACTTCCTGGTAGAGAATATTTCACTAGCAGCAGAAGGACCGATGCACGGGATACACACATACCCACAAAGGCCTTTGTGTATTTGGCGTTTGTTGCTGATGCCGGATTTTGCTACAAGCCTGCCTTTGGGATTCCCAAGCGGTTATAGCAATTCTGTCATGAGGTGACTTCTGCCAACACACTAAGGACAGGCAGAGCTGAAGATTGAATTGGTGTTCATGAAATAGCGCTATACTGTCAACCAGCCTCCTTTGTGGTGTTGTGCGTGTCTTGTTTTAGACACGTTTTGGACAATATCCTAAACTTAAATGACCTAGAGCCTGCTAAAAAAGTTCTATGTGTTTCAATCAAAAAGGTCACTAAAACAATCACATTCTTTATTTATTTTTAATTTTAACTCAAGCAAGAAAGTGGTTTAGGCAGGTACATTAAACTCTCAAAATTAAAAATAAACATCGATGTTTCATCGATGTTTTACTGCTAAAACATCGAAAACATCGATGTACGTAGACATCGATGTTTCTCCAGCTCTAGAGCTGAGGCTCATGATTTTTCTTATATAACAGAAATGCTTTTCCAACGTCCTTATATAAAGCGGACCGAGACCGGTCTCTAGGTAAAAGATACATGTTTTTGTTTGCAAATTATCCCATACCGGGTCTGCATAGCAAATTACTGCTCTCGCTGTGGCCTCGAAGAGCTTATATTTTGTACTGCACTTTACACCACATTTTACAAAAAAGACATGTAATATTTATCCGTACCTTGGAGCCGTTGTATAACGTGCTTTTTAAAAGTCATATTCAACGTTAAACGTACCCCCGATACTTATATTCCCTAACATTTTCAATTAAACAACCATTTATGAACCATGTTTCGCTTGTCGACATCATCTCGTATCCTTATCCATTCAATTGAAAACATGAAGGGCCCATGCTGGTTTCAAAAAATTTCGATTTTTGCTTGCCATCCCAAACTGCTGTTTTGTTTTCAGTGTATGCAATAAAGGCTGAAATTCCGCAGATATTGAGCTTTAGAAATAGAGCTCTTTGATCGAATGTGTGTAAAAATTTGGAAGGTTCGTTTATGGGTCCGGTTCGATGGACTTAAAAATGCCAACAGAACTGGTTCGGTTCAGGACCGGCTTGCAGCCTTGGTTATTTAATTTCCTTAAAAATGGTTTTTTTAAGTAAAGCTTTAGGTAATAGCAAGTTGCTTGACCTTCATTTGCTTCCCTTTGAACGGGTCATACATTACGTACCATTTATGCACCTCCGTTCACGGACACATCTCTAGTCTATAGTTTCTCAGTTTTCAGTGCGCCATTTGCCGATCTCACACAGAGCATTGACGCGTGTTTGGTGATTGCCATTGGTTCGCGTCGCCTTTCCATTTAATGGTGTCCATATGATTCACGGCACCCAGCGCGCACCTTTTGGGCAAAGGCAACGCGAAACAAAAACAAAATTCGTTAAATACAATTGGATTTTTCCTCGCTCTTCGCCTGTCGATGACGACGTTGCTGGGGACGTTGATGATGTGCCTCCTCCTTGCTGTGTGGAGGAATCGTGCAATCGCTTGCACTGGCACTCCCCCGCGGTGTGACCTCGTCCCTGTAGCCTCCTGCCCATACTCTTAGGAGAACTAAACAAAAAAAAAACAAGTAAGAAAGTCGGTCAAGCCCGACTATAACATACTCTGTACCTGGAGTAGAAGCCGAATGCAATGCTGGTGCTGCGCTCATCTCTAAGTCTCTTTCTCTCCTAACTCTTAAAATTATGGGTGTTAGTTGTAATAGGGTGGGAGGGGGTGGGGGGAGGGTGATGTACTTTTGCTCATAACTTGAGAACCGCTCATCCGATCTTTATCATTTCTTCGGCAAATCGATACATTTTGCTAATTACTAACTATCTTAGAGGTACGAATCGTCTATCTTCAAAACTGTAGGAGATTAACGTTTTCAAAATTGGGGGGCGGGAGGGGGCGAACTGACTGCCTGCGCTATAAGAAACATTTGTCCCATACAGTCAAACCTCTATCTCTTACATTGAGATCTGTTTGTTCATACGGACGGACGGACGGACGACGGACAGACGGACAGACGGACAGACGGACGGCAGACGGACGACGGACTGGCTATACGACCGGCTGTGATGCTGATCAAGAATATATAACTTTAAGGGTCGGAAATGATTCCTTCTCACTGTTACATACTTTGCACAAACTTAAATACTAGTCCTGGGTAAAAAAACAATTGCAATTTTCAACTAATGCTTATTGCTGGAAATCAGTTTAGAAAAACCAAAGGAGCCATGGACTAACTCCCGAGTGTGTGTATGTGTGTGAGTGTGTTTCTGCAGCCAGACCAACTTGGAGTCACCGTCACAGTCACCTGGCTGAACTTTGCGCTGTTGCAGAGCAGTGAAAAGGTGAGTCCAGTCCACTCTAACAGTCGCCTCTTTGATGAAAACTGTAAATTTACGAACTTTACTTTAATCACCAAACATGAATCGCGCACAGCATGGAGCAGGAGCAGACCTGAGCATGAGGATCCACACCGACTCATAATCAATGCAGGGAGGGGTAGGGTAGGGGCTAGCTGAGCTGTGGCTTTTGCGGCTGAGGTTGCGCTCACTGGGGCCTGGGTGTCGAAATCTTTCGTCATTGGCATTGGGCGACCAAAAGCGAGGAAGTTATTTAACATTGGGATGGCGGGAAAAGAAAAATTGTTCAAAGATTTATAATCAATGAATTAATTGAGTCTAATTAAGGAGATATGAAAGGAACAGGCTAGAATTATGGGTTCAAGTTACTGTGAAAGATGAGATGGTATTAGTTGGAAGGGAGCAGGGGGAAAATATTTAGAGAAAAAAATGGGGAAACTATTTCAAATATAAAAATTACGTCTCTCTGCCGTTATGTAAATACACTCAAAAAAAAAATCAATCCATATGGGATCAAATCAATCCATATGGGATCAAATCAATCCTAAGCGGGAATGAAAACAACGTAATCCCGGATATGCTTGACCCGATCTGAAAAAAGATTGAGTTGATCGAACTTTTTTAAAAATAAGAAGGATTACATATATCCCGGGGTAATCCTATAAAAGTGAAAAAAAATCAAGCACAATTTAATCCCAAAGCTGGATCATTTTATGCCTATTCTAAATTAACTTAAGCTCGATATGTAATATTGATTTGATCTCAGGAAAGATAACTATTCTTCCTTTCCTCCGCCATGCCATTTGCCATTTGACATCCTCATACATGTCAAAGACCCACAACAATTTTAATTAATTTAAGACTTCTGAAAAAAAAAAAAAAGAAAAAAGCACATTCGAAATGATACAAGTTCGAAAGGAATGGACCAATCCTTAAAAGATTGAATTGTGTAGAATATCCTGGAAATCAAGCTTGAATTTTCAAGCTCATGTCGGCTTACTCCAAGATTTAAAAGATTCAAAATATCTCGACTTTTTTCTGTGTAAGGTCCATTAAGTCGAGATTTTTGGTAATTTGACTCCAAAGCAGCCAAAAATATTTTTTTGACTTTTTTTAGACGCGTTTTGTGGGGAAAAAATATAACGTTACCGTAGATAAAAAGGGTATATAAAGTCGTAAATGTATGAAAGGGAGAAGGAAAATTCCGACCCTAAAAGAAAGGACCGGAAAAAACGGGGGGGGGGGAAAAGCCAACCGTCTGTCCGTCCGTCCGTTGTCGTTGTTGTATGAAATAGATCCGGTGGTGGAAGAGGTTTGCTGTATGGGGTTTATTGAAACGTTTCCTATTTTAAGAGGGTTTGTTCTTCTAGAGTTTATACAAAATGAATCGATTTGCTAAGAATGATGAAGGGATGAACGGTCCTGAAGCCTAAGGTTACTTTTCGTGGTCCCCCCAAGGAACGCAGGGACACTGTTAAACATGTTTTTCATGAGTACGGGTATATCGAAGTCGGTTAGAGCCGACTTTAACTTATGCTCTCGTTTTGTTTTGTATTTGATATCTCTTTCTCTTAGATATTTCTTAACGTCCGACTCTTATGCCTGCCTAAAACGTTTATCCGATTTTGATAAGTCTTTGGAGAATAGCTTAAAAAAGGTCGAAAGCCGCGAAGTTACAACGGACCAACAAATCGAGAAATTTTTAAAATTTTCATTGGACCAAAGGTTATTATAAAGCTTGGATAAATGACAATTGATTACGCGTATATGTATTTATAAGAAGTGCAGACAAAAAACGGCGAAATTTATTTCTGTTGGTGCATAGGATATTTAGAATGAGCATTTCAAACTATATTGCGAAATTTACAAATAACGGGCCAAGAAATTTGCGAAATTTTGAAATTTCCCATTTGTTTTAATAAACAAGTGAGAAAGTCGGTCAAGCCCGACTATGTCATACTTTGTACCAAGAGCAGAGCAGGAGCTGAATGCAACGCTTCTGCTGCGCTCATCTCTAAGTTTCTCTCTCTCTCCCCACTCTCTTTCACTCACGCGTTGTTGAATGAAATGCGGTGTTGGTTGTGAGCGCGTGGGAGGGGGTGGGGGTGGCGGACATTTATTTTTTGGTCATAACTTGAGAACCGCTTATCCGATCTTTATCATTTCTTCGGCAAATCGATACATACTATCTCTAGAAAGAACGAATCACCTGTCTACAAAACTGCGGGAGATATGACGTTTTTTCAAAATTATGGGGGCGGGAGGGGGCGTTACAAAAATTTAAAATAAACTTGATCTGCGTGCAGATAAAAGAAGCATTTGTTCCATACATGTCAAACCTCTATCTCTTACCATCTCTGAGATCTAGGTGTTCATACAGACGGACGGACAGACGGACATGGCTATATCGACTCGGCTGTTGATGCTGATCAAGAATATATATACTTTATATGGTCGGAAATGATTCCTTCAGCCTGTTACATACATTTGCACGACTTTAGTATACCCTTTTTACTCTACGAGTAACGGGTATAAAAAGACGGGTAATTTGGTCGGTTAATAGGAGGTGTAGAACAAACGGGTAGAACGAACTGTCCAAAAAATCGACAAATTCACTAAATTGTATGATGTCCAAACGAACAGTCCAAAAAGACGAGTAATTTAATGGGTAAAAATTTCAAAACTTGATTAATAGTTTAGACTGTTATAAAGACTTAAGGGTTGCAAATTGAAGACTGGCAAAGAGAAGTTGTCGGTCAATAGGTTTAAAACAATCGATAAATTTTCAAATATTCTAGTATTTATGAGATTAGATTGTCATGAAGATGGGTAAATAGACTGTTGAATATGAAGTGCAGATCAAACGTTCCAATAATACGCATTAAGATTTAAGTTTAGATTATAGCGAAGGCTGAAGGGTTGGCAATTGAATACAAGTAAATAAGAGGTGCATTTCAATAGGTTTATTGAGAAAACCAAGTCAACTTCGTCTGTGCCGAAGTTTTTATACCCACAATGTTTAAATATTTCAGAGTTTAAGAACGCCAGCATTTAAATCAACCATTTTTTCTAAATAAAACGTATTTTTCGACCGGTAGTTCCCAAGACTGCTATAAGATAAAGTCATCCGATCCGGTCGGTTCCGACAAATTAGCAGTGTGCAGTAGAAAAGACGGACAGACAGACAGACGGACGGACAAAACTAAATCGACTCAGCTCGTCGTCGTGATCAAGAATATATATAGTTTATAGGGTCGGAAATGAATATTTCTATGCATTGCAAACTTCTGGCCAAAAGTTATAATACCCGTTGCAAGGGTATTAAGATATAAGAAATTGGCAAAAATTCGTATAAGAGTTCTGATTGACAGGAAAAGTCGCAAAATGTGAAAAGTTTTATAATGAGTATAGACTATCAGGAAAAAGGCTTGAAAGACTGATGGTGAAGATTAATATATATTTGTATCTTTCCAACACTCCACTTTACACAGTGGTCGATTCTGACAATTTCAAAACTGAAATCTTGTTGATGTTTTTAATTATTCGGAAAACAAACATCCCGCCAGTATTTAGTCCGATTTTTTTATATTTTTTTTATTCGATAATCAAATTATGAATAGTTCTCCGATTTGTGCATCTGACAAGGTATGTAACATTTATTATTGAAATTTCTTCTTATGTTTATGTTAATATGAATAATAATTTATGAAAGAGTTTTAAAACATTTAAAATTATAAATTTTTTTTTTTTTAATAATTATTTAAAATTATACTTTAAATCAAAAAATTTCAACCCAACCCCACTCCTAAATATATATTTTTTAAGTCTTTTGTTTCTTTAATTTCGCGATGTTGGATCAAGTAATGAATTGACGGGATCAAAAATTTACTCTCGGAACAAGAGTTTTGCTCTTGGATAAACAATTTTCACTCTTACAGCACTTTTGAGAACGAATGCTCTTGATTTATGACTGAAATTCTATTTTATCATCTAGATTCACCACCAACCCTTCAATATACTGAAAAATGTCCAATTACATTTATATTTTGAATAATTGCCTCGGTAATGCACATGAAAGAATGTCACAGAACTTTAAACTTTTCTTGGTTTCCAATACAACGGTGTAACTATTGGAATAAACTATCTCAAGATTAGGTAAACATCATTCTATTTGAAGGTTGCACTCTCGCTTTGGTGACTTAAAGAAAGCCACATTACCTTCCGAAATTATAAACTCACTTGAAATCCCTCTCTCGGTCGCTTCTGGCAGGAGCATTCAACATGGCAAATATGCCAACTATTTGGTGGCTATCAATTTCCAGACAAGAGCACACCGTGAAGCTGCTAAATGAAATCGATCCGCCCAAAGAGAATGGCAGATCACAGAGACTGAGTGTGTTTTTGTTTGGGGGGGAACAAAAGTCGAAACAAGCGCAACATGAATGAACCTTTTAACATACTTGTAGTTACTAATTCCAGGTGACAGGCGACACAATGATGCCAGGAGTGGATTTTTCATTTTGTACCATAAACAGGGGAACAGAACAAAGTTGTAACAACAACAACAGCAACAGCAAATCACAGGCTACCAACAGATGCGAAGGTGTTGCCCATACCAAAGTCCGAGTCCGTATCCCGCATATCGGTGGCTATTCAGCCTCTCAGACTCCTCCAGTCGATCTTTTTGGGCACACGACCGTTTTTGGCGCAAGTCGGGCAATAAATTACCAGGAGTCAGCAGTCGGAGCGGGAGACGGAGTCAAAACAAAAGACCTAAAAACACTCGATGGACTTGAGCACGCACCCAACCAATTGACAAAAACATAAAAGACCAAAACAAAACAAAACTCTGACCGGGAACGCACATAAACACTGACAACATGCTGCGACAAGGAAAGGTTTTGGTTTGGTTTGGTTTGGATCTGGTTATCGGGTCCAGTCGGAAGCAGGAGCAGACGCTGCAGCAGCAGCAAATGACAACTTCGAGGGCAAAGTCAATGAGCGCCTTCCTGCTCCCTGTTATCCGCTGCCATTCCTGGACGAGGGAGACAAAAGAGCATCCCGGTGTGTTGCAAATCAAAACATGAAAACAACGACAGCAAACAAAACTCGAAACATGCGTTGAAATGCTAAGAAATATTTTGTTTGGCCAGCAAAAATCTCTGGGCTACACGATATATGCATACTACGCTTCTGTATAAAAATAAGTACTCGTATATGTACTCGTATGTGATGCGGTAAAAGCTGTTGGTCAATAAAAAAATGTATTGTAAAAAGACTTTAAATTTTGCAACTTTTGATTTACAGTAAATTGCTTAAACAATGAGCAGAAGATCGCTTTCCAAAATTGCTTCCTTTGCTTGTAGTCTTATGTAACAATTTTCCATTTCTATAAGAAATTTCCTGTTCTTCTTTTTTGACCCGATATTGGTATCACAACCACTTTTGAAAGTGTCATAGCGCCCGCGGGAGTTTTAGTTTTTTGATTCCTTAATAACAAGATAAGATAAAAATAGTTTTTGAACATTTTTACGAAGTACCCTTAATTTTTTGCGCGCTTTTAAAGTCAGCTGATTCAGTGGTGCCTTGAATGGTCAAAAAGAGCGGAAAATATTAATTAAATTGCAGCTTCAATTCCAAATATAAACTGGAAGTGTAAATATGGAAAAAGCAGGTCAAGATATGTAGACTAATGGTGAATATTTACATGTTTTTCGATAGTTATCTGTTGATATTAAATTGTCCAATGTGTTGTTCGTGTGTATTTTTAGGTGTATACCAGTGTCCGGCACTGTTCAATGTTCTGTGTATACAAGTAGCGACGTCCATCCTCTGTAGCAGCGGAGTCGATACACAGACACTATACGAGCGTACACTGCTCTCTTTTGCACTAACAAGCATGTGCTAACTGAGAGCGCTCTCGGCTGTCTGAACGCACACATGCAAAGGCAAAATAAGCATGTGTGTTTTGCCGGACACTGGTGTATACTAACAAACGTGCGTATGTTCTGCGGAATATTACTTTTATATGGCACAACGAATCACCAAGGTTCCAGGTAAATAGTGTTGACAAATTAATACAGAATTAAAAAGTTTTAAAGCTTTTGCCCCGTTTTGCCCCCTTTTCGGATAAAATGACTCTTTATGAGTTCACTCATGCAGCGCTGCTTGAGGTTTGGAGCAACAACAATCGCGAAGGAGACGCAGTAAAAAGATATATTTTGGAAAATATTGGTGAACCCTTTCTGACTCAAATCCAAACGACTGCAATTTTAAAGAAAGCGAACCAATTTATTGCTTATTTACACAAGCACTTACCGAAATGCAATCACATGTTGGAGCGATTCATATCAAAACACTCACGGTAGCTGGCATCTAACATTGTAGTTGCTGTCGAGAAGGTGTCAAAGGTGGACAAAAACGGTTGAGCTTTGAAGATGCAGGACCTCGCCTTCTGGCTTCAGAACAAGGACATTCAACATCACTACTTGTACATGCTGCAGCAGTTTCGGCAAAAAAGTCGAAGGAACCAAAAGTGGCCTTTGTATTAAAGAAAACAATGAGCAGTGACAACATAAGTGATGCAAAAAAAAAATTGCAGAATTTCATAAGCCTGCAGATCAGTATGATGATGAAGAAGAAGAGGATTTCGAATTCACTTGTCTATATAACATTTTTTTGGATAAGGAAATTGAAGAAAATTGAGCAAATAACCAAAATCAAATTAACAATTCTTGTACATAAACACAAAATTTAATAAAAATATTTTTTTTAACATAGTTTATTAATATAAATAAATTTATTAAAATAAATGCGAATAAAATGGATTATTGATGGGGGCGGAAGGAAGGCGTGGTCCAATTGCCTAAATTTTTTTCGAGATTTTAGTTTAGTCAAACAAACATTTGTGCAAATTTGTAGAGCTCTAGCTATATTTTTAAAGTTAATGACAAAATTTCAGCCTTTTTTCCCATAGTGCGATTTTTTTTAAAATTATTGTCTGTGCTTCTTTTTAAAAATTTTTGGCTTGCGGCGCAATCTGAGTTATTCACATATACTTGTAATAAACCAACAAACCGCGAATTTTTTTTGGGTCGAATGCTTAATTTGGAACAATTGTTGTTGTGCTGGAACAATCAACAGTTTCGAATTTTTTCGAAACCCACCAACAATTTTACTCTCGTATATTAAATCCTTTTCGCGTCTACGCTACTCAAACATCAATGATACACTAATAAGAACACAATAAAGAACATAAATAATGAACGGTACTTTCATTCAAGAGATAACATAATGAACAATAGTTGAAAAAATATTTCCTGCTGAAGATTCTCGCGTTCAATGTTAAACGTATATTTTTGAAAATTCGGGCGTTAAGTCACTGTTGAAAGTGACATAATGCCCGCTGTCCGCGGATGTTATGTCACACCGAAAGCGGGCGTTATGACACTTTCAAAAGTTACATAAAGCCCGCCGGCGTTATGTCACTGTTATGAGCGACATAACGCACGCGGGCGTTATGTCACCGGGCGTTATTACATGCACCCATTAAAATTATTTATAAAAATGGACGGCACGCCATAATGTTTGCAATAAAAACCAAAAAACGGTTTCCCTATTGAAAAACAAACAAAAACAAATACCCTGTGTATTTACAAAAAACGCCGTGACTCTGCTATGGAGGATCATTGGACAGATTGTTCAACCACCTTGCGGAGCTCAAAGGCAAAAGAAATTAATTACAACAATTGGAAAAGCAAAAGCAACACGTTCAAATAAACATAGCAGAATTCTAGGCTGAATCGTGGTCTCGTCCCATAGCAAATTGGAGTCCCCAACTCGTTATTCGGCGATATGAAGATTTATAAGGGAGTCTGTGTGGTCGTTTGAATGTGAATATGCAATACAAAAGTCTGCTGATGATAAGATGTGGTTATCTTTGAAACAGCGATCGTTGTACAGACATACCAATTGCTATTCCAAATTGTTGTAATTAATCTCTGTTGATTTGTGTTGATTACATTGAATTGTAACTCTCCACCGACCTCAAGCCAGCCAAAATGCAAAAACTTTAAAAATTATTAAGATATAAATTGTTGGATCTCAATAGGGAAAATATAGTTATTTCTTGATAAAATCCGATTTTTTTTTTTGCGATTTTTGAATAATTTTAAAAAACGTGCCAGCTAACAGAAAAAATCTAAGAAAATACTAATGGATTGTCCTTTATCTTCTTAGTTATCGGCTGAAATCTGTTAAAATTTAAGACTTTTATTTACATTTTTTTAAACTATACCTTCAAAGGTTCTTTAAATTAACAAAAATCAATTTAAAATAATTTTTTGATTATTTAAAATCTTATACAAGAAACTTCTTTTAGCATCTCACACTGCACATTGATCCAAGTGCCAAAAAATTGGGCAGAAATTCAACTAATACTCTGTATCAAAGGTATACAGAGTATATTAAGTATGTGCAAAAGTCTGTAAAAGGGAGAAGGAATCATTTCCGACCATATAAAGTATATATATTCTTGATCAGCATCAACAGCCGAGTCGATATAGCCTTGTTCGTCTGCCCGTCTGTCTGAATGAACACCTAGATCTCAGAGACTAGAAGAGCTAGAGCAACCAAACTTGACATGTAGACTATTGTCTGCACGCAGATCAAGTTTATTTCAAATTGTTTGGATATTTCTACTCAGGAACACAGGAACGCTATTAAACATATATTCTCATGAGTAACGGGTACATTGAAGTCGGTTAAAACCGACTTTAACTTACCCTCTTGTTGAAATAGTAAGTGTCAAAAATTTTTATTTCAGCACATAATTAAGTTCCACCATACAATTCCATTTCTAGTGTCTTATTTGTAATTTAAAATCAATTATTATTTATAAAATGAAAGAAAGTTAGAATCCTAGGTCGAAGCAATGCTTCACTTGGTCAAAATAGATAGAAATATTTCTTTGTTTGAATGATACGTACAATGAACTTAAGTTAAATCACCTTCAAACAAAAACTCGTGCAGTAAGCTTTGTGCACAGCAAAAACGCTCGCAAGAAAACAAGATAAATAAAAAGAGAAAAAACCTGACCGATAGCCGAGTGGTCAAACCCACCTGCAACTAAAATTTAGTTGGACGTAAAAGCGTATTTAAGTCAAGCCGAAGACCAACAGAAGACAGTTCACTCCCAAGATTCTTTCCAAGCTCATATTCTTAAATTGTACACAAAAATGAAGGTTTATATTGCAATTGTTTTGCTGAGCTGTTTTCTGACTGCAATGGCCCAAACATCCACAGAGAAGAGCCAATCAGACATATTCTCCACTTCAACGAAACAATGGGAAAATTCAACAATCTCTACTGTGGAAGCCTCAACAGAACATGTCCCTACAACCATACAAAGTACAACAATTTCCACATTGAATAACACAGCTTCCAAACTAATTCAGACTTCTAGCGAAAGAAATGAAAAAGAGCAATTACTGAAATTGCTGACCTTAAACTCCAAGGCCATTAACAAATCTGAAGTTTTCCTTCAGCACATAAACATCCTCAATGGAGAGTTTTCGGAAACATTAAGCAAACAGGCTAAAGCCTTGTCTTTTATAAACCGCATCCAAGAACTTTTGCTTAACAACTCCATAGTTCTCAAACACCAGGAAAAAGATCTTCTTAACGACTTTACCAACATCAACTACAAACAGATTGCATATGCCGAAAGAACCATTGATAACTTGGCTCATCTACAGAACTTACTGAGGCAAACTAAAGATCAGGTCCACAAATTTGAAAAGAAATTGGTTTCCTTTCAGAATACAGTGCTTCACAGTGCAGAGGATATAGATAAAAGATTAGTGCAGTTAACTCAAATCCTTGAACGTGCTGTTTTACCCAAATTTAATTATATCAAAGGTTCCCTATCGAGCCTGAATACTTCTCAGCAAAGTTCTTTAAACGACTTGAAGAGTGTTCACCTGGTAAAATCGCAGAATGAAGAATATATTACGAAGCTAAACATGTTGGGGCAACAATTTGGTGAAGTGAATCGCTTTCAGGATAAAAGTCTGAATGTACTAACAGGACTTGTTCATAAACTGGCACCCTCCAATCTATGCGCAGTAGATGATTTACTTCAAGGTTTGATCATCTCACAAAAGAAAGTTGAACTAGGTTTGGCTCAGTGCGAGAAATGTTTTTCCGATTCCAAAGGTATATATGAAATTAAATACGATTCTGTCTTCCCTTTGGACTTCTATGCCAATAAAAAAGGTAATATGAAGAAGAATTCCAATAGTGTAAGCGGCAGCTATGGCCAGACTCCGATATCGTCTCAACTAACTTGGAGTGCAGTGGCTCAACTCTAGAATGGGAAATCGGACAAGCTGGCATCTTAATTGTAATTTTTTTGAAAAACGAAACTTATTAAAAATAGGCTTAACAGTTTATTAACAAGGCCGAACCTACGATGAAGCTGTCACTTAGGAATTAGTTTATATACTCAGAAAAAATCAATCTGTACTTACTATTAGTATTAATTTGTACTTTGAAAAATAAAGCCATTTTCGGAAACATTTTTATTAATTTTATTGTCAGGCATTAAAATCTAAAAGTCGTGTCTGTCCCATCCATCCCATCCATGAAAACATACAAAATACAGCTGGTGCAAGAGCTGAAGCCGGGTAACCTTCCGGGTGGCCTTAGAAAAGTTGAATAAAGATCCACTATGTTAACGGAAAATGATCTTCAGCGACTAAGCTCGTTATTGGCTCAATGGGTACGCTAAAAAACAAAATTGACGAGTTGGTCAGAAGAGCAGCCATGGGCAGTTTAAGAGAGAAACTTTGATGACATGTGGCTTCAACAAGACGGTGCCACATGACATACGGCACGCCAAACCATAGACCAATTGAGATTCGAGTTTGGTGAGCAATTAATTTCAAGTTTTGGACCAGTCCATTGGCCGCCAAGATCATGTGATTTGACCCCATTAGAAGGGGGACTACGTGAAGACTCTCGTGTTCAGGGACAAAAGACACAATTGCAGCCCAAAAAGACTACATAACAGCTGCTATTGGTGAAGTACCAGCCGATATGCCAAAAGCGAAGCTCACTGATAGACCACCCCAGGCGTAGGCGCGAGCCACACTTATGTGTTATAGTCATCTGATCCGCCGGTTCCGACATATGTGCAGAGTATTAGTACCTCATCGTGCAAAGCTTCGTTGATATAGCTTTAAAACTGTACTAGTATAATAAAATGGGAGACTGCATAGCTCAGTATTTGTCAACACATTGAAAACGAGATGGCCAAGCTAACTTCGTCTGTGCCAAAGTTTTTATGCCCTTGCAAATGTTTAAGATATCAGAGTATAAGAACTCTAGCAATAAAATCAAAAATTTTTCTTTCGAACGAAGCTTCCTATGGCAGCTATAAGATATAGTCGTCCGACTTAGACCAAAATTTACAAATCTGTGTGAAAGCATATAATATTAATAACACAGTGCTACAAATTTCCAAAAATTGTAATAACCTGGGTATTGGCATAGCGTACGCTGTAGAGCAGGTCGCGTATAGCACTTCCTCATACTTGGTTTTCCTCGGGGACCCCCAAAATCTGAAGTTATGGCCCAAAAACCGCTTTTTGCTTTTTTACCTCACTTAAATAGATATAACTCGCGAATGGACCGTCTGATTGCTCATAACCTTATCAATTCTGATAGCCACGAGAGGGATCTAAAACATTATAATCATTGGTTTGACTAATTTAACGCGATGGCTGAGAAATGCGGATTACAGATCTGGCATTTTCAACTTTTTTTTCATAAATTGTACTTTGACCACCACTGGTTTCACTATTTTATTCTATGCGATTTTTCTTAAAGTTTATTATAAAAGCCCAGTTAATTCTGCGTTGAACAATTGTTCTCCCTAAGAATTTGGTTACCTAACGTCGAAGTTATTCGCAGATATCTGAGCACATTTCGGAAATCTAGTATTTTTTTTTAGTGTGTTGACAGAAAATCGATTGACTTAACATTAATGCCCCTGAAAGTATAGTTTGCTAAAGTTTGGAGGGAAATTTAAATATAGTTTTTCATGTTATTACACAATTACATAAATGTTTACATATTTGTTTGACAATTTTGGACTTAGACTATTCCTGTTAGAGTGCTGTTACCCTATGGGGCTAGGATAAACTGCAGTCAAGTCAACAATTAATGAATCTTCACTACAGAGGTACCATTTTTATACCCGTTGCTTGTAGAGTAAAAAGGGTATACCAAAGTCGTGCAAATGTATGTAACAGGCAGAAGGAATCATTTCCGACCACATAAAGTAAATATATTCTTCATCAGCATGACGAGTTGAGTCGGTTAAGCTTTGTCCGTCCGTCTGTCTGTTTCTATGCGAACTAGTCCCTTAGTTTTGAAGCTATCGAACTGAAATATTGCACAGAGTATTCTTTTGTCTGCACGCTGCTAATATGTCGGAACCGACCGGATCGGATGACTACTTCTTGTAGCTGCTGATTGGTCAAAAAATGGGTTTTAATGAGAAAAACTGGTTTTTCCTCAATATTACAGCTCTCTATCACGGTCATGGGTATTATTAAATGTTTTTAAGCTGATCTGCGAAGTTTGGTCGAAGTCGCTAACCGTTGAGTCAAGCGTTTTCAAGTGTATCAAAACTTCGGCACAGACGAAGTTAGCTTTGCCTGTCTCGGTTTTTTGTAATTCGGCGTATTTTTCATGCAGTGGTAAAAATAGTAACCGGGGCGAACTTTGTCAATATAATATCTTCTTTGTGTGGAGAGTAAACGAGTGAAAGTTTCTTCATAATGTGCGATAAAAAAAATAAGTTTTATTTCATCTGTGGTTGGCTTCTGGATGAGAAGCATCGGTTTTCAATTAAAGAAAACAAGTCCACGATGGAAATGTACTACTTAATTTTTAAGGTCGAAGTATGGCATAACAGTTGGTTCGTTCCTGAGTACATTTGTTCTGCGTGCTCTGCAGGGCTCAAAAAGTGTGAGTGATTCGAAACTTTCCGAAATACCGTAATGCGGCTTGGCTTAGTCTATAACAAACTTTATATACCTGCGCATTTAAGGAGTCTGAATATCAATAGGTATTTGTTATCTTCTACATCTTTAAAATACATGCCGCTAATGCGCCCATAAATTGTTTTATATTGAGTAGCAAAGTTTTAAATTAAACCTGATTTTGAGCTTTTTATAGATTCTTTATCCAAATTTGGTTCCTTTGGCGCTTATCATATCAGAGCTCCGCCAATCAAGGCCTTTAATAGAGTAAACGAATTGAAAATATAATCTCAATAAAAAAAGCGCTTGCACTCAAGCGGACACGAGCCATCAAACCATTTCGCTATGATTACCGGAATTTAAATCATATGCTTTAAACATACGCTGAATAAAAAACAAGTAAGAAAGTCGGTAGAGTCTGACAATAAGAAACTCTGTACCTGCGGCAGTGTATGCTCTGGATGTATTTTTGTGCAACAGTAGCAGCAGAAAGCAGAGCTGCTGATTCTTACTAATAAACTGATAATATTGAGAAAAAAACCGTTTTTGACCGATCATTTGTATGGCAGCTACAAGAAGTAGTCATCCGATTCGGTGGGTTTCGACATATTAGCAGCGTGCAGACAAAAGAATACTCTGTGCAATATTTCAGTTCGATAGCTTCAAAACTAAGGGACTAGTTCGCATAGAAACAGACAGACGGACGGACAAAGCTTAACCGACTCAACTCGTCATGCTGATGAAGAATATATTTACTTTATGTGGTCGGAAATGATTCCTTCTGCCTGTTACATACATTTGCACGACTTTGGTATACCCTTTTTACTCTACAAGCAACGGGTATAAAAATGGTACCTCTGTAGTGAAGATTCATTAATTGTTGACTTGACTGCAGTTTATCCTAGCCCCATAGGGTAACAGCACTCTAACAGGAATAGTCTAAGTCCAAAATTGTCAAACAAATATGTAAACATTTATGTAATTGTGTAATAACATGAAAAACTATATTTAAATTTCCTTCCAAACTTTAGCAAACTATACTTTCAGGGGCATTAATGTTAAGTCAATCGATTTTCTGTCAACACACTAAAAAAAAATACTAGATTTCCGAAGTGTGCTCAGATATCCGCGAATAACTTCGCCATTAGGTAACCAAATTCATCGGGAGAACAATTGTTCAACGCAGAATTAACTGGGCTTTTATAATAAACTTTAACAAAAAATCGCCTAGAATAAAATAGTGAAACCAGTGGTGGTCAAAGTACAATTTATGAAAAAAAAGTTGAAAATGCCAGATCTGTAATCCGCATTTCTCAGCCATCGCGTTAAATTAGTCAAACCAATGATTATAATGTTTTAGATCCCTCTCGTGGCTATCAGAATTGATAAGGTTATGAGCAATCAGACGGTCCATTCGCGAGTTATATCTATTTAAGTGAGGTAAAAAAGCAAAAAGCGGTTTTTGGGCCATAACTTCAGATTTTGGGGGTCCCCGAGGAAAACCAAGTATGAGGAAGTGCTATACGCGACCTGCTCTACAGCGTACGCTATGCCAATACCCAGGTTATTTCGCACTGTAGCACTGTGTAATCGATATATAACTCAGAGGAACAAAATTCAACTTTTTTTTTTGCCTGGGACTGGAACCAATAAATTGTGAATCTAGAGGCATCGGGTAGCAACACCTCATACCCAGTTTTTCTGGAGCACGTCAAGTTCGCGTTTAATGGGCACTTTTATACTAGCAACACAAAGCTACAACCTCTGTTGCTGGTTAAAAGAAGATGAAAGCTAAAATTTTGAAAAATTCACCAAAGCTGAAAGGAATCACCAGTATTCTAATATAAAATTCCCGCCTTCAACGGATAAACGGTTAGTACCCCGCCCATAGAGGTCTAACTTAGAATATGGAATTAATGGAAAACCACTCGATAGAATTGTGTAAGATTTTAACTATATTGAGATACGGACTAATAAAATGTGTACTTAAGAGATGGTAGCATGCATCGAAAAACCGCGATGGTGGGTACCACATTTGACAGCACCCATCATCGAGGCAATATAGATCATAAACTAGAGATCAAAATAGACCGAACTGCGTTTTTAGATTCACCGTCGGACCCTTAAGTCACGGGCTATGGCTGTCGTTGTACAAGCAATTGCCTCAGAGCAACATTGACCATATGGGTATCAAGAGCGTCTCTAAAATTATGCAATAAATCCTATAAATAAAAGTCGTCATTTCCATTAAGAAAATCAAAAATTTAGTTTAAAAATGTCTTTGGTGGACAAACCGCGATACGCTAAGATGCCTTGAACTGATGTATTTAAATGATCGGATCTGTTTTTATGCTGGTATTGAAGCACTTTACTCATAAGATTAATTCCATAATTTTGGTGAAACTGGTTTTACCTAAATGGTCAATGTTGTTCGATGGCAATTGTTAGTGTATATATGCCTAAGAACCGCGAACCAAGCTTTCATTGGTAAAACTGAAAACGCGATTCAGTCTATTTTTATCTCTAGATTATGGCCTATATTGCCTCGATGATGGGTGCTGTCAAATGTGGTACCCACCATCGCGGTTTTTCGATGCATGCTACCATCTCTTAAGTACACATTTTATTAGTCCGTATCTCAATATAGTTAAAATCTTACACAATTCTATCGAGTGGTTTTCCATTAATTCCATATTCTAAGTTAGACCTCTATGGGCGGGGTACTAACCGTTTATCCGTTGAAGGCGGGAATTTGGTATAACAATGGTGGTGACCCCCTCTAACTTTGGTGAATTTTCCAAAATTTTAGCTCTCATATTTTTTTAACCAGCAATAGAGGTTGTAACTTTGTGTTGCTAGTATAAAAGTGCCCATTAAACGCGAACTTGACGTGCTCCAGAAAAACTGGGTATGAGGTGTTGCTACCTAATGCCTTTAGTTTCACAATTTATTGGTCCCAGTACCAGGCAATTTTGAGTGTTCCACAGTGCAATATTAATAATTAATATAATAAAAAGTTTTTCTCACGATATTTGCGATATGCGTTTACCTAAGGATAAAGATATTTTAAGATAATAGAAAATAAATTTATGCAAATAGAGCCACCAAACTTGACAAGTAGACTCCTATTGTCTGTACGCAGATTAAGCTTGTTTCAAGCTTTGCCACGCCCACCCCCGCCCACCCCCGCCCCACAATAGAAAATTTTGAATAACTCCCACATTTTTTAAGATATCGAGTTCAAATTTAAAACTGATTAATAACTGTAACTCCTGAAATTTACATCAAGATCGGATGATAAATTTCGAAGTTAAAAAATGTTGCATACTTCTCGGATGTTCAACCTCAGGAACGCAGAAATGCTATTAAGAATTTCCTTTCATGAGTATCGGGTATATCGAAGTCGGTTACAGCTGACTTTAGCTTACGCTCTCGTTTTATTGCCTGGGATTGTAAACAATAAATAGTGAAACTGGAGGCATCAGGTAATGATACCTCATACCCAGTTTTCAATACCCGTTACACGTAGAGTAAAAGTCGTGCAAGTGTATGTAACAGGCAGAAGGAATCATTTCCGACCATATAAAGTATTTATATTCTTGATCACCATCAACAGCCGAGTCGACATAGACATGTCCGTCTGTCCGTCCGTCCGTCTGTATAAACACCTAGATCTCAGAGATGGTAAGAGATAGAGGTTTGACATGTATGGGACAAATGCTTCTTTTATCTGAACGCAGATCAAGTTTGTTTAAAATTTTGGCCACGCCCCCTCCCGCCCACGCAATTTGGAAAAAACGTTAGACAGTTTTGAAGATAGACGATTTGTACCTTCTAGAGATAGTTAGTAATTAACAAAATGAATCGATTTGCCGAAAAAATGATAAAAATCGGATGAACGGTTCTCAAGTTATGAGCAAAAAAGTAAACCAAGCCCCCCCGCTAAAAAAAAATGTTGCATACTTTTCGGATGGTAACCCTAAGGAACGCAGGAACACTGTTAAACGTGTTTTTTCATGAGTAACTGGTATATCGAAGTCGGTTAGAGCCGACTTTAACTTACGCTCTCGTTTTGATCACGTAAAGGGAATCACAATTATTGTTATACGAATTTCCCGCTTTAAATGGACAAGCGGATAGAACCCCGCCCATAGAGGTCTAACTAAAGAAAATGGAATTAATTTAAAACCACTCGATAGAAGTTTGTTAGATTTTAAATATATTGAGATACTGACCAATTGAAAGTGTCCTTAAGAGATGGTAACATTCATGGACAGCAAATATTATCTAGTCCGTATTGGCCATAATCTTGAGATATATATGTATATATTCAAGTGATTGAAGGACTATCTAAAAGTAATTGTCATTTTAATTTTTAAACTAAACAGTTTTTTTATCAATTAATTACAAATTTGTTACATAAAAATTGTAAATTAATTCATAATTCGAAATTTTTATTATAAAATAACTATTAATTTCGGTACCTGATCAAAACTTGTTCTCTAGACTTGTTGAACTGAAACTTGTTGTATACACTCAGCAACGCAATTAAGAATTGATTTAGGTCCATATATCTTAAATCCGCACGATTTTGATCTTTCTCAGGGCTTGCACTCCTTGTCCTTTCCTCCATATTCTCAATTAAACACCTCCAATAGCATCCGGTTCCCCCCATTTAAGTCCCACCCATACCGCAACTGGGGCTCAAATTGCATAACCACCCGCAATTTATTTACACTCCAAGCTGACTGGACATGTGCTCGCTGATTAACATATTATGCGACAAACAGCCACTGGACACTGTCACACAGTCAGAGAGTCACAGGGAGACAGGACCACAAGCCACCAACTGGAACTGTGGCCAATTCAACGCCTGTCACTGGCTGTTTGCACAGATAATTCACGCCAACGCCACACGACGACGCCGGCGATGACGACGACGACGACCAGAGAGCCGGAGTAATTGAAAAAGTTGCCTTGGCTCCAGGCTCAAATCTGTGGCGATGGCTATCAATGTCAGCGATAGGTGAACCAACCACAAAATGTCCACCAACGTATGGGCCAATTAAGGGTTAAACATTTTGCATATGCAGAGAGAGAGCCCTGCGGTCGGCCTGTCCGTCTGGCTGACTGTGATTTGCATAATTTCGGTATATCTCTGGGATGGCGTCGTTGGTGTCCAATTTCATTAGCAACATCGTCGCCTTTTGTCCAAGCCCAATCCCCAATTCGTGTGTTTTGAAACGCAACTTCAGCAGATCTGTCATTTAAATGTGTTTCCCTTTTTGTCACATTACGAGCATTTACATAAAATGAAATTGAATACGCGCCGAACTCGGACGTATGTAAGGGGTAAGTAAGGCACATCCTTTTGTCGTAATTTAATTAGCCTTCGGTAACCCCCGAACCCCAGGACCATAATAATAAATTTCTGCCCATTTTCAGAAGTCATAAATTAGGCAATCGGAATTTGTTTTCCAATTACGCATATTTCACACCGCATGCCAAATAATTCATGCGGGAAAAAATCGCAAATTCCTATTTCTATTAATAATTTATAACGCACAGCAGCCGCAGCCAACAACAAGTACAAATTGTCAAAAGCGTTTTGCATCTTGGCGGGGGCCCACCCATGGAGTGTATGAACTCGCTCCTCCTTCTCCATCCCAAGCCGTCCCTGCCACGCGTTCAAATAACGAGTCACAAATTCGCATTGCAATTGCCCAGAGACTCCCCAACATAATTTCTCAGCCAACAACACCTTGAGACCAGGTCCGGTTTTCTTCGGGCTGGAGGAGCGGAGCAGAACAGAGAGGCCACCCGCCTGGTGCAGGCATTTTGCCACCCAACTGGACGCTTATTTTTGCGTATTAACGCGCAAAATAATATTTTATTTTGACCATCATCAAAGGATTGAAAAATGCCCACTAATATCTTAGGCTTTTTGTCAAGGCTTTGTGTGTGCGTATGCGTGGAGTGAATGCAGGAGAATGGAGCTGGTGAACCATGGTCACAGTTAAAGGCTGGAATACTTCAACGAGGGTTGCCTTTTATATAAATGCTGAATTGTAATGAAAAACAACTATTGGACATTGAAAGCAGTGGTGTTCCGAGGGGGGCGGGGGGGGCGGCCCGCCCCGGGCGGCAAATTTTTAGGGGCGGCAATTTTTGAGGGCTGTGAGTTTCAGGGGCGGGAAGTTTTTGGGGCGGCAAATTTTAGGGGCAGCAAATTTCAGGGGCGGTAAATAATTACAAAATGTATATTGATTATTCTCTTAAATTAAGAAATAGTGGTATTTCTGAAAGTGATTTAGCCTTTGCTGTCATTTCAATATGGAGAACGTTGCAAGATTCTGCACTTCAAGATCTTGTTATAAAAGAAATATTCATTGAATGCATTTTTGAAAGCTTACGAATCAGTATAAAGGGATTAAAGAGCGGAGGTCTACCATAGACAGAGTCAAACATGCTGCTCTTTTGATTATGTTCTCAAGGGAGTATGCAGGAGGGTGCAGATTTGTAGTATGCCTTGAAAAGTTCTTATGAAACAAAAGTTGTGTCAACTGAACAATAATTAAAAAAAAATTATTTTTATCAAAAAAAATAACCACAATTTCCATATTAAAGTCCAAAAATTTCATTCCAATGAGCAAAATCAGAAAGTTGTTTTCAAATATACTTTGTAATCAATACAGATTTAATAGTTTGTTACATGGACTAAAAAAAAACAATGTATAGTGTTAATTATAAAAGAATAATTATCAAACAAGAATAAATATTTTCACATTAATTCATTATAGCTCGCGTCCATCTATTTCGCGAAATTTTCTGATTTTTGGAGCTTACAATTCCATACTGCCATTGAGATATGTTTCCAAAAAACGTAGTCCAACTCGTCCAATTAAATCAGCCTCCAGTAAAAACCTCTACAGGCACCCTACAAGGAACGTTTTTTTGGAGTAAAAAACTAATTTCGAAACGCATTTGCCATCAAACTAGAAAACCATGTTCGACCTCAAAACAATTTTTTTTGGCCCATCGAAGTCAATTTGTATTCAAATTTTGGTTAAGAAGATATGTAAAATACGTTTCCGCGGATTTTGCGAAAAAATTTTCGCACCTTTATTATACATCCCCAAGAATTTTTTCCAATAATGATAGCAACTTCTGCAAAATAATACTCCCCTCACAATTAAGGCCTTCGTCATTCCAAATCAAAATACAGCGTACGTCCCTTTATGTTACAGAGAAGTTTTTGATGGAAAGAATTAGAAAAACTTAATTGTAATTATAGAAAAATGTTTAAAATTTAGGACTATTCAAGGGGGAAGGGGGGCGGCAAAGTCGACTTCCGCCCCGGGCGGCATAACTACACGGTACGCCACTGATTGAAAGCTTCTTTTGCTTTCTAAGAATTTTACCACTCAATCGAGCCCTGTGACGACTTCAACAGCCTCTTCTTGCCTCACATTGCTTATGGATGAGACAGATTGGCCTTCGAATTCGAGGCTTTGAACTCTGTTGTGTGCCTTATCTTGGTGAAGGACACTACCTCTGCAAAATCTCATAACCGATGCCAGAGACTTGCTTTAAAGTGCATTGTCTGCCAAAAACTTTGGTTAATTTTCGGCCACAAAATATAGTTGTTATTTACAGTTGCAAATGATGAAACGTCATGGCTAGAAGTAAAGTAAGTTGAACTAAGCATTCTTGCCTTGAATGAATCATCGACATCCTGTGTTTACAGTACTGTGTACTACTGAATCTGTGCATTGTCATTTGAAAATGTCGTTTGGAACCAAGATTCAAACCAATTTCTGAAAACAAAACGGTCTGCGAACAGAACTTCAGTATTAAAGACGGGTTTGAACGTCCGAACCGATTCTTCTACAGAACATTCGTGGCTTGCAGCCAGTTATCCTGGTGTATTGGGGGTACCTCTAGATGATCACCTGGCCCATTAATTTAGGTTAGCTTAAGGGTAGTTTCTTTTAGAGGCGCGCGTGAGCGAATTATTATACCCGTTACGCGTAGAGTAAAAAGGGTATACTAAAGTCGTGCAAATGTAAATAACAGGCAGAAGGAATCATTTCCGACCATATAAAGTATATATTATATATTTATATTCTTGATCAGCATCAACAGCCGAGTCGATATAGACATGTCCGTCTGTCCGTCCGTTTGTATGAACACAGATCAGAGAGGTAAGAGATAGAGGTTTGACATTATGGGACAAATCTTCTTATATTTGCAGCAGATCAAGTTTATCAGTTTTGAGGATAGACGATTCGACTTTTAGCGATAGTTAGTAATTAGCAAAACGAATAAATTTGCTAAAGAAATAATAAGAAATCGGATAAGCGGTTCTCAAGTTATGAGCAAAAGTATGAAAAATAGCCGAGTTAAAAAAGTGTTGCATACTTTTCAGATGTTCACTCTAAGGAACGCAGGAACACTGTTAAACAAGTTTGTTCTTGAGTAACGGTATCGAAGTCGTTAGAGCCGACTTTAACTTGCGCTCGTTTTACATCGGAAAGTACGCCGGAGAGTGCGAGAGATTAAAGCAAGTTCTACAATAGAATTGCTTAGACCAATATTTACACACTTTTTATTTACGAATTCCATATTAAACGCTAAATCAATGGTGAAAAAATTAAATTCAAAGTGTAAGTATTAACATTTCTGATCATAGGCTTCGCCTATCTTCCTTACATATTAGTCCAGCGTGTCACACTCTATCAAAAGCCTAATTGCCAGGTGGACCGCAATCTCGTACTCCTTAGCCTAAAATCCTTTTAGAATTAAGTTTGTGTTCTTACTCAGGGGTTTCTTGTGACTTTCTAAGCCCGAACTGAGAAGCAGATATTCAGCCACTCACCCCATCGATTGCCATGATTCGGAGACACCTCTCGAACAATTTTGCAACTGTGGATAGGAGGCTGATCGGACAGTATGAATTGTCCTCAGACGGACTTTTTCCAGCGTTATGGATCATTACGGTCTAAACCTTTTTCCACGCCTTTGGAAAGTAACCCAGTCGCAATGCAGCGTTAAAAACTAGGATTAAGAAGGGCATCGCTTTTACTGGGAGAGCTTTGATGACCCTATCTGCAAGTCCATCCTCGCCTGGGCATTTTTAATTGTTAAGGTCCTTGATCTGGCAATGAATATCCTCCAATGTGATTGGTTGGACTGGGGGCTTTAGCTGCTCTGGGCGTAAATCAGTCCTCCAACTTTTCCGCAAATGCTTCTGCCCTTTTCTGCGGAGATTCGGCCCAAGTACCGTCATGTTATACGGATTGGACGTTTGGGTGCAGCCTACTTCTTGTACAGCCTGGTGAGAGACCAGAGAGCATAATTTTCATTCGCGTCAGTAGTAACGCTTTTTAGGAGTTGGAGGATGCGATAACCAAATCAATTCTAAACAGACATGGCAACCAACAAAAAAAGCCATCAGCATCAGTCAGAATAATTAACTATTATTCCAAACATCCTAAAAACATGGTGATTAATACAGCAAAGAGTTGTATTCAACGGATGCTGAACAAAAGTGACAAAATTTATCAGGAAAAGACGATTTCGGAAATTAAACAAATTTTGACAGACAATGACTTCAAGGAACATCATAAAATCTCTGATTGACAATAACAGAAAAACAACAGCTAAAAATAAACACCCACCCAAAACTTACAAGTCGCTCACATATCGACCCCTGTGCGCGAAAACATCGTATGTGCCATTTTTTACGAAATTGCCATTTTGATGCAAATTAGTTCTAAGTCCACTAACTCATCATCTGGTAAAATTATATAGCGATAACCAACACGGTTACGGAGACACAACAAAATCAATTTAATCGTATGTGACAATAATGAGTTTGTTTTTTGTGGGCGAAATGATCGTATGTGCCCCCAAAATACTGGTATTCAACAGTCTGGTTCAAAAGTAGCTAAATTGGTAAATTTTCATAAAAATAGTTACGAGTTTAGTTAAATAAATTGATAAAGATTGGTAGCGACGTTGCCAGCCACCGCATCGAAAAGTAGAAAAAACGCTCTCCTGTAAAATTTGGTTTTTGGCACATACGATTTTTTCGCGCACAGGGGTCGATATGTTCCACAGCTTTCAGAACGATTCGCCCATTCTGACTGCTACAATAAGCAAGATATACAGCTAGCCCACAAACCAAAGAACACAATGAAGAACTTTTTTAAAAAGACGAAGTCTAAAGTAGCCACATTTGATAGGAACAATGTGATATACAAGATTCCATGTAATAGAGATGCAGGAAGCAGCTGCAACAAATTGTACGTTGGTACAAAAAAATCAAAACTTAGAACTAGGATATCTCAACACAAATCAGACTATAAGCTCAGACATCAAAGCACCTTTCAAAAAACGGCGATTGCGACACACTGTACGGAGAGCGGACACTCGCCGAATTTCGAAGCAACAACAATCCTACACCAAGAAAACCACTACAGCAAACGCTTCACTCTTGAGATGTTGTTTATTATAGACGCACACACTGACAAAAGGCTTAACTACAAATCGGACACAGAGAACTGTGCGCACCCATACAGACACTTACTGACCAAACAATAACTCAGTATCCAACTCCACGCCGAACGGAACAGACGAGTAAAACGATGTATGTAAAAAAGTTTGCGTTTTTTGTATTAAGTCAATGTTACAATGTAATTGGACACTGTTTTGTAGTGTCCCTGAAGATGGTTGCCGAGGAGCAACCGAAATGTGTTGGAAAAACAGCATACACATCTGCGTGTTTTTACTTGACCTCGAGCCTGCAATACTCAAATTCTACATCCGATAATGTTTTATGCATTGCTGATAAGTCGTTCCCGAGAAAAAATCGGACCAATTAGACCAACTTTTTTTTTGTTGACCCTACTTTGATGAGCGCTAAAGCAACTACCTCAACGACATCAACAACTAAAACCCTTTTCATATATAATTATATGTGCTCTTTATTTGATAGAAGAAATAAATTCTCAATTAAAATCGAAGAAAATTTCTACAGTTCATGTAATATTTATTTATGAGTGTAACACCGAGACTGATTAGCTTTTCTTGTCAGAGCAATTCCTGATTGGATTGTGTGTACGGTCTCCACAGAATTAAGGCCACTGACCCTTTTGAGCTGACTAGTCTAGTTGACTAATGACCCAAAACTCTATCTTAAACCGGTGAATCGGTGCTATGGATCAGTCCTTTTGTGTCCTCTGTGCTGACTATAGCAAACTTTTCCGGGTAATAAGTTCGGGTTTATCTTAACTGACTTGTCTTACGTATTTTATGGATTTTTAAATAATTTAAATTCCCAGGCTGGATACGCAATTTTGTCAGCCGGGAGAGATTTGGGCTGTGATTTAGGCTGGCGTTCGCGGAAAACAGGCTTAGGTTTGGTCTCTCTATCGTGGCAAACAATTAAATAAAATTTTAAGTTCTGCGGATCTATGTTTTACAAAATGCCAAACTTGTTAATGGAAATGAAAATTTATCGAACTAACTTTCCCCAAATGTATTGGTAAATTCCTAATCCATTCCACCCAGCGTAGTGAGCCATTAACTTAGCCGCTCCCCTTCCTGAATCTTTGATCTAAACTGCCACTTGAAAAACGCCACATTCTATCTCACATAATACTTTTATATACGGAGGAGACATAAACAATTAAACTCATTTGACGATTAATTACGCGCCGCTTCTAAATCGCGTGTAAGCCAGCAAAATGTGCTATCACAACAACAACTGAAGGCAGCTAAAAGTACAAATTCATTTGCCAAGAAGGAACTTGCATGTCGTGTCATAATCTTGATGAATGCATCATAATTGCATGCCCGACATGATGCCATGAGGCCAAGTCATCAGCGTGCCGCTCCACCCGCAACAGCACCCGCAGCACCGCTTCCATTCCGAAATTTGTGGTTACGGGAGTCCAATGGGTTGACATGTCAACCAGCATAAGCCAACCGTTCAGGGCGTGCATTTTCAAAATATTTTCACATATTTCAATAGAGAACAAAGTTTTTCTTTACCAATTAATGAATTATGCGGCAATTAATTAGGCACCACCCAAAAGCCCACATCACGCTCGCCTCCATTTGGGTGACCTAAATTATTCAATTCATTTTTATTTATTTTTAATTTTTTGATTTGTTGCAATATTCCAGCCAAAAGGGGTCTCACTTGTTTGTCTAACTATTTATTCTAATTTGACCCGCTTTTCTCATTGCTTGGCTCCCCCCTTTCGCCCACCCTTTGCCGAGACTTCTAATTGCCCCAACAATGTCGGTCGATGCTTAAATGATGAATCACTTTTTCATTAAAATTTGACTTTGAGTGTGACCCTCATGTAGTTGCCGTTGACTCTTTATGTGGTTCATTTTCATTGATAGATCGAGCCAGAAAGCTCATAGAAATTGTAATATAAAAACGGAAAAGTTGGATCAACTATATTCGAATCAATAAGAAATACTAAGAACTATTGATCCGTCCTCAACCCAAACCAAGCATATCCAGAGGAACATGTCTGTTTGTACAAATTTGTATCATTTTCTCAACCGAGAAAAAAAATACTTGCACAATATTTATGGCCAATCTGTCGCTTCCAGTTACAGTTATCTTTGCCGGGATTGTGCATATTTTATGGCCGCTCCACTTAACAACAAAAACAACACGACAGGGGGAAACTGCGTGTTTTCGGCAATAAATCGGCATTTAAATTAATACAATTTGAATTATGCGCTTTGTGCTAAAAAGGGTACAAGAGAACCAGAACCCCCACAGCGTAATTTTCAATCAAAATCGCACATCCGCGAAATTGTCATGAACTCAACTCCTTCAGGAGATTATCAAATTGATTCCAATTAACACTTGCCACGGCCCCAGTCGCGGGCCCAATTGGCCAGCGGGCTCTGAGCGCATTCCTGGCGTGTATGCAAACGTTATAAATATTTCACCTCTTCCACAACGACATGAGCCGTGAGCTACTACAGCCAAAGGGAAATCCAGTTTATGGCCCTCCTCGGTGGACTTTTTCTCACCCCAAAAAGCCAAAACAGAAATAAGTTAAGCGCACTTTGTCGTAATTCGTAATTCGAATTGACAAACGTTCCCGGTGCGAGCTTTGCGCCTTTCTCGGTGGTCAAGGCTTTGCGCATGGACCCGAAGCTGGAGCTGCAACTGGACCTGGACCTGGACCTGGGAGTCGTGTGAAATGATAAATATTCCATAATTTTGCTTGGCATTCAATTTCGATTTGTGTGACACATAAATTACGAATTAACGCTTTAAGCTGAGCGCCCCAAATGTAACCCAGGTGAGCCGGGTTCGAATGGGAGGGAGGCTGGAGGTGAGAAGAAAAAGGCTGTCTCTCTAGGGGTCAGGCGGGCAATTTGGTGCATGGACAGATTTCAAAAGAGTTACAAATCAGCGATGAGGAAGTAAAGGGTAAGCCCAAGTTAAAGAAATTATACTTATTGATAGTTCCGGTACTGATGTCAAAGATCGCTCTATCTATAAAAGAGAGTGTCCTGATTCACTAACTGATTTGCAATCATCGCACAGCCTAAACGGTAAGAGATAGAGGGCTAAAATTTGGACAGGAGTTTCTGTGAGTGTTGAAAGTGCGTACTAAGACGGGGTTTTGGAAAAGTCGGAAAAGCATCGAAAAAGTTTGTATGGGAGAAATGTGTATTTTTCATCCGATATGCTTGAAACTTGGTTTGTTAGCATAGTACGCGAAATAATTTGACACGTGTTTTCCCGATTGGCCGGAAAATTCTGCATGCAAAAAACCTTTTTTTATCCAATTGGCTTTAATCTCGGTTTGTAAGGATAGTTTGAAATGTGATTTTCTGATGTTGGAAAATTTTAACCAACGCGTTCGTTGCAACGGTCGGAAAACTCCCGAAAAATTCTGCAGGAAAAATGTATTTTTTATCCGATTGGCTAGAAACTCAGTTTGTAAGGACAGTATACGAAATAATTTGAAATGTGGGTTTTCAATGTCTGATAATACGCCCAAAGGCGTGAAAATGCCCGTGATCGACTTGAAACTCGTGTTGTAAGGATGGAAGGCGAATTCAATTGTGATTTTTTTTTCCGATGTTGGTCGGGAAGTGGGTGGCATGTGTGGGGGAAGTGGTGGGAATTGGTAAAGAAAATCCAGCAACAAAGTCAAAGCAGGGAAAGCAAAACAAAGTAGTAAAACGTTGATTTCAACCTTTTGTAAGGTTAAATTTCTGGGTTCTACGGGGGACACAAACTTACAAAATATTTTTAAATTCGGTAATCCCCAGGTCGGAAAAATCAAATAACCTTTACCTTTCACCATTGACTTCAACTAATTCGACTGATTCTGATATTCGTCCTATACTGTTGAAGGCGCAGCAAAGCGAGACGGGAAATTTGCTAGTTATCCTATTAAGTCAGTGTGATAAAATATCCGTCTTGACCTTTTCAGAAAATTAACATGTATTGGAGGAAGTCGTATGAACGGTGTGTGTCGGTGATGTACTCCAGATTATTGTTTCTTCTTGGAATCACAATTTATCTCGTGGCTATGTGATCGGCGCCCACTGGTCGTCAACCCTTATTCCAGTAAAGTTTTTATCTACGTATGGGCTCTCCAGCTGGTGATTTATTAGGATTGATATCAATAGCATGATTTTCATTTTGTAATTCGTGCAAGTGTGACTCAAAGAATTTTAATAATGTATTGTGCTCTGGCGTCTGTCGTTAGGCGACTTAAGGTTATTGTTGCCGCAAGGTGCATCCACACGACATTCTCACCGCCCATAATAAAAATTTTTTAAATTTAATTTCGTTTGGAGTTGGCAGCATTGAGCCTTCTTTATGGTACATTTTCCCTTTGATTTTGAAGGTTGAATTAAACTGCCGCTATATTGTGCATTATTTCTGCTGCTCCGAAAGAAGTCATTTGAAAGCATGAAATAAATCTACGAATGGACTTCAGAAACAGGTGCCAAGGAGCAAGCCGTTTAACAGTTCTGGTGGCGTCTCAATTTTCGGTAGCTCCACTTTTTCTGATGCGCTACACATCCCGGTGGACTAATTTTTGAGTTTGAGCGCACGACAATTGTAACATTCTTTGTCCGAAGCACCAATCAGAACTTTCAGATGAGCGGAATATTCGGAAAGTAGCTCATACTCGAATACGAGACGAAGAAACGAAGCAGATGTAAATGATGGATATGCTTATGCTTGTTGGCGTTTTCGGTAAATCATTCTGCGTGTGCTAGCATTTGTGCGGCGCTCGTGGCTCTGCTCTAATTGCCGAAGTTGCTTTCGTTAGACGTCCAAAATAGCCACCCCTACGTGTTGCTGGGAATGTTTACTGCAACACACCCACACTGGTAGGCCAAATTGAAACGATAGATGAAAGACGATATTCCGATAACGATAACGAACACAAATTCACAATAAGAAGAAGCAGAGTGACACAACAGTGTAAAGAATTCGGGCAGATCTTTTCGTCATCAAGAAGGTCGAATGAAGGTAAATAGGGGTTTAAAGTTCCAAGCCAAAAACACAGTGGTTTTGGCAGCGAGAACATTTAACAGTTCCGATTTCGCATGATTTGATCGAAGTCGAAAACGAGAACAGACCTGATAGAAATAGTATAAATGGCATTTGATAGATAACACTTGGCAACAAGGTTCAGTATATGGAAGAGTTGGTGGTTTGATTACGTTACTATCTTAAAAAAAAAGTGTGAGTATCGCTAGCACTCACGAGTCTTTGATGTGAAACATGATCTTAAGTTTAAAAGCTTACTGTCAAATCACAATATCTCTCAATGGAAAATAAATTAGCAAGGCACTCTTTTGAAAGAAGAAGTTTAACGGGGAGTAGAAATACCAGAAACAAGATCACTTGCTGCTGTGTTCTTTCATTTTTTCAGGAAGTTTATTGTGGTATTCCATAGATAAATGATGATGTTTCACCCCCAAAATACCACCAAGGTGAGGTGCAAGATCCCACTAATATCCCTCCCAGATCCCACCCCGGATGCTACCCAGATCTTTTCCAGATCCCATCCAGATCCCACACAGATCCAGCCCAGATCCCTTCCAGATTCCATCCAGATCCCACCCAGATCCCTTCCAGATACCGCCCAGATCCCTTCCAGATTTCATCCAGATCCCGCCCAGATCCCTTTCAGATCCCACCAAGATCCCACCCAGATCCCATCCAGATCCCTTCCAGATCCCTTTCAGATTCCATCCAGATCCCGCCAAGATACCACCCAGATCCCACCCAGATCCCTTCCAGATTCCATCCAGATCCCACCCAGATCGCTTCTAGATCCCTTCCAAGATCCCACCCAGATCCGCTCTAGATCCCTTCCAGATACCGCTCAGATCCCTCCGCGATTCCCACCCAGATCCCTTCTAGATCCCTTCCAAGATCCTACCCAGTACTCACCCAGATCTCGCCCAGCTCCCACCCTTATCCCATACAGATCCCTCCCAGATCCCACCCAAAACTCTAGATCTCGACCCCCACCCAGTCCATCTAATCCCACAGATCCCCCCATATCGCTCCTAAACTCCACCCAGATCCCGCCAGATAAGATTCCACCTAACTCTCCCAATACCACCAAATCCCACCAAGATCCACCCAGATCTTTCCCAGAACCCACCCTGTAGTATCTTCCTAATCCTCTGTGTGTGTGTTTGCCGAGAAACTCCACAAATCAAAACAACACAAAATATGAATGACGTCAACGTCGCGTGACGCTGAAATCAAATTTTACTCCTTCTAAAATCGACCGTCAGCGTCACGTGACATTGAAATCAAATTTGAGTAGATAAGCTTCTATCAAGCCTCTTGCATTGTTCGGTATAACATCGACGATAATTTCCTTCCGAATTAATGGGTTTCAATGGTAAGGCCTTCTTGCGAATGACCCATGTAAATGTAAAATTTGCTGTACAGCCCCTTCTCTCAATCTCTCGGCATGTGTGCTTTAAATTTTCGCACAAGAGCAAGGGACCTACAGTTTAACGCCGAATACGAACGGCAAAGTTTGAGAATTTGATTTTTCATGGCTAGATACTTCGCAGCTGGCGCCAATAGGTGGTGAAGGTGACCGAATGTGTAAGTGTATGCGTCTAAAAGCGAATGACTCATGCTTAGAAAAATTGTTTAAAAGCCTCATAATGGTCCATCTGCTAGGAGGACCGCTGCAAAACGTGCGTCTATACTGTCCTTAAACCGAAACTACGGACTCCACTGCCTGATAGCGGCGGACAGTCCAAATTCTTGTAGAAGTTTTTGATCTAACATTAAGTTTTGCTTTAGCAGATCTGCACAAGTGCACCGCAACTACAAGTGTACTGCTTTCGTATTTGATGTTGTTTACAGTGGAGTGTCTCCAACCACTGCAAAAAATGTATGCGGTATTAACAGCTCTAATGGTATATTTCTGCTTCGGTTATGAGTGCCAATAATACCAGCTGTCAAGCAGACAGCTTGTGCTGATCAGT
Source organism: Lordiphosa clarofinis (assembly GCA_018904275.1). NCBI lineage: Eukaryota > Metazoa > Arthropoda > Insecta > Diptera > Drosophilidae > Lordiphosa > Lordiphosa clarofinis. The sequence goes on along the minus strand of JAEIGQ010000231.1, from coordinate 26,275 downwards.
GCCGGCCAAATGGCGAGGACAGAAAAGTGTGCTTGTGTTGGCGAAGAGAGAGCTCTCTGCAGACTACAGACGTTTTACTTGCAATTCAGTGTTCACTAATTTGGCACTTGTTTGCATAAAAACACGAGTGACTTCGGCATCCGTGGCCGTTTCTGGTATTGATGGAATCACTGCACAAGTTTTTAGCCTCGTTCGTTGTATTTTTCTCTCTCTTTGAAATAACAACAATAACTTAACGGCGTTTACAGTTGCATTTTCGAATAAAAAGAGAGAAGAGAGCGAGAGCAACAAAACATATGCATACCCATCTTTTACTTATGTGTGCGCTGTGTGTTTGCAACTGGCAATCGAGCCAAAATCAATATACTGTCCTCAATACAGAAACAACCACTTTGACAGACGATCAACCGAGACACTCAGTCATAAAAATTCCAATAGCAAAACGAGTTTGTATTTGACAACACATACTTTTTTAAAGATAGTGATTTTGATGGGTCTCTAAAATCAGTAACTGAACACTTTATATAAATTTTTTAAGGGACTTTAGTGAAATGTTTGATTAATTTCTTTTATTTTCTCACATCTTAAACTTGCACCCCACCACACTTACTTTCACTTTCATCTCACGTTCGAATCTGTAAAATATCCACCAAGCAACTTAATTAACTTGAAAATTTATGAAGTTGTTTATCGGACGAAAATTCATTAGCCCCAAAAGTGAGAATCAAAGACAAAAAATGTCCTTAAAAATGTAAAAAGAACAGAATACAATCCTTAGAAAAGGATTTCCTGTAGCCAGACCTGAGCTAGAACGAGATGGCTGATGCAGACAGGCAGCGAAAAGTTCAAAAGTAGCATTAGGGCATAGACATACTTACCGTGCACACACTTGGGGGGCAGGAGCAGGAGCAGTGACTGCAATGAGGCATACCACAAAACTGAAAGATGCGCACAAAAGATGATTAATAATCTCACAAGACAGACACTCCCCCACCACCGTCCAACCATTCGGCGTAAAATCTAGGCACAGAGAAGACAAATGTCTTCATGGCGTGGTCGGTTTTACAGTTAATTTAAGTTTGCCACAAAACGGATGCAAGACCTGGCCCCTTTTTGGAAAAAAAATGCTGATTTTGTCAACTGTTTGTCGCTGATAAAATTATTAGCTTTTCCTTTGTTTTCCACCCCCCCCAGCGACGAAGACTCTGGGCAATTTTTGTATTAAAATGCAAATTTTTGGTTAATTTTGTTGTTTTTGTTTTAATCAGAGGAACAGGGTGGGGTTGCACTTGGCTGATGATGAATTACCTAGGACCCCACACGGAGCAGGAAGCAAACGTGTAGACTTTATCCTGAGGGGAATTTTTTTAATTTCCAGTTGATAATTAAGAAATTGTTTTTTTTTACAGTATCTTAAATTAAGGGAGACGCCTGAAAGCTGGTTCCAAAATTATAATTAGTCGTCCTAACAAGGAAGAATATCCAAGTCGTGTTTCGGACATTGTCAATTAGTCGAAAAGTCACCTTATGAGGGAAATTCCATTTACTCGTGGATTTTGTTGTTGTAATTCATCCCAATTTTCCACAGCTCATTTGCAATTGCATTCAACTTGCACTTTAATAATTCGTTGTACGAAATATAGTTCGCCCATTTTGCAATTTTTCAAGCCAAATTCCCACGTTGCCTCGACCGCAAAACGCGTTGATTGGTGCGGGTGGTAAGGGGGGGGTAACGAATCAATCATTTGCCTATCACCAACATTTCAAGCTCCGAAGCATGGCAAAACATGCAGTTGCAACTGTTGTACTCGTACTTGTACTCGTTACTTCTTCAATTGGTCACAAAATCTTAACACCTTCACCAGGCCGCATCAAGGTTGTTGCGAATGATCACTCAGTGGCGGCCATTAAAGTCAAATCATTTTTCACATTTAGACACTGCCGCTGGCCATGGACACCGAAATCAAGCCCAGGCGGCTTCAATTGAAGCCACAATCCATCCATCCATCTGAAATTGCCCCGATCACGATTCGCAGGGAAATATGTTGAGCTCCAGCGCTCTTCGCTTACATAAAAAGTAATCAAATCAACACCTTCATCAACTCCTCCGAAAAAAGAACCGCAAAATGCCTTCCTTATTTCCTCAGAGCCAATTTGGGTAATTTTTCTCTTTCGCGGGGTCCGTCCAAGCCAAGTGGCGATCGGCTGTCGATCAAATTGTTATTTTCGATATCTAATTTGTCATTTGGCCAACGATTCCGGACCCTGGCTACACGCTGTCTGCGTCTGCACGATCCTTTGGCTTGTTTGAGGTTGCTGTTGCATTGCGGCCCAGAGCAAACTAGGGAATCCCGGCATTATGCTGGACGATTATCTTGTCGGCGCGTGAAATTCCCGCTCGCCAATTGCAGTCGAAGTGGAGTCGAGTCGAGGGATTGACCTGCAATTGATACCAATCCATGGCAATCCATTACAGAGGCTAAGCGCACAAGTTGCATGTCTCATTATTGGCAATTTCAGAGCAGGTAATTGCCCAGCATCGATATTCATGGATGTGGATGGATGTGGCTGTGGCTGCAGAGGCTTGGGTCAGTTTTTGTGTGGGATTGGGGGGGCGGAGTGGATGTCGAATGCATGTCTTGGGCATTTATTTTTTGGGCAACCGCATGATATATTCATCACGTTCGGATTAATGTTCGTATGTGGCATAAAATAGGATTAAGGAAGTGAACTCATTTGAAATGGCACATGGATTATGAAAGTTATAAGAGGTCAGGCAAGCTATACGTGGGGCGGTTAATAAGTTATCGGCGTAACTAAAAATACTTTGATTTTTTTAATATTGTTTTTTTACAACTCCTAAGTAAGTTATAAGGTATTCTCTACATTACGAAATAAAATTGGTACATCGTACATCTATAGTCGTTAAGGTCGACACATTCCTACAAAAAGACTTTGCTGGCGACTCTGAACAAAAATACATACACATAGTTTATATGGTCGGAACTGATTCCCTCCGCCTGTTACAATTGCATATTTATCTTTATTAACCCTTTGCTCGGTTTTATAGATAGTCGTTAACAAATGTATGCGGCGCCACATAAAAAGTATGCTGTGTTGCCCATTTAATCGCTGATCATCGAATTCCTGTTACAACCGCTGCTGCTGTGCGCGTAATAGTTCATGTAACTGAACATTTACGAGTGAGTCATTCTATTGATGACACAAAATTGAAAATAAACTTGATCTGCCTGCAAGTATAAGAAGCATTTAGGTTATGTCATTTTTTTAAAAAGCAGGGGTTCTTGGGATGTCCAATGCGCAAAGCTCTAAAATCTTTAGCTCACAGTCCAGGCTGCTGAGATTCTTTGTTTGTTATCTATACGGTATTTTTAACTCTATCGAACAGTACTTGATACTTAGTCCTGATAGTCACTAATAGGCGTGTACTGGACAGACCCCCTCTGCAAAGAGGGAAAAAACCGAGAACATTACACAAAGATGAGCAACAGCCTTACCAAAAACAGTGCATGACGGATTTTCCCATTTGTAGTACAATGTTCGCAAGAGCAGTATTTTGGACTTTTTAAACTCGAATTGTATTGAAATTGTTCCATTTTTAAGAATTTTGAGTTGAGCTGATATTGTTCCGTTTTTACGAACATTTTAAACTCAATTGATAAAAAAATTTGATTGATTTTGAACCAGGTGTGAGCGGATTCCTCACATTTGGGAGGAATAGGGAGAACGTGTGGACATTCCTCTTGGCATTGGAAGGGAAGCTATAGGCTCCTGCATGTATTCTGCTGCTTCTCCCATCCATATATTCCGTCAGATAAGACCCATCACTTGTACAACAAATTTCAACGACCCCACTCCACTATATAGTGTTTGTCCGGAAAGTAATAGAACTGCTTTTCTTTCGCTGCGACTGTACTTCGGAGCGTGCGCGCACCGACTGGATTCGGGCGTTCCTAGCTAACGTATGTGCGGCTGCTCAGTTGTCTCCGAGTTTGGGGACAAGCAAAGTTCAAACTTACAAATTGTAGCTCTGACAGTTTTTCGCGGGTAGAAGAAGATGGAGGAGAAATTTTCCAAACCTGGAGCAAACTTGATCTGGGTACGGTGCACAACTACATACATGCAAAAATTTGTGGCTCTACATCTTGCGTTTTCACATAGAGAGTGACAGTTTTTCGCTGCTAAATGATGGAGGATGTGGAGTTTTCCAAATCTGAAATTAGCTCCTACCTACATACATGCAAAAACTTGTGGCTCCATCAATTACAGTCTCTGAGATCGACGCGTTCATACAGACAGACAGACAGACGGACAGACGAACATGGCTAAATCGACTTGGCTGTTGATGCTGATCGAGAATATATATACTTTTACCGTTACTCGTAGAGTAAAAAGGGTATACTAAAGTCGTGCAAATGTATGTAACAGGAAGGAATCATTTCCGACCATATAAAGTATATATATATTCTTGATCGGCATCAACAGCCGAGTCGATATAGACATGTCCGTCTGTCCGTCCGTCCGTCCATCTGTATGAACACCTAGATCTCAGAGATGGTAAAAGATAGAGGTTTGACATGTATGGAACAAATGCTTCTTTTATCTGCACGCAGATCAAGTTTGTTTCAAATTTTGGCCACGACCCCTCCCGCCCCCGTAATTTGGAAAAAACGTTATATCTCCTACAGTTTTGAAGATAGACGATTCGTACCTTCTAGAGATAGTTAGTTATTAGCAAACTGAACCGATTTGCCGTAAAAATGATAAACATCGGATGATCGGCTCTCAAGTTGTGAGCAAAAATGCCCACCCTATAAAAATGTTGCATACTTTTCGGATGATCACCCTAAGGAAAGCAGGAACACTGTTAAACATGTTTTTTCAAGAGTAACGGGTATATCGATGTTGGTTAGAGCCGACTTTAACTTACGCTCTCGTTTCTTATAAACAGAGTCCCACTCAATAAATTTAGTCTTTTATCTATTATTCGTGTTCAGACTTATAATTTTGCGGTATTTTCTGTATCGAAATGCAAAATTTCAGTGATATGAAAAACTCCATATACTTATTTATATTTTAAGTAGAAGAGAACTTATTGTATAAACTGGTTTTTCCTCTCTGTGTGGGGTAAAATTTCTTTTAATTTTAGTCAGCTTTTTTAACCACCATGACCACCTTTTCAATCTTCTTTAAGTATCTCTTTACCTTTGTCAGCTCTTACTCATTAAAAATGTACAAGAAAGTTACACTAATTTTCATACCGCGAAATCGATTTGAATCAGAAAATGGGGTATGGAGTATGTTGTTGGCTACGGGTCATGATTCGTCGGTCCTGTTGATAGGTTTCTGCTCATTATAATCTTTGAGAGCTCCAAAATTTTCAAGAAAACCGCTGTCCCATTTATCGGTAGGCTGTGCTATGAACTTCAGATTTGTAGGCCCCTTTCATTTAGCAAACCTTTTTTGTTGCAAAAGGCTTTGATAAGTTCTTGCGACTGAGAGGCAAAAATAGCTGAGTTAGGCTCGATTTATCATTTTCGTAATATAAAAATGACGTTGTAAAATCTTTGATTATCTGACACATGCCTATCTAATGATAAATCGACACTAAAACCCCAATTTCCCAATTGATAGCTCCAAATTTGGCTTATTAGGTGTTTTTTTTTTTTATTAAATAAGACATTTTATTTAACTGACACTTGATTCGAATATCGAAATTATCAAAAACAAACAGTTTTACACTAATTGTAATACCTAAATATACATATACATATTTATATATATATCGTTAACGCAATAAACAATGTGTGTGTGAGCAGTGTGAAAGGGCTCCTGCTATTGCCGCTACGATGTGAGAGCACTTGCATTCGTACATTCTTTGTATTATGGCTAAAAAATCTGTGTGATAGGGGGAAATGGCACCGACACATCTCATTTATGTATTTCCTCGATTGATACTGATTGATTAATGCACTGACACTCGCATTTTCAATTTGGTTTTCCTTTTTTCCACGTTTATTTGTGCAGTTTATTACCGGGCTGGGCCCCAGTTTTCTGGGCCGTCGTCGCGTTTGGGCTTTTCAGCACATCCTCGTGCTGGTTTAAAATGAGGCTAAAATTGGAAATACCAGTCAGAGGGGTACCACTTGTTATCCATTCCGCCTCCAAGGACAAGCGGTGTCCGCCCAGGGTCTACTAGAAAGTGGAATTAATGGAAACCACTCGATGGTTAGATTTTAACTATTGAGATCGGACTAATAAATGTCTACTAAGAGATGGTAACATGCTCGAAAGCGATGGGGGTACATTTGACAGCCCCATCTCGAGGCAATATAGGCCAAACTAGAGATCAAAGACTGCGTTTCAGTTTTACCAATAAAGGCTTGCTTCGCGGTTCTAGACATTTATATACAGAATTCCTTCGACACTGCCATTTAGGTGAAACCGTTTCACCAAAATTAGGAATAACTTAGAGTAAGTGCTTCAATACCAGCGAAAAACAGATCGGATCTTTAAAACACAGTCAACTCGAGTACCGGTTTCCACCAAAGACATTTGAAACTAAATTTTGTTTTCAGTGGAAAGACGATTATCAAGGATTATTCATAATGGAGACGCTCTGATCCCATAGGTCAAGTGTCGGGCATGCTGTCGATGCCTCCCGTGCAGGATCCGATGGTGAATCTAACGCAGTCGGTCTTTGATCTCAGTTTATGACCTATTCCCGAGGGGTGCTGTCTGTGGCTTCCGCATTCGGGTACTCGTGTCCTAGTTTAAAACTAAAATTCGTGGTTCTATCACTCAGTAGACTCAGCGGGGACTCCGAGGGGATTATGTGGTGATTCTTCAACTTTGGTGAATTTACAAAAAAGCAACAGGGTACTTGTGCTATCAACCTACCTTAAAATTGTATTTACACGCGATTATGTGATGCACCTCCGCAAGTAATTGTATTTACTTAATCCTTACAGATTGCGGCATTATTTACACAATTTCTGATTATTCAAATGTGAGTGGAAATATTTGTGTAAGTTTTATTTCATATATACAAACTTTGGCTGCAGTTGCTTTTCTCTTGCGTTGAACAAACCGAAAATGAACACAAAACAAACTCAATTCTTTATAAACGCAATTTTTATTATTATAAAATATATAAAACTTGTTTCGACTTTATACACATAAATAAAGATAATGCTTAGAACTGAAACTTGCACTGATTTTCATGATTTTCTGCCCGTTTTCTTGTTGCTTCGCTTTTGATTACAAAATTAAAAATTTGCTAAATTTTGACCACAACTTTGAGTTATGGTTAGAAATTGGTTTTGTTTTTTGAAAATTACATTTAAATTTTACTTAAAGTAAAATAAAATTGCTAAAGCACTTTACATACACAAAATAATTGCCACACATAAAAAGTAAATATATATTTTTGGTATAATTCTGCAAAAACCACTGGGAGTAGAGTTTAAGAATATGCTATATACGTCTACACATATACATACGTACATAAAGATAGTGTAATATTTTGGCCTAACATACATACATTGTCTTTTTGTTTCGTGTTTTGAAAGAGATTATTACTTGATATTGTTTTCAGTTTAAAAATTAAGTAGAACTCAGTGCCTTTTAAATATTTTACATTCTGCCGCTCTTCATGCTTAATAAAGAGTGCGGGGCTGGGGGGAGGGGTAACTTTTGAAGTTCTCCAGGATATGTTGGCGACCCAGAGCAAGTGGAAAATATTGATTTATATACAAAGTACAACAACTAAAAGAAGAAAATTAAACAATTAGGCTATACGAACTACAATTTTTTTCATTGAACATTTCTTTGTGTTTTTTCTTTTTTTGGTGGAGGGTCCACTCTAAGCCAGAGCAGTCCAACCTTTTTTTTTATAAAGATAAATAAATACACTACTTGACATCCACAATGAGAGGAACTTCACTGATATCGATTAAATTTGGCGGCGACTGTTGCTGTGGGGCTGGCGGCGGTTGTTGCTGATGTTGCTGCTGCTGAGGGACCACTGATACTGCTGCTGTTGGGGTCGAAGAGGCCGATGACATTGAACCGGCCGAGGATGAAGGGGCAACCGCTATAGCTGCTGCTGCTGCCGTGGCTAGATGATCAATGTTATTGTGGCTGCTGCTGTTGCTGGACGCCAGCAACATGCGATGCTGTTGCAGGCATTGATTTGCATTGACAGCAGCAGCGGCCATCATCATGGTCGCCGCATCGCAGTAATTAGACAGCATTGTTGTTGTGTTTACAGTCGATGTTGTTGCTGTAGCTGGTGTCACATATACAGCCGACGGATTGGCCATATACTCGTTGTTGTTGCTATGACTGCTGCTGCTGCTGTTGCTGGCGCTGAAGAAACTGTTGCTGCTGTTGTTGTAGTTGATTTGCTGATTGCAAACGTTGTTGTTGCTATTTTGGTTGCTATTGCTGCTGGTGTTGTTGTTGCTGCTGTTGTTGCAGTGACCGCTGTATGCTGCCTGCATGCCAGCAACATTGCTGTGGTCATGACTGCCAGCAACAGCAACATTGTTGCCGCCACCTCCAACTCCATTACTGCCGCTACTGGGATTGATGTTGAGCGTTGCAGCCGCCACAGCTGCGGCCGATGATCAAGTTGTTGTCAATTGGCGCCACATCGTGTGTCACATTGAAGGCAGGTAGGGCCAAGAGAAACTGTTGCCGCTGAGCAACATGTCGCGTATTAGCGTTTCGATAGGCGTTTTTCCGACTAGACGCACAAAAAACAATTGCTCAATGACCTAAGTGAGCGGAAGAGAGGGAGAGAGGAATGAAAAATAAATATTAAAAAACGTTGATTTATTTAACCATCATAAATTTTAAGTTATAACTGCATTTAAGACAATTCTTACATATTATATACAGCGAAATGTTACACATTTCAAGATAACGTTCTGATGTCTAAAGACCCACATGCTGTATATTTATATTGCAACAGCATTTCACAATTGTGGTACCGATTAAAGTAGGAAGAATAACTTTTTGTATAATATACAAAAAATGCAAGAGAAAGGAACAAGCCAAGCGACAAACTACTGTCATTGAACTGAAACTAAAGTTAGAGTCAAAAGCTTGATTTAAATTTGCAATGTAACAGATTCAGCGCAGAATTATAACTTGTATATACCAATGTATGACAAACTTCAGTTAATCGAGAAGGCTAACCGAAATTGTAATACCTTTGGATGTGCTCGCTTTGAGATATCTTTTCAAAAAAAATAGTTACCTTCTTACAAAAGTGTGTTTGAAGGCGAATCGAAATTTTTTGTATCATACTTAAGTAGTAGAACAAACACATAATTTGTAATATTGTCTTCCATTTTTTATCAAAATTTTCAGAACTGTTTTAAAACACATACAATGTATTCATATTTGCTGAGTTTAAGAACGCTATCATTGAAAGTAAACCGTTTTTCCCGATTTCAGACCAATCAAGACCAAATGAAGTGGCTCATCCCAAAAATTGGGTTTACCACTATTTACCGAGTCGGCTGGACTGGAACTCAATGCCTCACTCCAAAATGAATGCCAACAATTTCTTTACTGCTGGCTCCAAACTAGATGGACAGGTAGGAGGAGGAGTAATCAGTCCAGAGCTTGGGATCAAAACTTAAACTTTTCATTTGGACTTCCTCATCATTGTAGTGTTTACCAAACAGAGGTTGTAGCCATCCAAACCTCTGGAAAAGCTCGTAATCCTAGAAAGCAAAGTATTTATTTTCGCAGACAGTCAATCTGCATTAAAATCCCTTGACGGTTATGTTAACAACACCAATCTACAAAAAAAAGGAAACTACATATTTAATACCCACGAATCGATGGCAAACGACTTACACATGTGAAGTATCCAAGCCTACATGGCCTACTCTTAACATTAAAAAATTTAGTGCGTTACTCCGTCAAGAAAGATTAAACATTTGCCTTTTCTTAGGGGCCCCCACTGGTTACTGCCTTATAGGCAGACACGCCGCTAGGCTTCAATTCAGCAATTCCGTGAATGAGGAGTTGAGTGTACAACACCTCTTCTGTTATTGTCCAGCTCTCAGCAGAAGACGACTGACAACTTTGGTTCGTTCTTTCCTAAACGATTTGTCATACATTTCTGAAAAAGAAAATAGCTCACTGATAAAATTCAAGCTACTTTCTAAATGGTTTAACGGGGAGGACCCTCCCTCCACGATCAAAGCGTAGAAAGGGTTATATGGTAACACAATGGGCCTAAGTGAAGAAATGGGAATCTTAAATTTCAACCATCGCAACCTAACCTAATCGTTCTAATGCAGCTTTAAAACATATTGAAACTGTCCGGATGTTTGTAACGCACGGAAGGAAGCATCTAGAGTATATATATTCTTGATCAGCATGACGAGCTGAGTTGATATAGCCATGTCCGTCTGTCCGTCCGTCTGTCCGTTCGTCTGTCCGTCCGTCTGTCCGTCCGTCTGTCCGTCCGTCTGTTTCTATGCTATCTCCTCCGTCAGTTTTAAAGCTATCTTAACCAGGGCTGCAAACCGGTTCGGAGCTGAACCGCTCCGGAGTCGGAGACTCCGAGATTTTCGAGAATCCCGAACCGGACCTGAACCGGAGCAAAAAAAAATTTTGCGGCTGAACCTGAAACCGAACCGGAGCAAAAAAAAAAGTTAAAAGTGGCTTGGTTCAGAAAAAATTTCATATTACTTTTTTCGGGCTGACTTATGTATTGGTGCTTTAAGGTTTGAATGATCGTAAATACTGAAAGTTCTTAGAAAAACGTTTTTACTTTTTACATTCAATCTCAAACAAAATCATAGAACTTTTTGAAGCAAGCTCTAGGTCATTTAAGTTAGGATTTTGTCCATAACTTGTCTAAAACAAGACACGCACAACACCACAAAGGAGGCTGGTTGACAGTATAGCTATTTCATGAATATCAATTCAATCTTCAGCTGTCCTTAGTGTGTTGGCAGAAAGTACCTTATGCCAGAACTGCTATGACCGCTTGGGAATTCCAAGGCAGGCTTGTAGCAAAATCCGACACCAGCAGTATAATAAAATTTATTTTTTTTTGAATCCAAGAAACTTAATTTTATGACCTTGAAACAAATACAGCTTGCAAAGAGACAAATTGCTGAATTGTATGAACCTCAAAAAGAACTAAAAGCATCACTGATTATTCTTATGATCATGAAATGTAATCCTTAGCAAAAGAGCTAGAATATAAAGAATTAGTGACAAATACATAATAGTGAACGACTTCGTAGCTTTATTTGAAGGAATTCCAAGATTGCCTAAAGATTCTAATGTGTTAAAGGTTTGTGTAAACTATCAATGTAAATTACAATAATATGTTGCATTAGCTGTTCCTTAAACACAAGTATCAGGCAAATTTTTCATCAGTCAGTTAATTTTGTTTTATCCATTATTAACTTTAGCATAGTTCGAATATTATTTGGAAAATATCAATAGTTGGCTAATGTTGTTACAATTGACATTCCTGTTTCTTAAGCTAGCAAAAATAAAAATATTTCTGAACCTCGGTTCGAACCTGAACCTAGGTTCACCGACCTATTGAACCCGCTCCGTGAACCCGAACCCAAAAAATCTCTCGGGTTCGAACCCCGGAGTGAACCTTCACCGATTTCAGAGGGGTTTGCAGCCCTGATCTTAACCAAACTTTGCCGAAGTCTTTTGGAATAAATACGCTGCACATTTGTCGGAACCGGCCGGATCGGATGACTATAGCATATAGCTGCCATAGGAACGATCGGTTGAAAAACTAGTTTTAGTGAGAAAAACTTTTTTGTTTTTAGTGCTATCGCTGCCAACGCTCCTTTTTTTAAGTTTTCGATGATTTCACATAATTTTACCAAAACTTGTCGAAATCGGACAACTATATAGTATAGCTGCCATACAAAAGTTAGGTCTGAAAAAAAGTCTTAGTGAGAAAAACTTTTTTGAGAAATAGTTTAAAATGATTATTTGAACAGATCCTTTTCTTTTTATACGGGGAGATCGGTTCGGGTTTAGGTTCAGGAGCTTTAAAAGGTTCGGTTCGAAGGACCCAAAAAAAAACCGAGCCGGTTAGGCTTAAACTACCAAAAATTCACAATCGGAAATTGTCTAGAATCTCTACCACTTTTTTTACAAAACGATCATTGATTTGTTTTGTGTTTTAAGATTAGCCTGAAAAGAAATTTAAAAGCTCATATTTGATCATGAAACTTCGAATTGCTTAAGCAATAGATGCAATGCCATTTTATGGAACCTACAGAATAGCTGATAAATTGTACTACATTAAAAAAGACTAAAAATATCGCACAGTTTTTTCTTTGAAGTTTATGAAATGGACGATCCAATAGTTTTAATTGTGCACTGTATTAACAGACAATGCCTTTATTTCAGCATAAAGATTTTAATATATTTTGAAAACCACAAAATTGTGGATACTCCTTAGAGTGGAACTTTATTCAACTTCACTCCATTTGGTGTGCAATTCAATTCAGTTTTATTGATAGGTCTAAGGGTAACCCATTGTTCTTACGGTCTACTCTTAATATTTACTTAATTAATACAAAATGTGATTCAACTCACTTGTGAGGAAACAGTTCGCAGCGATGGTAATCTCAGCAGCAATTTACCAAATCTCGTTGGCTGATTGGGATACTGTGTTCGACAATATTCTTCCAAGGCGCATTGCGATTTCTCTTGCAGGGATTCAATGTGCGTTACATCAGACAGGCCGCAGGCATCTACAAAAAAACGAACAAAGAAAATAACACAGTACAAATTAGTTCTAGTTGCACATTTGACTGGCTTAATATGCAAACGAAGTGCAGTTTTTTCTGGTAGTTCACCTGGCGCCGCATAACTAGCTAAGCAGAATTTCCAATTCGTTTTTGTGGGTTAACATAAATGACGACTGCCACGCCCACACACAGCACACGGTATCGTACACCAGACATGTTTAAAGAGAATGACGAAACTGGACGCTTACGTCACTTGAATGATTTATGTTCAATTGAAGTGAACAACAAAATGGTTAATTGAATTTGGAAGGCGACGCCCCAGCAGCCGCAGAGTAGGAAAAGCATGGTTAGACTTTTCTAGATTGCTCATACGCAGCGTGTGCCGTAAAAGTGTTAATTGTCTGCCACGAAAGTTTGCTTCTCAATTGTTGTTGTCGAAGCATTTGTAAAATGCTGTAAAGCAAACAAAACAAAACAGGCACAAGCCATCAGGGACGCTTAAAGTTGTAGTTTTGTATATTTTTTCTGTTTGAAATTCAAATTAGACATCAGCACTTGTAAATTCGCAAATTTGCATAGCTTTAAGCATTTTAAATAAATGTCGAAATTGCATATGAAATTGTGTTGTTGTGTTTGCTTAATTAGTCACCGCACACACTTGGTTTTTTTTTTTAACTGGGAAACGGAAAATGTTCAAGCCACATTTAATATCAATTGCAGCTGGTTTTATGGAAGCCAACATCTTTTGCCGCCTGTTAATGAATTGGCCAAATCTGATGGCATCGTTAACAGTGTAAAATTGCCAGATTGTGGGGTGCGCAGGGAGCGCAGTTCGATTGCAAAATGGCCACGTAATGTGTCGTTTTTACGTTTCGTATTTCGCATTTGCCTGATTGCCAATGAGCTCGTTTGAATTTCATTTACTGCACATGTCATTAATGGCCTCCGCCGACTAAGAGTCGAATGGGCAATGATTTGTAAGGGGTTGACAGCGCATTTAGAGACACGCCATGGAGCTTGGGTTGCAGAAAAGTTGTTAATTGAAAACTAATACATTGTGGAGTGGTCGAGTGGGCTTTTGAGATGCAATCATAATTTTACAGCCAAACTGCTCAGCCTACCACAGAGTCTTAACTGGATCACTGCGTTCTCTCTAATCATCAGGGATCAGCACTTTGGGTAGCTGCAATGACACTTTAAGGCGGTAGTTAGTCCCTCTTTAACGTCATATCGGAACATTTGATTATTCAGCTGCAAACAGTTGTTTCTGGAACCTACAAATTTTATTTCGTCTCAGAGTACATTTTATTGTATTACTTTTCGAATCCAGGTGCAAGAACTTAACGGTCTACTAACTGCCCAGCTATGCTCTGAGACATTTGTTTGTTAAATACTCAACGAAGAGTTCTGACCCACTTGTAAACTGTCCCTTAAAATACTGTTCCTCTTATAAATAAAGACTGCAAACACTACCAGGGCCAGCGCAACCTCAAATCGAACCGGAGCGCTTGGAAAAAATTTGGTCGGAAAAAAAAACTTAACTCGTTTCTTAAGTGTGTATTTAAAGATAAACTTGTGGATCAGCTTGACTTCTTCCGTATCGTACTATAACAGGAGGACTTATAAGCTAACTAAGAAAGATTTTCAAGCGTTACATTAGTTGCAAGTTGCGGATGGAATCAATTTAAGAACATTACTTGAAGTTTCTTGAGAGTCTGTATACTTTTGTGGTAACTATTAACATTCACATTTAGCTATTGCTCTAAAACAGTGGTGCCCAAAATGCCAAAAGTCTTTCCCATGGGATTGGAACTCATAATACTGCCGGCGTCGCAGCCGACACACGCATAAAGAGAGAGAATACGTGTGTTCTTTACCCAGCGGCGCAAAGCTCAGCGTGTTCTGTCGAAAATATGCATTACGCCTGTCGAAAAAGTAATGCACTGCAATCAACAGATAGTAATCGAAAACAAACAGACTGCGCACATTCTGTAGTGTAGTTTTCAAAATAATGTGCGCATTCGTAATGGGAATCCCTAGAACTAGTAATGCAGGCCCCATTCAAAAAGCGTCCATGCCTATAGCAAAGTACAGAAGATTGTATGTCCATTGTATTCCATTCTGTAATGGAAATTTGCGCCGCTGGGTTAAATAGCAGCTCTCTCAGGGGGGGGGCTTTCAGCTTTTTCTTCTCTCACGGGCCATTTATTTGTTTGCTTGTTGCTCATGTTTGACGTCATGACATTTACTTCGAGTTTCGCTGCTACGCACGCAAGCGCAAAGCTTGAGTGTGTGAGTTTGGGCACTACTGCTCTAAAATTTAGAAAATTCTTAGAAAAGACCACAAATGCTTTAGATCAGACATGTGGCTTTTCCCATGGTATCCGATGTCACCAACTCAACATAAGATCGATTTATCGATCACAAATAATAGATGCCGGTAGGTTGTTTTGCCGACATATCGTAAGAAGCGCGAAAGAAATTGTACAAGCAAGATAGGCGAATGCACGATCGACGCAATAATATGATGGATGTATAGCAAAGATCTCTTCAGATCTCCTTAGCTTAAGTATAAGTATTAAACGAGAGCGTAAGTTAAAGCCGTACTCATGAAAAAACATGTTTAACAGTGTTCCTGCGTTCCTTCGGGTGACCATCCGAAAAGTATGCAACATTTTTCTTTTTGCTCATAGCTTGAGAACCGATCCGATCTTTACCATTTCTTCGGCAAATCGATTCATTTAATTACTAACTATCTCTAGAAGGTACGAATCGTCTATCTTCAAAACTGTAGGAGATATGTTTTTTCCAAATTGCGGGGGCGGGATGGGGCGTGGCCAAAATTTGAAACACACTTGATCTGCGTGCAGATAAAAGAAGCATTTGTTCCATGTCATGTCAAACCTCTATCTCTTACCATCTCTGAGATCTAGGTGTTCATACAGACGGACGGACGGACAGACGGACATGTCTATATCGACTCGGCTGTTGATGCTGATCAAGAATATATATACTCTATATGGTCGGAAATGATTCCTTCTGCCTGTTACATACATTTGCACGACTTTAGTATACCCTTTTTACTCCACGAGTAACGGGAATAAAGACCGAATTCGGACGATAGATTTAACAATCACTGGTTTCCCATTACAGCGAAAGCAGTTTATCGATTTGTGGTAAGTTTGGCATTAAGAAAGCCAAAATACTTAAACTTAGGCTAACTAACCTCAAGTTTCTAGGAACTGTGCCTTGATTAATTTAAACCCGAATTCTCCATTAAACAATTAGGCGAATAGAATGACTGAACTACTACCCACTAATTTTTTAGTTTACATTTTTCAAACATTTATCCTGCCAGAAATTTAGATGTCAGAATATAATATTTAATTGTTTGGTTATCATGTATGCCCTTGTTATTCTGATGTTCATTTTGAGTGTCCAAATAAAAAAAAAATTTTGACAAAATAAACACGAAAGGCAAATTTTATAATTTCATTTTAATTATTGTTTTACGACTTACAAGGATTCCTTTTTTTATTCGATCAAAATGTTTGGACTCTTCAAAAAACACCCTGCCAAAATCCATCGTCTTAATGACAATTATTGATAGATGTAGAAGTTAGTTCCCAGATTTGAAATTCTTAAAAGTCTAGAGAGTGTTTTTCTAATTTCCAAATAAAAAATTAAAAAAAAAAAAAATTTTAATATTATATAAAGTTCTCGGTAAAGCAAAGAAGGATTTTTGTTAATAAGGATGAGAGGGTGTTTTCTTAACACAAATGCTTTCTTTCAAGACCTCTAAAGGATATTGATTTCACTAATAACCTTGACTGCCCTAACACAAATTTTCCTTCCATCCTTCCGTGATTATTGTGCTCTCTATACATTCTCCTGCCAGTCTACAAAAAAATTTGTACAAATTACTCAAATTCCTGCCTTTCGTGTTGAACATTCCCCTTGCAGTACAAAAAAATGTAACCAGCACATAAATTCACAGTTGACCTCTTCTAACCCAAAAGCAAGCCAAAATACTTATTAAAACTAAATAAAGTTATAACTGTAACTTGTCCCGAGACGTCTTGGGACACGAACTCTCGCCAAGAGTTGACTTAGCACAAACCTAGTTAATATAATAAAATCTAATGCAGCAATTCATAATTTTTGTTAAGCAGTTTTTAACCGTTTTGTTTCTCGACGTTCCTGTGTATGCCCTAGAATTGTTGCTCCTTTTTCGATATGTTCGGTTGTGGCTGGGTTATTGGAAGCACAATTTTGGTTACGTACTTAGTTGCCAACAACTACTTTACGGTCATTATGCATTTAAAACACGCGGTCACGATCTCTGGGGCTGAGGCAGCCGCTGCGGCTGCGGCTGAGTTAGTAACTGCGCAGAAAGACGACGACGGCGGCGACGAGACCCAAAATAACAAAAAAAAAAAAAAAAATCGAAGCCTTACAAGCAGAAAACAGTTAAAACGCCAAAGCCAAGTTAAGCCTCGAGAAAGCTGAGTCGGAGTCTGGGCCGACCTGGAACTGGAATGTCTTTCACTTTGTGCATGCGACGACTTCGACTCCTCCAACATCGTCGTCTGCATTTCAATGAAAATAAAATCTGCCCAAGTCCCCACCTTCTCCAGCCCCTCCTCCTCCTCCTCCAACGCCTTCTCCTGCTCCTTCTCCTACTGCCTGTTGTTTTGACTTTTATTTTATGATTTTGGCATCGTCAAAGCTAATGGAAAGTCAATTGACAATTATGACCATGGCCGAATGAAATGATTCGTTGAGCTTTTCATCCCAGCTGACCGTGTCTAATTTGTATCCATCGTCATCTATTGTGGTTCACGATTGTTTGCTTGTTTATGAAATGGAATGGTTAATAATTGCTAATTGAATTTCTGTGGCCTTTGGCGACAAATCATTTATCTTGATTTACGCTCATTGTGTGGGGGCGGCGATCGGAAGGTATTTGAAGCAGCGGTTTGTTTATGCACTGTCCAGCTGCTGGTTGTGTGTGTGTGCGCGCCTTGAGGGTGGTCTCACAGATTGGAGAAATTGGGGTTTTAAAATCAAATTTATTTGAATCGAATTTTGGGGTTAAAGTTGGCTGGAGCCTAAGAAAAGGATGCCTAAAAATAATATACAAATTATGGCATTATGCTTTTAAGCAGGAACTATAACTGAACACCTTCAAAATTCCCTCCTTTCTGCTAAAAATCGAAACTTCTTAACTAAAACTTCTCCTTTAAGAGATCTTTTATATTTCCTATTTATGTTCTAAAAGAGTAGAGATACTTTCCAATTTCAAAGGGCAGGATATTTTTCAAGCTGTGAAAGAGGACGATATTCATGTTAAGGGTACTGTATACCATCAGAAAATTTTTTTTTCGATTTTTTTTTTATTTGCTTAAACGTTCTACTAGGATCTTATAAACATCCTGCAAAACTTTCAAGCTGATCCGAAACTCAGTTTTAAAGATATAAACAAAAACAATTATTTTTTCTGACCCTTTTATATGAAAATTGTTTTTATCGACCCTCGTATTTTTAGAAATTCGTATTTTTTTCCCTTTTTTGGTTAAAAACCTTATAAATATTTATTAAATGTTCAATATTATGGAAAAAAAAATTTTTGAAAAAAAAAATTTTACTTGGATATTTTTGCAGATTTTATTTTTTACCATGTCTTGACGCACTTTGACTCAAATTTCTGGAGAACCGCTTAACCGATTTCGATAATCTTTTTTTTCGGTGAAAGTTAACACCCAAATGCACCAAATCCGATTATACATATATTAAATATAATTTTTATTTCATCGAAAACAGATGTCGAATCTTTAAATGCGATTATCTCGGAACCACTTTTTCCAAAATGGTTGCAAAGATTTAAAGAGTACCTGTTGACCGATTTTCAAATTCTTTCCCTTAAATTGCTCCTAATACCCACCATTCTGGTGTGAACTAGGATATTTTTGATCGGTCATCAAATAACGGAGCTAGGACCAATACAGTGGGAAAAAATAGTCGATTTTCGAAATTTTGACTTTGAAACCCCATAACTACGTCATTTATTGACCGATCCAAAATATCCTAGTTCACACCAGAATTACATTATTTCTTAACAAAACCCTGTCTTCAGTTTTAAATTCAGATCATCCGTTCTCAAAAAATTTTTGCAACCATGGGCCTATGTTTTAAATTTTTGGTTAACTTTGAACAGAATTACAACAACAACCGGAGGTACAACAACAACAACAAAAATTACTAAATTTAGTTTAACCGATTACCTATCAAATGAAAAAAACCGCTTCTTAATACCACTTATAGTTTTTGAGTAATCTAATTTTTGGTAAACCTTTAAAAAATGACTCCTGAAGGTATACAGTACCCTTAAATTCAATTATCAACAAAAAGAGAGCCGAAACCAACCCCTTTTGTACCGAATTGCTTAAATAGAACAAATACTGTAACGACTTAAGAAGCTCAAAATAAAGCTTGGAATTCGGTAAAATATTAGTACAGGTAAACATTGTGTATGGTGCAAGTGGCTCTGGACCCAAACCTCTGACTATTGACTTAGTTCGTACATATGAGTTGGATCTATAAACAGGCAATTATGCATTAAGTTCTTATCATATTATCAAAACATTTAACAGCTTCTCAGATTGACTATTGCACTATCAGAGGGACTCATATGAGAAACTCATACGATATCTTAGACAAGTGAAATAACAGCTTGAGATAGATTTGTCTCAATAAATAGTTTAAGTGAAGCAAAGAATAAGGAAAAAGGACTTATTGATCTCTCCGACCAATGGTTAAATTAGAGACGATCCTATCAGCATCTCTACAGCGCCTGGGTAGGCGTTGTGGGTAGTGCTTCTTTAGGAATTAAGGGTTTCTAAAAGAGGAAGAATGTTTGAAAAGCTGTTTTCGTTAGCGTGGAAAAAGTCTTTAATCAATCAATAATGTCAATAATAATAAATAGAAATATTTGAAACTCTAGGCAGGAATTCGGTACACTGACAGTATAAGCTCATGAAAAAACATGTTTAACAGTGTTTCTGCGTTCCTTAGGGTGAACATCCGAAAAGTATGCAACATTTTTTTAGAGAACCGTTAATCCGATCTTTATCATTTCTTCGGCAAATCGATTCATTTTGCTAATTACCAACTATCTCTAGAAGGTACGAATCATCTATCTTCAAAACTGTAGGAGATATAACGTTTTTTCCAAATTGCGGGGGCGGGAGGGGGCGTGGCCAAAATTTGAAACAAACTTGATCTGCATGCAGATAAAAGAAGCATTTGTCCCATACATGTCAAACCTCTTTCTCTTACCATCTCTGAGATCTAGGTGTTCATACAGACAGACGGACGGATGGACATGTCTACTCGGCTCTTGATGCTGATCAAGAATATATATACTTTATATGGTCGGAAATGATTCCTTCTGCCTGTTACATACATTTGCACGATTTTAGTATACCCTTTTTATTTTACGAGTAACGGGTATAATTAATAAAACTTTAAAAACACAAAAAAAATTTTAAAATTTTCACTTCATCCTCCCATAATTAAACCATGTATCGACTTACAAGCAAATAATGCTTCCAAATCAGTAAATTTTATTGTAAAAATTTATGCTCTGTAAAAATTTTTTAAAAAATCTAAAAATTTGGTGTGTATTCTGTATTGGTGGCCCTGACGAAGGCAGGAACGAACGTGTTTCATGCCACGCAGCATGAATTAGGAATATGCCATGTCCGAAGATCAGTAAGAATGGAAATCCTTGATCTTTTATTGATCGAATTTCTTAATCCAAGTACAAGTTGTACATGCCGAATTCCTCGACCCAACAGTTTATACTGCTATAATCTCAGACTATAATTGCATCCACCAAGAAACCATAACGAGTTTAGAAAAATATTTAAATTTTAAGCCCAGCACGGAAAAAACTCTAAGTTTTTATTTGTAACACGAATTGAATCACAAAAGTAAGCTTTTTATGAAAACCGATTGCAATGACAATCTCCGAAATCATGCACCAAAAATGATGCTTATTCGTTTGATGAGAAGCTAAGCAACCTAACCAAGAAAAGGAAGGCTTTTGTAAAATCTTTCGATTTTCTACCGTTGACAAATCTGACACCTGCCAATTCTTAGAACAGAGGGTAAGTTGATAGCTGAAGTAAATGAAACATCACTTTCTTTTCCGCAGCAAAGTGCCTTGGACTGTTCTAAGCTTTCTCAATCAGATTCACAGACCTTTATGATCTATGCTTAAGGAGCTTAAAACTTGTAACTTTTACCCATCGTTTCCTAAGCACTTATCAGCATCAACTAAATCTATGGTAAATGCTAACCCAAACTTTTTTCCCAAAGTTAAACATTTTTTCATATCGACAAAGAAAATAGCGAAACGCGCCCTAATGATTCTAATCAACGACGTCTGCTCGCAACTGTTAATTACCAGGCACAAAAGGCACGTCTCTGGCAATTTTCGGAAAAGTAGCTCAAGCGATCAATGAGCGCCACAAAGCGATTTGAGCAAACCAACAACAACAGCATCCACTGAAACAGCAGAGGAAAAAACAAACACAAAATGTTGGTCAAAAAGTGTGGCCAAGACATGAAAGCTACAACTCTTAACAACTGCAACAAACGACAGCAATCAGAGGCGGAGGAGGCGGAGGCCAGGGAAGGAAGATGCACCATGGAGCCAAGACATGTCGTCAGAAGATCTAGTAAGTCTATACCCGGTATTTTACTACCGCGATCGTGTCTGCTACAATCAAAGCCAAGAGACGACGAGGAGATGGCGAAGCGATTGATCGGCTGCAGTTTATGGACTCATGCAGCCAATTCAAATGCAATTGCGGGTCTCTCGGGCTTTGACTGCAGTCTCCGTCTCGGGCCTGGGCTCGCCCCCTCACAGAAAACGGTTAGAGGAGAGTCAGCCGAGCGAGCGACACACACAGCGTTTGGAAATTGGAAAATTATTTTGGCTCGGACATGGCGACCGCGAAGGCGCACAAGCGCTGGCCTCCTCCAACCTGGCTTGTAAGTAAGCGACATAAACGAGTGTTGTATTAATGTTCATAATGTGGTATCTCGACGTCAATAAACGTCGCCAAGGCAAAACAATTGCGACGTGAGTCCGGACAGCTGCTTGACATGACTTCAAAGGAGGCTGCTAAGGAGCAGTCGGAATGGGCACACCGAGTTGTGACACAAATTTGGGGGTTTCACTTAAATTCTAGGCTTACACTTAAAACTGAGCTAAATTAAAAAAATTGCATTTAAATTTTTAACAATATTTGCATACAAATATTTTATTGTGTAAAAATGTCAAAAATGTATAAAAAAGTAAAATTTATTAAAATATAAATTAAAAAGTAAACAGTGTGATTTGGGTGGGTGTGTGTGTGTGTTAGGCGTGCATTTGAATGGGAGTGTGTATGTGTGTGTAGTAATTCCAAAGTCCAGAGTGATGAGCCGTGCTGCTGAGAGGGATTAAATTTTGTGTGTTTGTGCTTTTTTTGAAAAATAAACAAAATGCAAAATTAGTAGAGAATAAATTAAAGCTGGAGGAAGCAAACTGAAAAAGCAAATGATAAAAATAAAAGCAGATAAATCATTTGCTATTACAGTTTTCCGAATTAGTTAAGCTGAAATAAATGCGAAACACCTTTACCAGGGACTATTCTTTGTTTTTCAAACCATAATCAGAATATGCTCATCATTTTACGGTTGGAGAAACAGAGAATAATGAATTAAAAGATTCCAAATGAAAATGAGGTTATTAGGCAGGTTCTCAACTCCACTTCCACAAAAATTCTGTGATTTAAAACCGGTTTAGTACTAAATTTGCACTCCAAATCAAAAAACTTTTGTGGAAGTGGAATTGAGAACATGGCGTATGTTTGTTTTAGTA
Source organism: Lordiphosa clarofinis (assembly GCA_018904275.1). Taxonomy (NCBI): domain Eukaryota; kingdom Metazoa; phylum Arthropoda; class Insecta; order Diptera; family Drosophilidae; genus Lordiphosa; species Lordiphosa clarofinis. Next base: position 3,556 of record JAEIGQ010000231.1, on the reverse strand, counting down.
TTGCAAGGATACGATTTTAAAGGAATATGATCAAATTTTAATAATTTCAATTATATTTAAAATATTTTCTTGAAATTAGAACCAGTTGATCATAAAAATGTTTTAGTGTTTTGTTTTATAATAATTTTAATATTTTTAAATTTCTTTTGAAGCCAATCTAAAAAATTTTAAGTTGTATGGAAATTTAAAAATACTAAATTAAATTGGAATAGGTTTTTAGAATATTTAAGAATTTTCTCAATACTTAATTAAAGTTGATCGAAGAATAACACTAGTTTACAAAAAAAAAAAAAAAATGACCCATTTTAGCTGAAAATTTTTCTTAGTATAGTTTGGAATGGTGATCTAAAAAATCGATTTCAAAATTTTTTTCATGGCTCCGTTTTTGAAATATTAATTTTTTAAATTTTTTTGGTAGGTACTCTTACATTTTAAGCCATATCTCAGTACATAATTGTCAGATAGAGTCAAGTAAGAAATAAATCGAAAGGTAATGGAACTGCCAATAATCGCGTGGAGCATTGTTTTTAAATCGGTTCAATAGTTTGAATTCAAGAACCAAGAATATTTCAAAAAAATCGATTTTTTGCTCGAAAATCCAAGAAATTTCATTTTAAAACGACTAGAAAAAATATAAAAAAATACAAAAAAACTATTTTTATTTTTTCTACTTAAGAATCGCACTTTTACGAAGAAAATAAGGTATTGGTGAGGAAAATCGTGTAACACGTACCATAGATGGATCAAATTGAGTAGAGGAACTAACAGTCAAATTTGAGTATATTGTGTGTTTTCAAAAATTAAAATTGTTCTTTTCTTCGTTTTTTGGTCAAATTATGAAGTGAACGAAAAGCCAGAACAAAAATAAAAATTAAAAACGGAACAAAAGTCGAAGCAAACGAAAATTTATTTTAAAATATTCAGGAAAATTTCACATTTTTTTGCACTAAATTGCTTACAGCTCCTGTGTTTGTTCGCAGATTTTGATCATCGATATCTGTTTTTCTTCGTAGAAGTGCGGTTCTTATGTAGAAAAAATAAAAATAATTTTTTTGAATTTTTTTATATTTTTTCCAGGCGACCAAAAATGAATTTTCGAGCAAAAAATCTATTTTTTTCGAAATATTTTTGGATATTGTAGTCAAACTAATGAACCGATTTAAAAACAATGTTCTACTCGATTACCGGCAGCAAAATAACCTTTCGATTCTTATCTTGCTTGACTCTATCTGACAATTATAAAGTGAGATATGGCTTAAAATGTAAGTGCCCCTACCAAAAAATAAAAAAAAAATTATATTTCAAAAACGGAGCCATGAAAAATTTTTTGAAATTGATTTTTGAGATCACCATTCCAAACTACACTAAAAAAAATTTTCAGTAGAAATGGGTCTTTTTGGCTGTAAACTAGTGTAATTTAAGAGATTGTAAAGTAACTATCAGTGACAACTGTTTTACGATTTCTCTTCTTCACGCACAATCCAATTTATTTAAGAATAGGCATATTGTATTTTATAGACTGAAAAACTTCTAACTAAACTAAAACTTTTAAAAAGGCCTTTAAATTTACCTGAACTACTTAAATATAACAATATTTATGTGGGCTAAATAATAATAATACAAATTTATCACAAAAGGGATTTTATATTTTATAATCTCAAAATAGCTTGATTGAAAAAGATAGATAATCGGAAATCTTTATTTTCTTTTAGGGTCTTGTAATCGCACAGAATGCTTGAAAGTTATTGCTTATACTTTGTCAGAGAAAGTAAATTGGATCTGGCGCATTTCGAGCATCAATGCAAGCACTTCTGTTTAAACAATGAAAACTTAGTTCCTAACTTTTTCAATTTGAACGAAGTACGATCAATTTCTCAAATTTTCTACATTTTGTTATCGGTTGTTTCAACAAAGTTCTTACAAAGTATATAACAAAAATTATTTCTCTTTACTTTTCTCTGTCTCTGGTAATAAAAGGGCCAAACTTTGCGACCACCACAAACCACAATGACAGCGAGGCGTGCGCAATGGGCTTGGGCACCCCTGATCTAGACAAATCTTATCATTTGCATGCCGAAAACAAGTTGCTCAATAGTACACTAACTCACTAGTCTAATGACTTATTAGTCGATCCACATTTGCAAGTTTGATTATTATGGACGGTTACAGGACATAAAGCCCATATGAAATTTTTTCGGAATTTGTGGGAATATCTTAATTTTAGAACAATTTAACCTTTAAAAAAAAAATAAGCCTCGAATCTTTAATATGTATTATCGGAAATAAATTATATTTGGGATACAAAAGGCGATGGGTGTAATTGTGGGGTTGTTTGGCCCTACATCAAGGGCCCAGAATAAACTCACAGCAGCCAGGGCTCTATGTCATCTCACCATTATGAACATCACAATCAAATATTCTTAATCAAATTAACTACCACATGTTTTCTTTTCTCTTTGATGTACAATTTACAGCTACTTTTTCGCTCGCAGATATGACATACGTGACTCTCAGAGAGTATGCATACACACGAAATACACCAATACTTGCTCAAATCTTTGATTGAACATTGTTGTGGATATCTGTTTTAGAATTATCTAGTTTGTTGAACAAAAGTCATGAACTGCATTGCTTTTTGGCAACATTTGAATAAAAAGCAGATAAAATTTTAACATTTATTGATCGTAATGTTTCAGTTTATTGAAACTAGTCATAAAGTGAGTTAAGCATTCAGCTTGAGTTCTTAATCAAGCCTTTCAAAACTACTTAAAATGGTCTGCGCTGCCAATTGATACATTTACATTTTTCTACTTAAGAATCGCACTTTTACGAAGAAAATAAGGTATTGGTGAGGAAAATCGTGTAACACGTACCATAGATGGATCAAATTGAGTAGAGGAACTAACAGTCAAATTTGAGTATATTGTGTGTTTTCAAAAATTAAAATTGTTCTTTTCTTCGTTTTTTGGTCAAATTATGAAGTGAACGAAAAGCCAGAACAAAAATAAAAATTAAAAACGGAACAAAAGTCGAAGCAAACGAAAATTTATTTTAAAATATTCAGGAAAATTTCACATTTTTTTGCACTAAATTGCTTACAGCTCCTGTGTTTGTTCGCAGATTTTGATCATCGATATCTGTTTTTCTTCGTAGAAGTGCGGTTCTTATGTAGAAAAAATAAAAATAATTTTTTTGAATTTTTTTATATTTTTTCCAGGCGACCAAAAATGAATTTTCGAGCAAAAAATCTATTTTTTCGAAATATTTTTGGATATTGTAGTCAAACTAATGAACCGATTTAAAAACAATGTTCTACTCGATTACCGGCAGCAAAATAACCTTTCGATTCTTATCTTGCTTGACTCTATCTGACAATTATAAAGTGAGATATGGCTTAAAATGTAAGTGCCCCTACCAAAAAAAAAAAAAAAAATTATATTTCAAAAACGGAGCCATGAAAAATTTTTTGAAATTGATTTTTTGAGATCACCATTCCAAACTACACTAAAAAAATTTTCAGTAGAAATGGGTCTTTTTGGCTGTAAACTAGTGTAAT